>JAWHQI010000012.1:6015000-6367500 GCA_033032865.1 Dactylorhiza incarnata
GAAGGGCAAACCTTCAAACCCGGAGACTGTGAGGGGGCAGGCCCTAGAGGTGTCATAACCTACTGCATGGGAGAAGGACGGACCTTCGATCCATGGCAAAGGGAGGTCATTGTGGCCATAGAAAGATCTAAGAATAGATGCATAAGACAAGAAGAGATGCATATTATGTAGCCTCAAACAGTTTCTATAACACTGAAATATCATATTACCTCTTTATTCAAAATAAGTTGTTCACCTCCACTGAAATTTGTACCCAAAACCTTGTCCAACTCAGTTAGTAGCTGAAAACATGTCGTGGCCAGTTCAAAAGAGCTACTATCTCTCAGAATGTGGAAAATCACATCAAGCATTTTCTTTGGTAGAAGAAAATAAGATACCTAGGTTAGGAAGAAATAAACTGGGATTTTCAATTAGTACGATACAATTTCTTAGGGGATGTACCAAGTGGGAGGTATGGGAGAAGCTGAGCGGAGATAAACAAACTACTTCCAAAAAAGAGAGTCATGCGCTAGAATGAGTGCTATATGTAAAAAAAATAAAAGATCAGAAAATCGAGATGATAGAGACAATCACGATTTCTATCTATATGGACATCGCGAGCATCCTCACGCCGGAATCTTTATGGAACTCGATGGGCATCTCGGTTGCGGTTGCAGGGTCGCAGATCTCCCACCTCCTCTATGCAGACGACATCTTCACCACCTCTGATGCCACCATATCGTGTGTGGATCAGTGTCTGTGCATTCTGGCATAGTACTGCTCGTGGACTGGGTAGCGGATCAACGGGGCAAAATCCATGGTCATGTTTGGCAAGTCCACCGCTGGGTGGAAGTGCAACCGGCTGATGCGGCGCATAGGCTTTCAGCGGGTCCTGGAGTTCACCTATTTGGGATTTAAGTTGGCTATATGTAAGCTGCACCGCTCCGACTTCACGCACCTGCTTCAGAAGATGGCGGAGAAGGTTCGGGCCTGGGGGAACCGGCATCTCTCTTTGGCGGGTCGAGCCACCCTGATCAGTTCGGCGCTCTTCGCCACGCCGATGTTCCTCTACACTCACACGCTTGTGCCCCGCTCGATCCAGGAGGGGATTGAGCGAATGGCGCAATTCTTCTTGTGGCAGAAGGCCCCTTCTCAATGGGGCCTGCACTATGTTAGCTGGGACCAGTGCTGATCCCCCGGCCTTTGGCGGGCTTGGATTTCACGGGGTTTGCAGGTGACAGGGCCCCCTCTCGGCAAAGTTTGTGTGGGAGCTGATGCAGCCTGGCGCCTCCCTCTGTCACCAGCTTGTTTCCGCCTGATACCCGGGTAGACTCTGGGTTGATGGGATCAACCGGAGTGACTTCCCGGTCTGGAGGATCATTCACTACAACAAACTGCACCTGTTGTAAGGACTGGAATGTAACTGAAACACAGTTTGTTACTAATAGTTATATTTAGTAACAAAGTTTTTTTGTTGTTACAAAAAAGAACTTTTTTGTAACGAATATTTTAAACTTTGTTACAATAATAATTAATTCGTTACTATAACTATAATTATTTGTAACAACACTAATGTTACGTTACAAATAGAAAACTTTTCTCACAATAAGTATCAATTGTAACCACATCATGGAAGTTTTTAAAGTTTTGTTACAAAAAATATATCATATTTTATTTACAATTTTATTATCAAAGTTTTGAATTATTATTATTTTTTTTTTTTAAAAATTGTATGCGCGCGACAGTACCCCGCCTCGATAGTGCTCTAACGCGACGACATTACTCCTACAGCTCGCAAACATTCGTGCGCGGCTGTCGCAGATATGTGGTACTATTGCGACATGTATTTTTGCGCGTACGGAGGTTTTTATAAATCTTTAACTTTTTATAAAAGTTTTTCTGCCTCTCTCCCATGCAGCTCTATCTCTCTCTCATATGAATGAATGAAATATACGGATGAAAATTTCCCTCCATAAAATTTTGAACAAAACTAAACTAAAAATTAAAAATATATTAAATGTAAAAATGAATGCAAATTAATATAACATTATTTTTTTAATATAATTTTGGAATTAAAATAAAATCACGCACAAACCCGCGTGCACGCAAATGCACTCTCGCGCGCACGCAAATGCACTCTCGCGCGCACGCAAATGCACTCTTGCGCGCACGCAAATGCACTCTCGCGCGCACGCAAATATATGTGTAGTTGCGCTGAGTGCATGTGTCCGTGTTGTGTGTGCAGTTGTGTGTCATGTGTCGCATGTGTGTGCATGTGTCTGTGCGTGAGCCCCGCGCGTGTTGCATGTGTTGCGCGGGGCTCACATTAATGAATTATATGGAGGGAATTTCCCTCCATAAAATTGCGTGTGCACAAAACAAATCAAAAAATTTAAAACATATATATTAATATAATTTTTGAATAAAAATAAGGATCGCACGTTTTTTCAGTCGCGCGCATTGCATTAGCTAGCTCTATCTTTTTTGCTCGGGAGCATAAATAAATTTGTTAGTGCACACGTTTTTTGCTCGGGAGCTATCGTTTTAATGAAAATATATGTCATATATATATAGGCAATTGTTAACCGCACCCCAGTTTTGGCTATCCGCAACCCCCTTTTATATGAATTATTACGTGTTTTTTTAGAAATACGACTTGTACAAGCATTTTTAGGAAAAGTGTTCAACACAAAAGTTGTAGATATCGTCGAGATCTACAACTTTTGTGTTGAACACTTTTGCTAAAAATGCACGCACAAGACGCGCGTATTGCCCCCCCCCCCCCCCCCCCCCCCCCCGAATTGAAACATGGGTGTAACTATATATAATATATATATAACGATTTTTTGGAAATACGCATTGTGCATGCATTTTTAGGAAAAATGTGCAATGCAAAAGTTGTAGATCTCGACGATATCTACAACTTTCGTGTTGAACACTTTTCCTAAAAATGCTTGTACAAGGCGTATATACAAAAAAACGCGTAATAATTCATATAAATCATGAGTTGCGGATAGCCAAAACTGGGGTGCGGTTAACAATTGCTTTTTTTATTGATGGATGACACGCCCTTTAATTTAATGAAAATAAATGTGTAATGAAATTCATAAATATATGTCAAATCAATTCATAAATACAACGCGTTGTTTAATAAAATTTACTCTTTACATAAGATTTATGTTTTTTTTTAAATAAGAATTACCCCCGCTCAATTTAATTTGTCCGCTCTCAGGAGCTCGATCAACTGACAGTGCACATGAGGCCCATGTTCCCCGCTCGACAATACCCCCGCCTCAACATTGCCCGACAGTGCACATGAGCTTTAAATAAGATTTATGTATTTTTAAATAAGGTTTATCCGTTTATGTATTTTTTAAAAGTAAGAATTACGTACCCCGCTCAATTTCATCCGCTCTCAGAAGCTCGATCAACTGAATAAAAAATAATTGAATATTAATTTAATTTTCTCACCGGACACAAACACACACATACACAGAGACATACAAACACAGACACACAAACACAAACACAGTCACAGACATAGATACAGACTGGCATAGACACGGACATATAGTCAAACACAAACACAAACATAAACACGCATAGACACGCAAGCAAAGACACAAACACACAGACACAGACACAGACTGGGGTGTAACACACATAGATACGCAAACACAGACACACACAAGCACAGACAAACATGCATAGACAGACAAACACTCACACACAACCCAAATACACAGACACAGACAAGCACGTGTACATACAGACATAGATACATATACACAAACACATGGACACAGACACAGACTTGTATAGATACATGGACACATACACAGACACATGGACCGACACACATACGTACGTACACAGACACAGACACATACAGACACAAAACACATGGACCGACACACATACGTACGTACACAGACACAGACACATACAGACACAAACACATGCATGGACACAAACACAGACACATGGACTGACGACACATATACGTACATTCAAATACACAGACACTGACACTGACACAGACAGTCACAGACACACACAGACACACACAGACACACACACACACACACACACACACAATTACGCCACGACACACACACACGCACAAACACCAAAGACAAACACACACAAACATTTGTGTGCACACACACACACAAACACACACAATCACACACAAACGCACACAAACACACACAAACACACAAACAAAGACACACACAGACACAGACACATGCAGATACACGTAAACACACAGACACACATACATACAGATACAGACACACATGCACAAGCAAATATAGATTACGCACAGACACAGACACAGACCCCATGCAACATGCACACACACACACACATATGCACAATCTCGATTTTGAGTCGAGCTCGAGTTCAATGAGCTCAATCTCGAACTCGAGTTCAATGAGCTCAATCTCGATTTTGAGTCGAGCTCGAGTTCGTTGAGCAGGAGCTCGATTACTACTCGCGCTTCAGCTCAGATATTTTTGATCATGATGGCGCGCGAGCCATCTCTCGAGATCGAGCAAAAAATCCAAACACGAAACTATAGCGAATTTTTGACGAATTTTTGAAAATACGCCTTGTACAAGCATTTTTAGGAAAAGTGTTTAACACGAAACTTGTAGATCTCGACGAGATCTACAATTTTCGTGTTGAACATTTTTCCTAAAAATGCATGTACAAAACGTATTTTCAAAAGACGCGTAATAACTCATTGAAATTGGTGTGCGAATAGCCAAAACTGGTGTGCTAATAACAATTGCCTATTGGAGGGAAATTTCCCTCCATAAACATATTTTCTCGAAACCCTCGTAAACCCCATCCCGTCCATCCTGAAGCATATTCTCGAAACCCTCGACCCCCATCCCGTCCTTGATCGCGGCTCGCTTCTTCCTCCGGCGAATCGGCACGACTCCTCACGATACCCTCTCCGGCGTCTCTTCTCATGCGTTTTTCTTGTTCCAGCAGTGTTCTTGATCCAGCGTTCTTCATCATCTCCTTGAGGTATACCTAAACCCTCGTAAACTTGAGGTATACCTAAACTCCAGCGTTCTTCAGTCACTGAACGCATGGATTAGGAGTGTCGATATATGGATTAGGGGTGCGAATATGCGTTTTTCTTTCTCCGTAGAACTCATGGGAAAACTCCGTCGCCATTTCCGTATAGAATACGAAAGTAGAACGTGGTAGGGTTTTTTATATGGGGGGATTGAAAATCATTATGTGACTATTATGTTACCAAACTTCATTATACGTGTCCAAACTATCTAAAGTCTATTTTCTATAATCTGTTCTTTGATAAATTTCACTCCCACTATTTCAACATAATCATTCCTTAATTTATCCTTTTTATCTTTTTTATTGATTAATTATGTTCTGTAGAAATCAGAATATGTTAGAAGCAAATACATATATAAATTATGGCCATGTTTAGCCTGATAATGGCTGTTATGAATGCAATGTTGTGTAACCATGATCATGAATGCAATTGTGAGAAATTATAGTCATGAACGCAATGGTGAGAAACAATGGTGACGTATGCAGTTAACTGTTTGGATTTCTTTTCTAACAGGATGATATGTGTTTTAGTGCAATTACAAACTGCTAAGCAGTCTTATCTATTTGGTTGTAGAAGTGCGGTGGTGGGTTAATGCAGAAGGACTTATCTTCCCCTGTGCATTCTATATTAAAATTTTAAAAATGCTGTGCATTAAGTAATAAATAGGCATGAGAGATCAAAGCATAACAAATCTACAAAACTTAGAGAGTGATTGTCGGTCTATAATTTATTCATACTCACTATTGCTGTGATTCCTGTCAAAATTGTGTTGAGATTGTGATTCATACATCAATATGTGCATCCCATCTTAGGGCTTAGAAGTTATGTAACACAAGCTTATATAATTTGTTAAATTTATTGCTTGGTTGGATGTGATTAGATCTTACTAATGTATAAGAATTCAAAAAATCTTTTTAAAATATCTAAAAGAATAGTGAGTAATTAATAATATCATTAATTTTCAATTTGTCTAATTTATATGTGCAGTGTATTTAGCATAGCATACTTTGCTGATATTGTCTTATCCCATTCTTTTTTGTTAGCTATGGATAAAAGCTGGATTTATGAACCAGATAGATTCAGTTCTACCTATACTAGAGGCGTGGATTTATTTTTACAGTTTGCACGGGCAAATGCTATTTACTTTGAAGATAAAATTCTTTGCCCATGCAATGTATGTCGAAACACTAAAACAAAGAGCCTCATTGAAGTTAAAGCAGACTTGCATTTGAAAGGGTTTTACAGATATTATAAGGAGTTGATACATCATGGAGAAGCTAAACTGACTAGTTCTTTTGTGTTCAGTTCGAATAGTAACAATAGTGGACCTTCTCAAAGTCATGAAAGTAACGATGATATTGAAGCCATCGATGATTTAGTTGATTTGATACATGAGATTGGAGATGCAGAACTTCCAGAACATTCTAACGAAGATAGTACGGCAACTTTTTCAAGTCTATTATGTAATGTCAGACGTGAACTATACCCAGGTTGCAAAAAATACTCTTTGTTAGCATTCATTGTTAAACTGCTGCATATCAAAGTAATGAACAAGATGTCAGATAAGTCAGTTAACATGCTTCTTGAATTGCTAAAGGACGTGATGCCAGAAGGTAATCTTATTCCAAAATCTGTTTACTGGGCTAGGAAACTTCTTTCTGGTATAGGTTTGGGTTATAAGAAGATAGACGCGTGTAGACATGATTGTGCACTATTTTGGAAAGAGAATGAGAAGAAAGATGTGTGTCCTGTGTGTGAAGAACCACGTTGGAAATATAACGAAGGAAAAGGAAAATTAATTGCTCAAAAGGTTTTGTGGCATTTCCCCTTGACACAAAGGCTACAAAGACTTTATATGTCTTCTAAAACAGCAGCTGACATGAGGTGGCATACTGAGAAGCATATAGAGATAGAAGGTACGTTGATTCATCTGGTAGATTCACTTGCATGGAAGAGTTTTGATGCACATTATCCTAGTTTTGCTGCAGATCCACGCAATGTTAGGCTTGGATTGGCTACTGATGGGTTCAATCCGTTTGGAAATATGAGTACTTCTTATAGTATGTGGCCAGTTGTGCTAATTCCATATAATATGCCGTTATACAAAGGTATGAAAGATGAGTTTCTTATGATGTCATTATTAATTCCTGGCCCACGTGCGCCTGGAAAAGATATTGATGTTTATCTTAGACCACTGATAGAAGAATTAAAAGAATTATGGAATGGTGTTGAGACTTTTGACACATACACCAAAGAGACTTTTAAAATGCATGCTGCTCTTATGTGGACAATCAATGATTTTCCAGCTCTTAGTAATTTATTTGGGTGGACCACAAAGGGTTACGGGGCATGCCCAACTTGTTTATATGATACAGATTCTAAACGAATTCAAAGTAAGATATGCTACATGGGACATCGTCGTTATCTACATAATGATCACCCTTATCGAAGGAGTAAATTGTTCGATGGAAAGTCAGAAAGATGTTCAAAACCAAGGGAGTGGAGTGGCGCACAATTGCTTTCAGATTTAACCAAACTCGAACATAAGTTTGATAAATTTGGAAAACACCCAAGCAAGCGGAAGAGGAAGCGCAACAATGAAGAAGGGAATTGGGTAAAGAGAAGCATCTTCTTTGAACTACCTTACTGGCATAAGCTTTTGATACGACACAACATTGATGTAATGCATGTTGAAAAAAATATTTGTGATAGTGTTTTGGGCACATTGATGAACATTGATGGAAAAAACAAAGATACGGAAAAAGCGCTAGAAGATTTGCGAGACCTTAACATCCGGAAGGAGTTACACTTGATTAGAAATGGAAGTACTATAATAAAACCTCAAGCATGTTATAATCTATCTTCCGATGAGAAAAAAAGGTTTTGCAATTTTTTTAAAAATGTCAAGTTTCCAGATGGATATGCGTCAAATATTTCAAGATGCGTAAAGGATGGGAAGATTTATGGACTTAAATCTCATGATTGTCATGTTCTACTACAACGGTTAATTCCTATTGGCATTCGTGGGTTTCTACGCGCAGATGTCGTTGAGGCACTATACGAGCTAGGAGATTTTTTTAAAATTTTATGCTCAAAGACACTAAAGGTAGAACATATCGAGAAGTTGGAGAGTAATATCCCAATTATTTTGTGCAAATTGGAGAGAATATTTCCTCCAGCATTTTTTGATGTAATGATTCACTTGGCTATTCACCTTCCGAAAGAGGCAAAGATAGCTGGCCCAGTTCACTCACGTTGGATGTACCCGATTGAAAGGTACTTGTTCTTTATGCATTTATACTTTATTATCTTACATAGCATAAATGAACAATTTTGTTATTATGATCATTGAGTTTTCCTTTTAGGTTTCTTAAAACTCTTAAAGGATACGTACGTAATAAAGCTCGTCCAGAGGGTTCTATAGCTGAAGGATATATTGTAAAAGAGTCTTTGACATTTGTGTCAATGTACCTAAATGAAATAGAAACAAGGTTCAATAAAGAAAATAGAAATGAAGATTCAGTGGAGCATCAACAAGAGTGTGAATTGTCGGTTTATGCATCAAAAGTGAGACCCTTTGGACCTCTTCGCCGTTGCAAAGCACTTTCTAAAAAAGATCTAGATGCAGCTCATAACTTCATATTAAACAATTGTAGCGAAGTAGATGATTTTCGAAGGTTCGATTCATGAAAGAGCTCAATTTCCTTACTTAATTTGTAACAAATTTTGATGTACTTTTTTTTTAAATAGTAAGCACATGGAGGAGCTTAAAAGGGACGAAAATGAAAGAAACATTGACAAAACTCATCAAGAGCAGTTTCATTATTGGTTTCAAGCTCATGTAAGCTCCAAATACGAAGATACCCATGAAGGTTGTTAATTTATAGTATCATCTATCTAATTAGCTTCCTATTGTATTTTGTATAGATAAATAGAGTGCATAACACAAACTCGGGCGAAGTCTCCAAAGAATTATGGGCATTGGCAAATGGTCCACAATCATACTTAACAAAATTTTACTCTGGTTGTATTGTTAATGAAGTACGATTTCATACACATGATCGAGATGATCGCCGAACAACACAAAATAGTGGTTTACTTGTTGTGGGGGAACATCAAAATATTTTGGTAGAGTTTTATGGAGTATTAAGTAGGGTCGTTGAATTGACCTATCTTCATGGATATAAAGTAGTATTATTTTGGTGTGAGTGGTTTGACACTGGTGGGAAGAAGACTATGCATAAAGATAAATATTTTTTGAGCATCGACACAACTTCTCGTTGGTGTGAAGATGATCCATTCGTTCTTCCAAACCAAGTGCAACAAGTGTTCTATGTCGATGACACAAAACTCGGCGATCCTTGGAAAATTGCACAACTTGTATGTCATAGACACCTTTGAGACATAGAGGAACACGCTGACCTAGAAGTGGAGGAAATGCATGATAACATAGTTCAACAACACGAGTCCTCAGAAACTGAATTAATATATGCTACCGAAGATCAAAACTTGCAATTCCTAGGGAGAGATGATATAGAACCTGATATTATAAATATAGAAGTTCTAACTAGAATCCAAGAAGAGGAAGAAATTAATAATATTGTTGATGGAGATGAGTCAATAGATGAGGATGATGAAACACTAGTGCAATATTGTGACGACAGTGATCATAACATGTAAAGCTAATCCAAACGGTACGTTAAGTTTTTTCTTATTCATTAGATCGAAACTGTAATGCAATTCTTCCTTTTTATGATATCTCTAAATAATTTAATGTGATGTTTAACGTTTGCATCTTATTTACTTCGCAGTAATATGCCTCCAAAAAATGTTATTCTACGGCGCCCTGCGACAAGGAGCAGAAAACAACTGCTTGTTGCTGAAAAACCAACAAATACTGAGGTTGTTGAAATGCCACCTACATCAAATACACCTTCACCTCCACCAAATACACCTTCACCTAATCTGCAGCAATCACAAAGTGGATCATTTGCCACCATTAATGATGATGATACCACTATTAATGAAGGAAATGATGAAAGTCCAATACAGGGTTCTGATAATAGTAGTAAGTATACCTTATTTTATTTCACAAGTTTGTATCATTTACTTGAATCATATATTTATTAAGGATTTTTAATTATGCAGTGGGAAGCTCATCTATAAGAAGAGGTCGTGGGGTGACCACCGGAAAGTCGATTCAGAAAGCAATACTAGAAAATGTATGCTTTATTTAGGTATATTAAAACTTACATACACTTACTATATGTTAACATACTCTTATTTGTTTTGTTAGGACAAGAAACTACTTGAGATTGAGTTTCCTGAAGGTTTTAAGAAGCCGCATCGCTATGCAAAGCACCTTGCAAATGGTATAGGTGTTATTGTAAGACACAGTGCGGGTTTGGATTTTTTGAACCCATGGAGTGAATTGGGGGAAGAGCTGAAACTTACTTTATATGATGCATTAGGTGTAAGTAATTAATATTTATATACCATATATGTGAATTTGTTTAGGATAACCAAATAATTTATTCTTTTGTAGCAATGGTTTGTGATAAAGAATTGGGAAACAGATAAAAGTGTGCAAGAGTTCATGGAGGAGATGTTTCAAAGTAGCTACACACATTGGAGAGGAAGATTATCTGCAAGGCATAGAGATTATATTGTGGCAGGAAAGAATCCAAGAGCTAGTAGCCCATTTGAGTGGATCTCAATCGAGAATTGGTGTCAGCTGTGCGAGCTCTTTGAAAGTGAGACTTTTAAGGTGAATGTGACTACTTAAGTAAATTCTGTTTAATACATATGTTATTAATCACACATTCAATGACTAGAATCCAATACTTTTGTTTGCTTGCAGAAAAGGTCCAAGACAAATGCTGATAATAGATCACACATGCCGTTTACTCATACGTCGGGTTCTAAATCCTACCATTCCCGACTGCTGGAAATGGTAATGCAATAAATACATGTGAGTTATTGATTACTATGACATATTCTCAAATATTTTTTTGATATACAGGTTAATCAAAGCCCGGTTGAGAACTTTGCGAACACCCATAAGAAGAATGGGGTGTTTGTCAGCGAGAAAGCAGAAGCGGCATACGTAAGTCAAAATATATTTGAAACTTTCACAAAATTGATTGATAACATACGTTTCTATTATAACACTATATTTTACAGCGTGAAATGGAAAGGCTGAGGACAACAACAGATTCTGACAGTGATCTCATAAGCTCTGAGAGAGAAATTATAAAGACTGCACTTGGAAACAAGTCTGGTTATGACAAAGGGCTAGGCTATGGTGTTGTGCCTTCAAAACGAATGAAGAAGACATTGAATGTGACTACTCAGTTGAAAGAGAAGTTGAATGTAGCGGAAGAAGAATTGCGCGATGCCACGACTCGTCTAACAGCACAAATAGAGCTTATAGATAAGCAGGAAGCTTTGATTCAAACACACAATGCAGAGATTGCGGGATTAAAGGAGGGGCAAAATGAGCTGAAAGAGAAGCTGGCATTCGTTCTACAGCAATTTGGGGCAATTCCTTGACTTTGATGCACACACCATTTACTTTTTGGTGCACGTTTTTGTTGTCAAATGGTTTATGACTGTTAGTTTTTTATTTTACTGCTTTGTGACTATTTTATTACTTTTGCTTGGTTTATGACTGTTAGTATTTTGGTTCTAAGCTTGGGAATCTGCTTGGTTTGTTGGCTTGGATGATTCTGTTTTGCCGATTATATACTGATTAGTAGGTTTTGTTAGTGGGGTGTTAGACTATTTGGCATTTTGCTGCTGGGTATGTATTGCAGGTCTTCTTGTCGAGGTTGGTCAACAAGGTGTCTGATGGAGGGTTGACGCCGCTGCATATGGCGGCAGTCAAAGGGCACTTCGACTGTGTTCAGCTCTTGCTCGATTTCTCCGCAAATGTATCAGTAACAACCTTTAACTATTGCTCATATTTCAGGATAATAGGTATTTCATTTTCGCGGGATGTATACGAATTCAGGACTGAATTAGTTCATCAAATCTAAATTGGTCTGGAATTCATGTGCAGTACCCCTTTGCATTTCACAGCATTTGGAGGAGATTTTAAATGTTGCCAGGCAAAGTAGACTAAACTTTTCACTTTTTATCATGTAAATGTCATCTAGCTCTTCAGTACTCCACGAGGTCTTACACATTTTCCATGAATCATGCAGGTTCTTCTTGCTAGAGGAGCTTGTCGGTTAACGCTGAATTTAAATGGGTATTTCTTTTTGATCGAGTAGATCTTCTATTGCTCTTTTGAGTTGAATATCTGCATGAATTTGGCTACTTGCTAGGATCTGATAAAGATCATCATATCAGTGAATTTCTTTTTTCTTGTTTACCCTCTTCCAGATGTCTTCCTGTTGATGTATCAAGGATTTGGGGAAGACAACACCTTGTGCCACTCTTATCACCCAATTCTGAGTTGAAATTGCCCCTATTCACTCCATCAAGCTATGCAGTTAAGTATGAATAAGACAATTTTTCTTCCCATTTTCATAGAACTACATTCCATCATGATGTCGCAATTCCCCATTCTGTAAACTGCAAAATTAAAAGCAACACACATCTGTCATAAGATAGTTTACCTACAAGGCTGCTTGCATTAGGTGCTCACTGCCTTATTATGTTTATTCATGCAGCTTTTACAACTTAAGCTGCATCTAAATTCGTGATGTTTTGTGGCAACATTTCCGTACGTAGACAATTTGTTGGTAGAGTCAGTTTAGTGTTTAATTTCTTGCCTAGAATCATGTGGAGGCATAGTGATGTCCTTCCCCATGGTTTTACCTATATGTTGATGGTCATGCTCTAATGAAGTAAAGTAATATATTCCAGGTTAAGCTGTCAGTATCAGGGAAAGATTTTATGTTGACACTCATTGCCAGAAGATCACGCCATTATGCAGGAACCAGGTTCTTATCATTCATCTATTTTCCTGTGCATTGTAGATTTCGGAGAACTTACATCACATATATTCAAGTAGACTAGTCATTGACTGGTATTCCTAACTCCTGAACAATGTAGAGTTACAATTTATTCTAGGCTTTTATGTTTCTATGGTGGTTGGCTGAAATTTTGTAGATTTCGGAGAACCTCATTGATTTTGAACATTCATTTGCATTTAGTTCTTTTAAGCACATAACTTCTGCAATTATGACATGTTTGCAAGCCTGCATCAAATTATCTCTTCCTCCATTGCAAACCTGACCTCCCAGATCCCCTAGGTTTTGTTGTTGTGGAGCTGTTGTTTCCGATTCAGCAAGGCAGCAACTGTTTTTATAGGTTCTTCCAATATTGAATCCAGATTTTTGCTAATTGCTATTGCCCTTCTAGTTTTTGAATCCATATTAGTATAAAATTTGTATGGTTTGCTGCATGGTTTGCTGCATCCTTGAGCATGGTTAAAATTTGTATATTGAATCCAGATATTAGTATAAAATTCCAATATTGAATCTAGATATTAGTATAAAATTTGTATTGATTTCATATTGGTGGAAAATTGTATTGACTTCATTTCCTCCATCACTTTTCTATTATGAAATTTAGAGCATGGTTTGCTGCATCCTTGAGCATTTATGTACAATATGATCATGTACTGTGACTGCCCTTCATCCAGGTTAGTGACCATCTACCACATCAGCATTTTCTTATTATATTAAATCATATATATACATATATGTTTGCAAGCCTGCATTTTCTTTTTTCTGTAGCTGTTAGATGAGGTGCAGAGTGATCAGTGGCCTGTGGATCTTGGGAACAGAGCTCGGAGGTGCACTGGTGTTGCTTTGAGTGTTGCTGCTGGATTGTTGGGCGCATGCTTGCCTGGCACTGGAGCTAGAATTATAGCTTTGGTTGGAGGGCCATGCACAGAGGGCCCTGGAATGGTATGAATGTCAATTACTATTTCATGAATCTTTTGATTCTTCTAGAAGTTTTTCAGCCTGTGCTATTTTTAGGAGTTTGCATGCTAAATGATAACTTGATGCTTATGATTACTTCTAGCAGCAGTATGGTCAAAACTCAAAGTGTCCTTGTTCTTTTCATATGTGATCGTTTACTGATTTTTCATGGCAATAACTAGTCCTTAAATTATTTAACTATTCTATAGACTGACTAGTTTCAGGCCTTGATATTGTTTACTTCAGCCTTTCTCGAGTTAGTTGAATTCAATTACACTTGTAGGTCTGAGATTTGTATACTGAACAAGATAAGGTGTTTTGGTGTTTCAAATTATTTTTCAATTTAAAAAAGCATAACATGTATAATTGGGATTGAAAAATTGGCATACATGCTAATAATATCATCATCATCGTTAATAAGCATTTTCTTCATTCTTATGTTCATAGAATCAGTAAGTTCTTCATTTATCAAACATGGGGCATCTTTATTGTTAGATTTTCGATAAGTCTTGGTAAGAGTTGTTGATTTTATTCTCATTCAAATATTGTATTGAAGCTTATCACATGTTGTTTCAGGTGATTACTGGCTAAACTGTGCATGTTGATTCTGCATCTTTTTATGTATGTATGGATGTGAGTTTGTATGGATGTTTTTGCTCTCATTTAATTGTAGGGTGATCTTAATTGCTCTCTTTTATTTGTAGGGTGCTCGAGCATTGACCGGCAAGTGACGAAAGATTCATTAGTCAGAAAGTGATGGATGATTCATTTTTCGAAAAATGACGGAAGATTTATTAGAAACATGTTGATCTTGTAATGTAATATTGTATTATTTTAGAAGAGATGATAATAACTTGTACTCTATGTAAAATTTTTTGGTGTGAATAAAAATATATTTTGATCTTGTTATGAAATATTAAATATGTGTGTTTTTAAGATTATTATTTGTAATAAAATCTCAGGCACACAAAAAATAGAAATGGAATATTTTTGATATATAAATGAATTGGTTGTAGTAAGAAGAATGGAAAACAAATGTAACGATTTTATCGTTACTATTGTTTAATCTATTGTAACGAAATAATGTTTATTATACTTTATTGTAACGAAGTTAGTTTATTTTTAGTGAGGAAAAAATAAAACATTTGTAACGAAATAGTTTTAATCGTAACTGTTTTTTTGTGAGGAAAAAAAACATTCGTAACGAAAAAATATTTATTGTGACCAATTTATTGTGAGGAAGAATCTCTTTTTGGTGAGAAAGTATCATTTGTTACAATTACTTTATTTGTAACGACATGCATACATTCGTTACAATAACCTTTAGCGTCGAGCTTTAGAGGAGGACCGTTACTTAAAGTTTTTTTTCGTTACCAAAGAGTTTTTGTAACGAATTTTGGCACTTATTGTAACGAATTAGGTCCTTACTATAAGTGCAGTTTGTTGTAGTGATTTGAGATGGTGTCGATTGCCTCTGACCTCTCCTTAGGTGGTGGATTGCTGACAGGAAGTCTGCGGATGTGCTGGAGCAAGCTTGGATTTTAGACAGGGCTCTCTCACACTGGCCCACTTTCCTTGACTACAGCCTGTTGGAGTCGTTGCGGGTCTCGGACCTTCTCTTGTCGGACGGCAGCTGGGATGTCCCGGCCCTGTCCCTAGCCTTTGGACCAGACCTTGTTGTGGCCATCCTCCTGCTCCCGATTCACTGCTCTCAGACTCAGGATCGGCCAGAGCTTTTCTCCCGCCTCAGTGGCCGCTCTGTCTCTTCTCTGTCCTATATGGCCCATTTTCATGCCCCCTCCTTCAGCTGGCTCCGAAAGCTGAAGCTCCACCCGCGGAAGTGGTTCTTATGGTGGCGTTATATGTGGGATGCGATCCCAACACAGGCCTGGCTTGCCCACCGGGGCTTCTCTGTTGGCCGGGACTTCCCCTGGGGCTGCGCTGCTGAGGAGACCCGGGACCGCCTGGTCTCTGACTGCTACTGTCTGGTGGCCATTCGGACTACGCTTCATCGATGGGGGTACTGCATGCCCTCTTTCTCCAGCTGGGAGACCGCATTGGAGCTCCTCTCCTCCACCTCCGCTCATGCGCTCCGGCTGGCGAGCGTCTTCTGCTATGCGGTGTACCAGGCTTGGCGCGGGCAAAATGTCAAGGTACACAGTCGGGAGGTGTCTACCTTCACGATCATGGCGGCGACCATTGTGGAGAACCTGTCCATCCCACAGACTCTTTCCTTCCAGGGACACTGGGGTGCCACCCAGCCTCACCAGCTGTCGACACAACCTTTTTGGTGCCCCCCCCCCCCCCCCCCCCCCCTCCTGCTTGGATAAAGTTCAATATGGATGGTTCTCTTATCTCCTCTAGTCGAACGGGGCTCGGCGTGGTCGCTCGGGACGAGCAGGGCGCCGTCCTCTTTGTGGCTGGCTCACGCATGATGCATTGGGATTCAGGCGGGGTGGAGTTGGCTGCTCTGTTGGCACTGAAGCCGCTTCTCACCCCGGCCTTGCTGGAGGCTCGCGGGGATATTGTGGAGGGGGACTACAGGACCCTCATGGACAGCTGTTCTGAGAGCCTGCGTCACGGCGGGTGGAGCACAACGACGGATGGTGACGAGTACTTCTCCTTCCTCAGTGGGTTCACCCAGCTACGCTTTCAGCACGTGGTTAGGGAGGCCAACCGAGTGGCAAACTTTTGTGCCAGATTTGCCCTTCAGGGCGAGTTTGTTTTTTCATCTGTTGTAGTTTTCCCTTCTGAGTTGGTAGAGCTTGTCCAATCCGATGTGGATGGCATGCTATAGTTTCTTGTCGTTGTACTTGCCCTTTCTTTTCCATTTATATGCATATGCACTTTTGTTGGGAAATGTGCCATGCAATGTTCCTAATTTAAAGAAGCACTCAGCTCAATGATAAAAGCATTGTGTATTTAAAGTCATATCTAGTTCATGCTTGCAGAGATTAGACAATATGTCCAGTACTTTAATAATTTTCCTAAGTACAATATCGTCGAAAGGGACTGGACATATCATCGAAAAAGTGTATGCATGTCGTTGAAATGATATGCAGAGCAAAGCAGAATGATCATATCGATTATCGTTGAGATAACATGTGTATGATGATATCGTTGTGACATCAACACTACAACACCTCACAACGATATCAGAAAGTCGATATGAAGGAGAAGACTCAAGCACAAAAATAAGTCAGATGTCGATGATATCATCGTAAAGAAGTCGTGTCGTAGATAAGGCTAATTAAGACAGATATCATCGTAAAGAAGCCTTGTCGTCGATAAGGCCAAGTAAGACTGATGACGACAATATCGTCCTAAAGAAGGCTTGACGTTGAGAAGACTAAGGAAGGTCTCATGAAGACTGGCAGTTGCTGAAGAATAGTCTATCGATATGATATCGATTATGTCATTGATAAGATAAGGTGGTTACAACGATATCGAGCAGTCAAGAAGATTACGCCGACATCAGCTAGATGATTTCATGTCGTCTTATGTGCAAGTGCAGAAGGGATGTCCCGTATCGTCAAGATATTGTCCATATCGTCGTAACAATGGAAATATCATCGAGACAGATTCAAAAGTTGTCAGACGCGCTGTCAGCATTTAATGCCACTGCCTGATTTTCCAATCAACGCGTGCTCTTAAAGTATGGGCGTCTGTCAGTGAAGGATGTCATAGGAGACCGTTGAGCGGCTCCTCCATCCTATAAAAGATAACAGTGGTTGGCCTAACAAAAAAACACACGAATGAGACAGACGAGAACGAAGAATCAAAAAAGAATCTCGTCGTGCTCTGATACCAGCGCGTGCTCTGATACCACTTATTAGTTATTGGGTGTCGACTTATCACCTAGAGGGGGGTGAATAGGTACTTCAAATTATTTTATTCCCCTTTTGGTGTACTTGATTTCTGGTTAATAGATTAAGAGATTAAAGGCACAACACAAAAAACACACGAGAATTTATAGAGGTTCCTCGAGACAGGGTGTCTTGAGTAGTCCTCTGTCCCTCTGCGCCTACCTAGTAGTGTGCTAGGCTCAGCAAACTCCGCCAATGTATTCATCCCGCAAGCCTTACAACTCGGACCCGCAAGTCCTACAGCCTAGGCCCAAAAGCCCTTACTGCACTCAAGCCCGTAAGCTCGACACTCAGGCCCTCAAGCCCTACACAGCATAGACCCGCAAGTCTTGCCCCTTGGACCTGCAAGTCCCTGCAGCCTAGGCCCACAAGCCTTTTCATTGCACCCAAGCCCGCAAGCTCGACTGGGAGAGTGATGGTTACTTCGACTGGGCAGGTCCTCCATTGAAACTGTAGACTGGTACGGAGGCTGGCTAGAGTTTTTATTTTGAGATCTCATATTGCGGAGAGCGGGTATGAACACGACATTTATTAATCTGTCAATGTCTATCAATATCTGCTTGATGCAGAAGCTGGGGTCGCCGATCTCTGCACTGATGACTAGTGGATCCTAGTTTGTCACGAGCAGTCCCATCAAATTTTCATCTCCAAAGCTGCTTGTTTTTGCGAGCTGCGTATTCTGATCTTTTAGTTCCCCATCGCATTGTGCGATAGAATTGACGGTGGCGAAGGGGGAGCCAGAGATGGTCTCTACTACTCCTACCACTTGTCTGTCCTCCATTGCGTCTTGGTGTGTATGTGGTTGTTCTTTTCTTGCCTGTGTCGGTTGGTTTTGAGTCTTGTCTTGCAGGAACCTTCCAAGGATGCCTTGTTGGATGAGGCGCTCGATCTCATCCTTGATTCTTATGAACTCCTCTGTGGTGTGCCCTGTGTCTTGGTGAAACTCACAGTACTTTGATTAATCTCCCTTACTTGGCTTTCGCAATGTTGGGTTATCCTGTATCGCGTAGAGATCGTTTGCGCAGGA
The DNA here is from genome assembly GCA_033032865.1 of Dactylorhiza incarnata. NCBI lineage: Eukaryota > Viridiplantae > Streptophyta > Magnoliopsida > Asparagales > Orchidaceae > Dactylorhiza > Dactylorhiza incarnata. Next base: position 6,033,904 of record JAWHQI010000012.1, read on the forward strand.
GGTGTTGAGTGGTGTGTATTCCTTGTAGGGTCGGGGGGGGGGGGGGGGGGGGGGGGGGGGGGGGCGGTCCCCGCGGCGATCATTCTAAAACACATTATTCTGTCGGTCCTCCCGTCGCCTCAGGGCTAGCTCTTCTCTCTTCCTCTTTATTCCTCCTTCAAACTGCCGGTGATGGACCTTGATTGCTTCATTGGCCGTGATATGTGCTTCGACCATATGCACAAGATCATGGTAACTAGGGATTGTCTCCTTCATTAGGGCAGAGTAGAATTCTCTTAGTTGGAGTCCTCCTAGAAAGACTCCCCAAAGAAGCTTGGGGTCCACCCCAGGTATTTGACGGGTCTCGGTAGTGAACCGACAGAAGAACTCTTTAAGGGTTTCCCCTTCACTTTGCTTGATTCCTGAGAGATGGGAGGGGTCCATTACTCTTTGACGGTTGGTAATGAAGTGGTCTAAGAATTGTTGCATTAACTCTATGAAGTTTCTGAGGGTTCCTCTCCGAAGGGAGTTGAACCAAGTTCTCTACTATCCCTTTAGTGTGGCTGGAAACACTTGGCAGAGTAATTGATCCGGAGCATTGTAGATTCAGAGGATGGTGGAGAGGTGATTCACGTGCTCTATGGGGGTCCTCTATCCAATCGTAGGACTCCATGCTCGGAAGCTTGAATGCCCCTAGACTTGGATGCACCAAGACTTCAGGAGCTAGTGGGGAACCATTATGGATGGGACAGTACACATGCGTTTCTTAGCGGACCACATGGTCATACTCTTCTCCTATCAACTTTCTTATTTCATCTCAGGTCAACCTTCATGCGAGGTTCTCGGGGTTACCCGCCCTCTGACGATGATGTTGTGTGCCGACTTCGACGGGCCTGGCCAGATGGGCGGGGTGCGTTGTGCTAGTTGCTGCTGAGAACTCTGAGTTCTCTTCCTGGTCATTCTCTGTGGCTTGATCTGAAGGTGGAGAAGGCAGATTTGCTGGCGTGGTGGGTACTGTAGGAGCCTTAACGGCTCTCAAGTTTCTTAAGAGGTTCAACATTTCAGTCTGCTGCTCTTCTATTTGGACGACGAGCCCTGCCAGTGCATTCACGGGCGCAATCGCTGTCTCCTCCAGCTGAGGTGCACTGATGAGGCAGTGGGAAAGACTGTGATCGACGCATCCTTCACGGACTGAACCTTGGTTTGTGCGAGTTCTTCTCCTTGCCATGGTCTCTAGTCGCAAGTATTGATGTGCAGAGGATACTGTTTTCCAGATCTTCAGAGCTTCGGGGAACCTGTTCCCACAAATGAAGCCAAACAATTGCGGCTGACTCGAGGCTCCTGTAGACCGGTCTAAATTGCACTGTCTTAGTCTGGGAGAGGTCGAGTGTGCAATCAGTCATAGAGAAATGAGATGGCTGACAAGAGGCCTTTTTACCGTGGACCCCCCCCCCCCCCCCCCCCCCCCCCCCCCCCAAAAAAGGTAAAAAATCAAGTGGTTGGTTCGGTGTCGACCAAACTTCTCTATTTATTGTTGTTTTACAGGGCTCTGGAGAGAAATCGAGGGCAACAAGACACTCCTCATTACAACTTGCGGGAGAGAGAGAGATGCGGTCGGAGGGTGACAGGCCACCGCTCTCGAAGCTTAGTTTTTTTTTGTGGCCGCGGTGGGGAGTGTTGGATCTTACGGCTCCCTTAGAGAGGGGGTGAATAAGGGTTTTATGGAATTTAAATCTTAATTAAATTTATTAGAGTTTGAGACTGAAGTTTCAGAATATTTTATAAGAAAATATATTTAAATATTCCAGATAAGATTATATTGAAGATTCCTTTTTAAATAATTGAAACAAACTTTTTGTTAACTGTTACTAACGCCTGGCGTTAAGACTTAACGCTGGGCGTTAGCTCTCCAGAGAATATTCTTCAGAACAAAAATATTGCCACAGTGATTTTACTTAAGAAATCTTAAATGAAATACAATTTCAGAACATCAAAGATAATGAAAATTATTATTGTATTTCAAAGATAATTATACAAATGTTAAATTTAATACTTTGATGGAAATAGAAATTAAAACATTCTCAAAGAGGAAATAAAATCAATTGAATAGAACATTAAGAGACATGATTTTATTTCATAATAATTGAATACACAAATGTTTAATTTCTATAACGCTAGAAATCAAGGCGAAAATATGTAAAAACACTTTTTGATGTTTCACCGGTCCTTCTCCCAAGGACCGGTTGGCTATAGCCAATCTTTACCCAGATAAGGCCTCTAGCCACCCCCTAGATCTACCCTCGACCTATTCACCACGCACAAGGCGGCGAATTACCCCCTAAGCCTCACAAGGACCTAGTCGCCAACACAAGGCGAATTTACCCACGGAATCCTTCCCAGAATCCGACGTTCTCACCGAACGATTTCTCCACACAAAATACAAAAGGAAAAAATAAAAGATTACAAGATAAGTAAAGAGAAACTCCCCAAGAAATTTTGAAGGTGAAGACGAAGTCGATGTAGATGTTGGCGTTCTTGAAACGATCGTCCTTCGTATGGAATATGCGTTGTAGACCTTCTTCTTCAAAATCTTCTTTAGATCTTCATGTTAGCCCAAGGGAGATCTCTTAATTTCTGTACACGAACCTCTCTCCAAAGTATCAGAATTCTGGAATCATCTCTTGTCATTTTGGAATGAGAGGGGCTGTACTTTAAATAGCCTAGGCAGCTAACGCGTGCGTTAAGGTTAACGCGCGGCGTTAGTGAGGCAGTTGCTGAGATCGTGCATAAACTCGAGAGCGTGGCTGAACAAAATTTCGTCGAACGAAAACAAATTTTGTCGAACGCACCCTTCGTCGAACGGAAAAACCGCAACCTTCTGGATCGTGCAAACCACCAAGGATCGTGATAGAACCAACTTTCGTCGAATGGAATCGATTTCGTCGAATGGAGCTTCAAGTTCGTCGAACCCAGTTGTCTGCCGCAATGTCGTCGAGCGCATGCTTAGTTCGTCGAACGGAGCTTCTCGTTCGTCGAACGCAACTTGTCGAGCGCAAGAAAATTCGTCGAACGGAGCTCCTCGTTCGTCGAACGCAGCTTGTCGAGCGCAGGAAAATTCGTCGAACGGAGCTCCTCGTTCGTCGAACGGAGCTTCCTTCAGATTTCGTTGAGCGCCTTCTGAGTTCGTCGAACGCATCTTCCAATTCGTCGAACGCAGTTTGCATTTCAGTGGTTTTCCTTCTCAGCGGTTTCTTCTCAGCGGTTTGCTAACGCTTGGCGTTAACTACTAACGCGGGCGTTAGCAATCTTTCCAGAGATTCATTTCCAATCAGCAAACTATTCATAGGGATGTGTAGTTATAGTTCTTATACAACCTGCACACTATAAACACACAAAATACAAGATCAAATACAACACAGTATTTGTTATTCTCAAACCAAGAGATGCGGAACATTGGCTCCAATAATCTCCCCCTTTTGATAATAACAAATACATGTATGAGAAATTAGTGAACTTAAAACCATTTGTGATTATAGATAAGTGCGGTAATAAGATATGCATGAATAATAGGTTAAAAGCAAGATAGATTTGATAGTGATAATGCATACTCTTTCTATATGAAGTCCTCCCCCTACATAAGTGTTCTCTTATAATTTACTCCCCCTAAATATCTATTTTACTAGATTTCTCAATTTCTTCTCCCCCTTTGTTATTAACAAAAGTGGGTAGGGATTAGTGTATATCTTTTAAGATAGGTAAGGAACCACTTATTGAAGGATTTTCATGATCGAGCATATGATAGTGTATGCACCTCCTATATGATTACTCCCTCTACAAATATACCCCTTTTTTAGTTTAATATAATTATAATGCACTCCCCCTAAATATTAGATTTATGCAATTTAATCTCCTCTTTTGGTAGAATCAAAAGAGGGTTTAGGAGTGAGAGTATGCAATAAGGAGTAATATATTCTATGTCGAGAAGAAAAATAGGATGCAATCAAAAGTTTGTTAAATACTACTTGTTGAGAAAAATATAAGCATGCTGTAACATAAAGTAGTAAGCAACATAATTGACATGATAAAGTAAGCATTCTATATTAAGATACCACTTGCTGAAAGAAAAACACTGTGTTAAGAATAATAAGCACTCTTAAACATAAACATCATTTTAGAAGATAAAACCATATAAAGGATAATGAGTTTTAAATTTGAAAAGTTGATGTTTCAGTTAAAGATTGAAGAGATGTTATTCCATTAAGATAATATTGCAAGCATGATTTCATAATATCAAGAAAAGATAAACAAGCTACAATGTAATAAAATTTGCATTTCAAGTAAACATAAACATTGTAGCGATCATGTTTTGTTATCTAGTGCATTTACTTAAGTTTGTAGAGATTTGAGTAGATGAGCATTAGGATCCAATTCTCATAAGTAGAAGTTTCATGAAAGATAATGATGTGTACAAAGTAGTGTTTTGATAAAGTATACAAGTGAATCAATCAAAAACACATGACATATATAATGAAATAACACAACATTAAAATACACAAATAATATTACTTCCACACTATTTCAATGCACATGAATAAATAGTACAACTACCAAGGTGCTCTGCACACACAATGCTTATTAAGACTTATCAGGGTGCAAAGTAGTGCTTGGGGGATCACTTTTATACTTTTTAGCTTTATTTTCATTTTTTTATGATCCGGTGTACTAAGAGAAGTGGTGCATAAATTGTTTGCTACAAGACACTTTACAATTCTTAGCCAAGGTGCTCAACCTCACAATACTCATTAAGACTTATCAGGAGGGTGAGTGGTGCTTGGTGGAGTTTTCCTTGTCATTGATTATTTGCTTTTTAGTTTAGTGACTAAGGACTCCGAATTCACTTGTTTTGCAAACATAACATTTTTTTAAACCACATTTCTCTAAAGAATAAGTGCATGAAAGACAAAGAATTGTAATAACCAATTCAATGTTGTGTAGGTAATCTATTTATGCATTTTAATCATTTATGTTATTACACTACACAATCATGTAAGAATGAGATTGTAATCACATGTAGGTTATCAAAAATAAGTGAGTGAATGAATCATTATCAAAACATAATACATTACTCATACTTAGAGGCATGCTAAGCGTTTTTACACATGTTTATCTACAATCAATTTCATTGCACATAACAAGATAATATTCAAGGCATGATAAATACAAAACAATGTCTTTAAGAAACTTGAAAGTTAAATTAAACATTGTATTTAATCTTTAATTGATATAATTAATCATCCTTGACAATGACAATGAATAACAATCAGTTTTTTTTTTATAAATTTTTAATAATTTTTTTATAAAAGCACAAAACAATAAACACACATAAAGAGAAAAAAAATTTGTTCTTTGAAATTGTTTTGTAATTTTGCATTTATTTTCTTATATATATTCTCTGGAAAAACATAGAAGTCTTTAATAACCCTTTCAGTAAATGATATTCTATGCCAGAGAAATAAACAAAAATAATGCATGAGAAAATGCACATATTTTTTTTAAAAGAAATAAAATTTTATTTTAAAGGAAATAAAAAAATAGAAAAGTTTTTACAAACAGAGAAATAAAACACACACAAAATATTAAAATAATACCAGAAATAATTCAAAACAAAAAAATAAATTTTGGAGCAAAGGAACTAACGCCAGGCGTTAACTTCTTAATGCCAAAACAGAACATTAAATTTTGATGTTTTGAAAAATCTTTTTTTATGATTCTTTTGAAGTATAAAGAGACCTTCCTTCAGTTGAATTTTCAGAGTATATTGATTAGATTTGAAGGCTCTTTTAGCATGTTTTTAGTGATTTTTCAAGTACTTGTGTTTGGTAAAATCATTAAAGCTCAAAATAATAAAATATGCAAACACAAGATGCAGTGTTAGAACAAAAAAATATGCATGATTTATGTATAAAGAGTGAGATAATATTCATGCAATGAATATAATATAAGTATATCTAAGATCAAGATACCTTAACTACATGTCTACACTCTAGCCCCGTACTAAGTGACGGATGGGCATGAGGAGCTGCACACATGTCGTAGGTTGGGGTGTTAATCTCATATGCATACAAAAGATGACGCTCAACCTAGCACTCTTTCTCCCCAGTGCCTCGCAAGGCCCCACTGGAACCCTCCCTGGTTAAGGACAAGACATGACTTAGAGGTTAGGTCTCTAATGCACACAATCCTACACCCTTGCTATTGTGAGACATGTGTCATAGGTTTATTGATTATGGACATACTAAGCGTGTAAGCCTTAAATATGTTAACTGTGTTATAATTGCATGATTAGTTTTGGATTTACAATTTTATCGAAGATTGTTAATTTTAAATCCATTTAGAAAAGTTTTATTCATGCAAATAACTACAAAGGAAAATATGATTTTCAGATTTTTAATGATATAATTTACTTTAGCATTGCAAGATATAACTAGCATGGATATTGATTTCTTCCTATGGTAAGTGATAATGCTAGTGTGATAAGTTAGGACAACATGGTGCAAAGCTAAGTAAAATTGGACAAATATATAATTGAATTGCATGTATTCATACATAGAGTTTTGAATTTTCGTAGACCTAGAAATAAGTGACAATTCTATTTGATTTCATCTTGTTGATATCAAGTTAATTCTTAGGTCTAAAGATAATGCGATACATGCAAACAATAGAGATACAAATTACACACACAAAATAAGATATGAAACTATAATACCAATAGCCATCATATATTTCATAATTCCTGAGGTTGATTTATGATAATTTTTGATAGATCATGAATTATGATATATGATAATAGTGAATTTTAGCATAGGATATTAATAGGTCATGGTGGTGTGTGTGTAGTTCATATTCATCCTTTTAAAGAGACAAACAAAATTGTTTTGGTTATCTGAAAGTAGAAGACAATGATACTTAACACAGTGAAATAATTTTTCAGAAAATAATAAATAGAGAAATCAGAATTTTTAGGAAAATATGCTACCGCTTGCGTTAGTGATAACGCCTGGCGTTAGCAACAGAGTTACTATATTTGATTTAAAAACACATTGTTTTTTATATTATTTGATTCTGATTTTTCTCGATTATGATTTTCAATGTAGGGGCTATTATATGCAGCAACGAAAAATAGACAAATATGCAATAAGTTGTGCATTTAATATTTTAGCCTAAGACCCCCTAAAAGTCCATTTAAATCCAATTTTGAAAGTAATTGTATTAGTCTTGATAATATCATTTAGCAAATTTAGCATTCAATTTATAATGATAATATAAGACATTTATACGCAATGGATTTAAAAAGGATGAAACATAAGAAAAAAGGAAAGATAGATCACAAAAAAATTATGACTTTATGTTCAATTTAATTCAATTTTGATTTGATAAACATTAGGCTTAAAATGTAAAAGTCATATTTCATAATATATCTAAGTGACTTTAGAGTGTTGGCTCAAAAATAAGAAAACAAACAAAGGAAAAAGCAATTAAGCATATCATGAAGTAGAGTAATGATATTTCATTTTTAATTTATTTCTACTTCATGCAATACGATGATTCCTAGTGAATTGAGATTTAGGTATCCAAAGGGGACCAAGTGTGATGGTTCCTTTGGTTACCCAAATACATCGTGTTGGCTTTTGGAGAGAAAATGATGAATGGGCCTTTACAAGTGGAGTTAGTGTTTCATTTTTAATTTTGGGCCTCCATTCATACTTTGGTTGTTTTTCTTTTAAATTCATATTATGATTATTTGACATCTTTTTGGAATGATAGTTGTTTGAAAAATAATTCATTTGGGATTTATGTTTATTCAAATTATTTTTCAAAATACATTGATGTTGATAATCATAATGAATTTTATTATATGGATTCTTTGAAAGTATATAAGAGTGATTGTCTTTCTTTAGAAGTGATTGTTGAAAGAGTGGGTTACAATATGTTTTAAAAGATTGATTCTTATTTTGATGATTTTCATTTCCACTATTTCTTATAGACATACTCTTATAATATGAAGTTAAGCTCTTAGATTTTTGATAATTTGATAAACTAGAAATAAAATATTTTTTATTATATGAACAATTTTGAATAAACATTTTAATGATTCTAGTTTATCTCTTAAATTATCATTTTCTTTTATCAAATTTTCATTATGCACTTTTGAAGTTAAAAGACCTTTTTCCAAAACCTTGAGTTCTTCTTTAAAAGTATTGTAATCAAAACAAGGTTTAACATTTTTAATTAAAGAGCATGAATGAGAATTTGAAACATCAATATAAGATTCTACTTTAGCGTTTGCTTTTAAAGTTTTATTTTCTAAACGTAATTTGGAATTAGCATGTTTCAACTTTGAAATTTTACATTTAGTAAATTTAAGCACATGAAATATAGAAATAGAATTTGTTACAAAAAGAGAAGTTTTAGATTTTCTTACCTTGCTATAATTTATGTCTTCTCTTTTGCTTGATGTTTTGTCATCAAATGAGTCCAATATTGTGATGTTGCATTCTTCTCTCTTAAATAAATCTTCCTCCAAGCATGAGTCCTTATCGGTTTTTTCTCTTTGATAAATAAGGAATTACTCTTGTTCATCATCTGTGGAAGGAAAACTATAAGTAGTCTCAAGAAATTTCCAAACTTCAAAAGCAGTAGGAAGCGTATAAATAAGTTTGAAAATATTTTGATCAAGCGCACAATATAGACTATTCATAGATTTGGCATTTAAAAACATTTCATTTTTATTAAGAATAATTAGGGGCATTTTAATTGTAATATTCCAAACATCAATATCCAAAGTTTTAAGAAATTTTTCCATAAGTGTTTTCCACCCATTATAATTTTCACCCATAAATAATGGTGGACTTAAAGATTTTTCATTTTCATAGAAAATATCCCCTCTAGAAGATGTGAGGTCATGCGCCATTATTCCTGGTTGTAAAGTCGTATTGGAATAGCCTAGCTTTGATACCACGTGCTGGATCTTACGGCGCCCTTAGAGGGGGGTGAATAAGGGTTTTATGGAATTTAAATCTTAATTAAATTTATTAGAGTTTGAGACTAAAGTTTCAGAATATTTTATTAGAAAATATATTTAAATATTCCAGATAAGATTATATTGAAGATTTCTTTTTAAATAATTGAAACAAACTTTTTGTTAACTGTTGCTAACGCCTAGCGTTAAGGCTTAACGCTGGGCGTTAGCTCTCCAGAGAATATTCTTCAGAACAAAAAGATTGCCACCGTGATTTTACTTAAGAAATCTTAAATGAAATACAATTTCAGAACATCAGAGATAATGAAAATTATTATTGTATTTCAAAGATAATTATACAAATGTTAAATTTAATATTTTGATGGAAATAGAAATTAAAACATTCTCAAAGAGGAAATAAAATCAATTGAATAGAACATTAAGAGACATGATTTTATTTCATAATAAATTGAATACACAAATGTTTAATTTCTATAACGCTAGAAATCAAGGCGACAATATGTAAAAACACTTTTTGATGTTTCACCGGTCCTTCTCCCAAGGACCGGTTGGCTATAGCCTATCTTTCCCCAGATAAGTGATGCGATAATTTCGGCAAGTGAACCGGTCGCGCAAGTAATAATAATGGGGAAAATCCCCGAGTGTCGGTCTCTTGAGGAACACAGTAAGGTGGAGTTAGGTTTCGAGGAAGGACTTGAGATCGAAGTCCTTGGTCGGTGTTACAATGGATGGTTTGTTTGGTTTGCGAATAATAAAATAAAATATTATAACTACTCCTATGCAGTGCCGCTATGCAATGCTTCGCTTGGCGGGATGGAGACTAGGCAGGCCTTGAGCGCGCTGCGTCACAAGGGCGGATGAACGAGTAGGCAAGCGGAATGAGGGTCGCAAGCACCTCTTCGACAAGCACTCCACTAGCAATTGCTAGTGCGGCACCGGACACGGTGGTGGGGCGAAAAATCAATGGGGGCGCACCTCATTAACACAAATGAACAAATTGATTCCATAAACATGAAATAAACAATACTAAACATGGTTCATAGCGTTCATCATCTAGATAAAGAGATTACAACAAATACAACCACACAAGTAGAAGAAAAAGGGCAAGAGATACGACCGAATCCGGAGTCTCGTTGTAGATTCACGGTAGGAAGCACCGGGGTGTCAATCCGCGTCCTAGCTCGGTCCCAACTGCGTCCGGGGTAGAGGAGGGTTGTCACCCCTCCCAATGGACCCGTCTTCTCCAGCGATTTACCATCCGGCCACATCTAATGCGAAGAACTTCTTCCTTAGCGATCAAAATGAGTGTAGAATCCCTTCCTTTAAGCCCTTGGATGATGGAGGAGGCTTAGGGGGTGAAAAACCTCTGGAAATGACGAAAACGGCGGACTGAACGGAGTCCCCCGGCGTAATCCCGACCTAATTCGCAAACAGGTCATTATATAGGCGCTGAATTAAACAGTGCGCACGGTCATTGGTGCACGACCAGTGGTCGTGCGCACTAGAATCCTGTGATCGTGCGTCCGACTGGACAGAACCTGCAAGAAAAGCAATTTATAAAATATAATGTTCGCACGACCAGTGGCGCACGACCGGTGGTCGTGCGCACTATCGTCGGTGGTCGTGCGCACTGGTCGAGACAGAACTCATAAAATTAATGATAAGTGCGCACGAACAGTGGCGCACGACCGGTGGTCGTGCGCACTATCGTAGATGCTCGTGCGCACTGCACCAAACAGAACTCATGAAAAAAGGGTTAAGTGCACACGATCAGTGGCGCACGACCAGTGGTCGTGCGCAATAGAACCGGTGATCGTGCGCAGTGTTCCTGTGCAGAATTGCACCGGGAACACCTGCACGACTCCTATTCCAGCACAACCACGAATCTAGCCACTGAAAGTGGCACCTAACGGAGCATGAAAACTACTAATGAAGAAAAGCATGAAATCACACCAAAATGGGCCTAGAAGTGCACCTAGCATGGAATATCAAGTATAAACTATAGCAAGGCTAAAGTGCGGTGAAAAGACTGAATAAAGGCCTAGATGAGTCCATAAAAGTGTATATGATCAGGACTCATCACACCCCCAGACTTAACTGTTTGCGCGTCCCGAGCAAACGAATCCGGCGGAGTGTGAAAACGATAGTTAACATAGAGAATTACACAAGGGGGTACGGTGCGAAGCAACATACGCATGCGAGTAGAGATTCTAGTAGAAGGAGATTCTAACTATGCTAACTAATTTACATAAGTATTAAAGCGTAAGTAAAGATTTAGTTATACTCAGTTGGTGAATTATGAAGAATTTGAACGATCATGCCCGGTATGAAAGTGACGAGACACTGAGGCGGGCGTTGCACAAGATCGGGTCTTAGGAATAACTCCGCTGAAATCCATCAACGTCGTGAACCATACGCTCGCCCGGTCACACTCTCTCCACGGCGCTAGCAAAATCGCAAGTCAAATCAATAGGACTTATAGGATTAAGTTGGGGCTTAGGTTACGGTATGGTATTCAAATTTAAACACGATGGCTACGCAACCCAAGTGAGCTAACGGAACGTTGCACCACACAAGACCAACAAACTATGCTCGTGTGACACACCCCCAGACTTATCATGAAAACCAGGTGTGCACACAGCCTACTTCACAAATACCAACAGATTTTCTATTTAGCTCGGAAGGATTTCTTTTCAATATACTCTCTTTTTTTCTAGATTTTTTTTCTTTTAACATACTTTGCTTCTATTATGTATCCTCCGGTTGGTTCAAAATCAGCAAATAGACTTTATTTCCCCTTCATAACACAACGATTCCAAACATCACACAAATTGAGAATTATGAGCGCAGTTAAAAAGCAATTTGGTTGCGGGTGTAGGATAAGCTTTGGGCTTTGGTGGATGAAGAGGAGCTGAACAAAGGAATGGTAGGCACAAATTTGGCTTGCAAAGGTGAGCGAAAAGGACATGGAATAACAAAGCTCAAACTAGCCAAAGGATGGCCTACATCATGTTTAACTCGACGAGTCGCTCTCACCCATGCTTCAAGAGTCGCTTGGGGCAAGTTCTTAGCCCACGAGAAAGGTAAACCTTCCTCCCGACTCGAGCAACACACGACTAGCACTCGTACACACAAAACACCGGGTTATCGTCAATTTCATTCAACTTCACCACTTGAGTATAATAAATCTAAATTTACGCAAAAATACTAAACATAAATTAGATGCATAGAGACAATCTAGTTCTACTCAAGTTCTACCATATCATGCGAAGTGACTAGAACACTACACGAGTCAACATCGCACTCCAAATAATAATTCCTAAGTTAACAACCTATTTCACATTCCAACCAAAATAGTTTAACCGGAACAACAACAAAAAGATAAGCGCGCACTCAAGTGGGTGAAGTGGTGTGTGAAGCATGAAAACAATGATAATGACAAGGATACAAAAGAAACAAACTTCTAGTATGCAGTGCAACTCGTGCACAGTGAATGACAACATACGCTCCCCCAGACTTAGTCTAAACAATACATCTAGAAATTGGAAGCTAAAAGAGGGGAGGAAGTGTTACCCAATGCTCAGCAAGTGAGCATACCAGAAGGTGCGTGGAAATCTGAAGCAAACCCGCCATTCAGAATTTGCAATGAGTACCTGCAGGGGTGAGCTCCACAAAAACAAAAGAAAAAGACAAACTAAAATAAACTACAGCTAACTACACATGATTAGAAGAAATAAAAATGCAGGAAAAGTAAGATAACTACTGGGGTTATTGTCCTCCCAGCACGACTTATTCAAATTGAAAACAGTTCTAGCTAATGGGTCTATGAAAAGAGAAGTGCACAGGTAACTGTTCTAATATGCGTGTCGGTAGCGGGTACCGATACGGCAACAGAACAGTCACGCCTCTACCCGAATATAAATAATACCTGCTCGTCACAGGTAGAGGGAATAAAAAATAAGAAGAGGAGGAATCCTCACTCAACTCACCAAAACTATCCTCGCCCAGCAAGGTATCGTCAACAGCAAGGTGGCAGGAGGAAAAGGCAATGAGTGGAGCTTCCTCTACGGAGGGAGAATAAACCTCCTCGCATGAGAGGATGCTCGCATCATTGACTTGAGCAAACAGCTCCAAGTCCTCCTGAAGTACCTGTGAAGATTCAACATGCACAGACTCAGATGAAGGAAGGGGATCAAGAAATAAATAAGGCGAAGAACATAAATCATCGTCAATCGGGGGAGTGATCCCGGTCTCACTCCCATCAGGTTGGGGAAGTAAAATAATGTTAGCATTGTCATCAATGCTACAAGATTCGGCGGGATCAATGGTGGCCAGGCTTAGGATTTGGACTTCCTCCACCGGTGTTGAGGAAAACTCCTCTTCACCTAGAAGGTTGTCCTCCTCCATAGGAATAGGCACAACACTCAGATCACACACCTCATCCTGCGACACATCATCAACAATGTCGTCGGAGATGAGAGTAGTATGCACAACAGGGGGAAGAATCGAATCCACTAGAAGTGGTGGATGCACATGGAGAATCGGCTCAGCAGTGTCGGTGCATAGATCAGCCGCACATCCGGTGACCATGTCCATGCCATACCCTTCAAGATGTGAAGGTGACAAAGACACATAACCGGATGTTGAAGGTGTGCCGCCAGAGTTAGGAGTTGGGACGATTCGGATATCCGGTTCGTCATCCTCGTCCAATTGGCGAAGATACTCGGCACAGTCCTTCAAGACATGATCAGTGCTACGACAAAACCGGCACTGCCTTGCGGACCTCTTTGGCACAGCGGGAGCTGGAGCCGAAAAGAAGTATGATGGTAAAGGCTCAGCAGAGTAGCCATAAGACTTACGCGCACCATATGGAGTACCAGACGAAGTCGGTGCTCCATATGCTGGGCTATAAGAATTATGCCTACTATTCTCCGTAGGGCATTCATCACTAGAGTGGGAGGTATCTCTACACCAACGGCAACGGATATTGAGATGTGCCCACATAGTGTAAAAATAATACGATTCAAAATAAAAATGCTATTGTGCAGATACTATACCAAACAGAAATTACTAAAGCAACCTAATATAAAACAAGAAGAAGGAATAAAAAGAACAGAGATAAAATAAAGGATGCAATTTACAAATGGAAGGGCTTTCCTCTCAAATTCTCCCTCTCCAGAAAACTCACATGACTGTGTTCCCCGGCAACGGCGTCAAAAACTTGATGCGATAATTTCGGCAAGTGCACCGGTCGCGCAAGTAATAATAATGGGGAAAATCCCCGAGTGTCGGTCTCTTGAGGAACACAGTAAGGTGGAGTTAGGTTTCGAGGAAGGACTTGAGATCGAAGTCCTTGGTCGGTGTTACAATGGATGGTTGGTTTGGTTTGCGAATAATAAAATAAAATAGTATAACTACTCCTATGCAGTGCCGCTATGCAATGCTTCGCTTGGCGGGATGGAGACTAGGCAGGCCTTGAGCGCGCTGCGTCGCAAGGGCGGATGAACGAGTAGGCAAGCGGAATGAGGGTCGCAAGCACCTCTTCGACAAGCACGCCACTAGCAATTGCTAGTGCGGCACCGGACACGGTGGTGGGGCGAAAAATCAATGGGGGCGCACCTCATTAACACAAATGAACAAATTGATTCCATAAACATGAAATAAACAATACTAAACATGGTTCATAGCGTTCATCATCTAGATAAAGAGATTACAACAAATACAACCACACAAGTAGAAGAAAAAGGGCAAGAGATACGACCGAATCCGGAGTCTCGTTGTAGATTCACGGTAGGAAGCACCGGGGTGTCAATCCGCGTCCTAGCTCGGTCCCAACTGCGTCCGGGGTAGAGGAGGGCTGTCACCCCTCCCAATGGACCCGTCTTCTCCAGCGATTTACCATCCGGCCACGTCTAATGCGAAGAACTTCTTCCTTAGCGATCAAAATGAGCGTAGAATCCCTTCCTTTAAGCCCTTGGATGATGGAGGAGGCTTAGGGGGTGAAAAACCTCTGGAAATGACGAAAACGGCGGACTGAACGGAGTCCCCCGGTGTAATCCCGACCTAATTCGCAAACAGGTCATTATATAGGCGCTGAATTAAACAGTGCGCACGGTCATTGGCGCACGACCAGTGGTCGTGCGCACTAGAATCCTGTGATCGTGCGTCCGACTGGACAGAACCTGCAAGAAAAGCAATTTATAAAATATAATGTTCGCACGACCAGTGGCGCACGACCGGTGGTCGTGCGCACTATCGTCGGTGGTCGTGCGCACTGGTCGAGACGGAACTCATAAAATTAATGATAAGTGCGCACGAACAGTGGCGCACGACCGGTGGTCGTGCGCACTATCGTAGATGCTCGTGCGCACTGCACCAAACAGAACTCATGAAAAAAGGGTTAAGTGCACACGATCAGTGGCGCACGACCAGTGGTCGTGCGCAATAGAACCGGTGATCGTGCGCAGTGTTCCTGTGCAGAATTGCACCGGGAACACCTGCACGACTCCTATTCCAGCACAACCACGAATCTAGCCACTGAAAGTGGCACCTAACGGAGCATGAAAACTACTAATGAAGAAAAGCATGAAATCACACCAAAATGGGCCTAGAAGTGCACCTAGCATGGAATATCAAATATAAACTATAACAAGGCTAAAGTGCGGTGAAAAGACTGAATAAAGGCCTAGATGAGTCCATAAAAGTGTATATGATCAGGACTCATCAATAAGGCCTCTAGCCACCCCCTAGATCTAGTCGCCAACACAAGGCGAATTACCCCCTAAGACTCACAAGGACCTAGTCGCCAACACAAGGCGAATTTACCCACGGAATCCTTCCCGGAATCCGACGTTCTCACTGAATGATTTCTCCACACAAAATACAAAAGGAAAAATAAAATATTACAAGATAAGTAAAGAGAAACTCCCCAAGAAATTCTGAATGTGAAGACGAGTCGATGTAGATGTTGGCTTTCTTGAAACGATCGTCCTTCATATGGAATATGCATTGTAGACCTTCTTTTTCAAAATCTTCTTTAGATCTTCATGTTAGCCCAAGGGAGATCTCTTAATTTATGTTTACGAACCTCTCTCCAAAGTATCAGAATTCTGGAATCATCTCTTGTCATTTTGGAATGAGAGGGGTTGTACTTTAAATAGCCTTGGCAGCTAACGCGTGCTTTAATGTTAACGTGCGGCGTTAGTGAGGCAGTTGCTGAGATCGTGCATAAACTCGGGAGCGTGGCTGAACAAAATTTCATCGAGAGAAAACAAATTTCGTCGAACGCGCCTTCGTCGAACGCACCCTTCGTCGAACGGAAAAACCGCAACCTTCTGGATCGTGCAAACCGCCAAGGATCGTGACAGAACCAACTTTCGTCGAACGGAATCGATTTCGTCGAACGGAGCTCCTCGTTCGTCGAACGGAGCTTCCTTCAGATTTCGTCGAGCGCCTTCAGAGTTCGTCGAACACAGCTTCCAGTTCGTCGAACGCAGTTTGCATCTCAGCGGTTTTCCTTCTCAGCGGTTTCTTCTCAGCGGTTTGCTAACGTTGAGCGTTAACTACTAACGCGGGCGTTAGCAATCTTTCCAGAGAGTCATTTCCAATCAACAAACTATTTATAGGGATGTGTAGCTATAGTTCCTGTACAACCTGCACACTATAAACACACAAAATACAAGATTAAATACAACACAGTATTTGTTATTCTCAAACCAAGAGATGCGGAACATAGGCTCCAACAGGGAGCACCGTGCTCTGCGTCCTAGTGAGGCTTCTGCTTGCGCTTGGAATCTTGAGTGGCGTGCTCTGCGCATCTTGATGTCTTCGAGGCGTATCCTGTAATTGTGGTGGAGTATGGAGAGGTGGACTGGTTGTTGACTGGGAGGCTTCCCGCTGATTTGGGGGCACTGTGAGCAATGAGCGTGTTGTGCACGGAATGCTTGTTGCGGTGCGCGTGGGATGCTTGATGTGGGGCGCACAGAGCGAAACGTGCACAAGGGCATTAGGGGGAGGAAGAATGTCTTCGAAGAATCGTCAAGGCGCTCAAAGATCTTCGAAGGAGTCTTTGAAAGCTAGGGAGATTTTCAAGGGTTTCCTTGAGGAGCTCTCTCGTGCGTAGGAGGAGAAGCGGAGGGAGGAGAAGATGGAAATGAAGGAGAGACTGAGGCCCTATTTATAGGCCTCAGGGGTGGTTTTAGTGGTTATTTGATTATTCACGGGCTGTAACCAACTTAATTGTTATTTGCAAACCGATATAGTATAATTTATGATGTGTATTATTTAAGTATTTTACTATGCGCACACCGATATAATTTTGGATATTTACACACACTCATAATGGGTGGTTACACGGGTGGTTACCCGTTCATCCGACGGTGGAGATCGTGCGGGGATGATCAGACGGCGGTGGCCAAAGGGCCGGCCGGCGGCAACACCCGGTCGGAGAGGGCCCGCCGGTGGCGGTGCTGGCTGGGGAGGGCCGCGCTGCGGGCGCACGGCCGAGGGCGGCCGGCCAGGAGCGGCTGATCGGGAGAGGCCAGTCGTGGGGCTTTCGCGGCCGCGTGGCCAAGGGCGGTCGGCCGGGGGAGGCCGGCCGCAGGGGCCTCGCGGGTGCGCGGTCGATCGGGGAGGCCGGTCGCGGGGGTCTTGTGGACGCGCGTCGCAGGCACGCGACCGAGAGGATGGCCGGTCGCGGGTGGCCGGTCGCGGGTGACCGGTCGCGGGGGCCGCGCGCCGCGGGCATGCGGGCAAGGGAGGCCGGGTGCGGGGGCCTGGAGGCCGCGCTCCGCTATCGAGCGGCCAAGGGCGGCCTCCCGGCGGTCGTTCGGTGGGTGGCGCGGCGGCGGCCGGTTGGCCGGCCGTGGGCGATTAGTGTGGCGGTTGCTGCGGCGGTTGAGAGAGGTTTCGGTGCGTGGAACGTGCCGGGGGATCGCACGTGCGGTGGTTTTCCCCATAACCTCCCACTAAGTTAGTGGGGTCATGAAATTCTGGCTAATCGCATCCCGGAATTCCTATAAATTGAGGGAAATCCCATCAAAAGTATTAAACTCTAACTGAAATTATGAAATTACGACTCGAATCACGACTTTGAATCATTACATTCCCACTAGAATTAAGAAATTACGATGAGAAACGCCGGTGGAAATCATTGAAATTCAACTATAAGTAAGAAAATACGACCCTAAACCCAAATCCAACTGTATTCGAAAATTTTACGACCGAAAACCCTAAAAAATGACTGGAAAGTAAGTTTGTCCTTCATCCCAAATGCTCGTTCGTCATCTTTTTCGTTCCGAACGCACATGCCAAAGAAATGTATCAGCAATCAACCCTTAATCCGTTACGCAGCTACGCCGTCGTCAATAAATATTTTTGTGTTCGTCCCGGCAATTTTCAACATCTTTGGGGAGGGGTGTCTCTAGGTCTTCGGTTTCGCTCGCATTCTTCGACAAATCGATGAAATTCAAAAAGCCGCTAAAATGAAAAAGTGGGATCCAAATAAAGAGTTATTTATTCAATACTTTGAGCGACCAAAAAAAATTCCATAAGAAAGAGTGAGGGAGTGGGCAGACACAACAACGGTCAAACTCAAATTCAACTTAAAAGCTCAAATCAGACGGCCGAAAATCAACCGCATTATAATTTTACATCAATTTATTTTTGTGTCTTTTATTCGAATTGGGACCAAACCTGGTTTACCCTCAGTTGTCTCAATAATTACTAAAAGGAGACATAAAATATAGTTTATCCTCACATTTGTCAACATGCAAGCAATATAGAGAAGACAGTCGTCCCCTTAATTTATCTGCCTGCATGCTGACATTATCTTCTTCACATATTTGCGCAATTTGCAGGTTCCAAACTCAGCCGCATGGCGTTGAGGTCGTAGCCGATATGAAAATTTTGCTGCGCAATATTGCCGAAGATGTTGACTCCGATATCTTTACTAGAGATCAAGGCCAGGCACGCCGTGTCCTCTTTAACGGCGACAAATGCGTTGATCGGAGGAAGAACAACCACCGCGCCGGAGAAGTGGAACTGGATGTGGGGGAATTGCGCATCAATATCGTCGTTCCCGAAGCCGGAGGTGTTGAAGCAGAGACCAAATATTCCGGCGGTGTCGTTCACCCGTGGAAGCGTGATATTGCTCGCGACCATAGTCACCACGGCTGCCAGAGTGTCGTCGTCGATGAGCGTGAGGGTGGTGCCGGAGTCGATGATGATGTTGGCCTTAGTGGTGGGAAAGGCAGCCTGCATCGACGTCTTCATGGCGACGGCGCCATGTCCGTCCACGCTGATCTTCTCGAGGATAAGGAAGTAGAACGTGTCGGGAATGCCGGCGATTAGCGGGGTGGAGACGCTGCCGGTGCCGTTGACTGCGGCATTTGTCCCAAAATTGAATCGGCTGGTTGCGGCGGTTTGACTGTAAGGCGGCAGGCAATACGAGAATTTGCCGTCGATGGTGGAGCCGAGTTGGCGGACGAGAGAGAGTTTCCCGCCGCCGAGACCGACAAGACCGGCGTCGTTCTTCTCGAAGATTCCACGACTGCGATGGGTGCAGCCGAAGAGAATCGCGGGGATCCGGACCTGATCGCCGCCGTCAGAATCGAAGCTCAGAGTCTCGGTGGAGAGGAATCCGTCTACGAAGGAACCGTCCCCGTAGGTGTAATTGTACCCGCAGTAATTGGCGGCGCCGCGGCATGTGCTTTTCCGCAGGGCGGAGCAGGGGACGGTGTCGCAAGATACGATTTTGTAGGTTGAGGAGGCGGCGGGATCAAAGAGCGGCGCCGACTGTTGAAAACAGTCATCGCACGGCTTGCACTGAGCCCAAATAAGATCGCTGCCGGTGTCGGGAATGGCTAAGATTTTCCGAGCAGGGGATCCGATGTAAACTGCAAGTATGTAGTCGGTTCCATTCATGAGAATTTCGGAGTGGATGCTGTCGCCGATATTCATATTAGAGGCGGCCGATGACAAGGTCGTCGCCGGCAATGGCTGTTTCATGAACTTGCGAAAATAAGCGGCGCGATTATAAGAGCGGTGTGCGGCGGCGATGAGCCTGGAGTATGATGTGGAGGCGCGGTCATAGAATGGGGATTCCGGCGAGTCGCGGTGGATGAGCTCCGCGGAGAAGCCTACTCCGGCGTGTACAAAGAGAGGAAGGAAGCCTATGGTTGAAACAATGAGGAAGGAGAGAGCGAGAGAATTGAACATCAAAGATGCCATTTTTATTTTCTCCACCCCCTTTCAATTCTCAAAATAGTTGCGAGGATTGAAGTTATTATATAATAGACCTGGCTAGCATGAAGAAGAAAATGAAGAAAGAAAATATCTGATCCTTCAGTTTTGAATTGTTCAAAGAGAAGTGGCCACAGCTTGAGAAGCAACAAACTGTAATGATCAGATGAAGTTTTATATATCCTCATGCAGGCTCTTTAAAACTAGTTTACTCCTGGCTTTTTTTCTGGAGAGCAGTACATTTGGACGGAATTGAGGCCCTCAAATTTGGGATAATGGTGTTTTTTTAGTTGAAATTAGACTTTGGATTTCAATTTCGAAGCCCAGATTCCGTCCCGACGGATAGATGATGCCATAGAATTGGTCGGGGAAAGGATGGGTTGAGATCTCCTTCTTTGAAATATTGCTCTATAGTCATAAGTATGAAATTAGTCCCTAAATTTAAGGGTCATTTTAAAATCGGTCTTTAAACTTTGTTTTTTTTTTGTAAATCAGACATTAAATTTTGCTTACATTTTGAAATCCGTCCCTAAACTTTTCTTTGCATGAAATAAGTCCTTCAATTTTCTGTTTTTTTTGTGGCGGGGAATTAGTTCTATACTTTAATCTACTTAATAATTTATATAAAATTATGTGTTATAAGTTTTATTAGTCGAATAAAATCCAATGTACGAATATTTCTTAATTAATCGCTTATTTTAAGTATCTGTTTAACTATTTTTTTTAAAAAAATTTGATAACTTTAATATAACTAAAAATAAATTTTCATTTAAAATAACTAGGGGCTCATTTGGCGGGGCGGATCCCCGCAGTCACGCAAACTGCCCCATGTAGGGCCGCGATCGCATGGCGGGATCCTCTCCGCCCACAAAAAAATGTGGATTCCCATAGAGGCAACTTGCATGCAGCCGCTGCGGGGATGAAGTCCACAGGAGATAATCCACGCCAAACAACCCTTTGGCAGGGCTGCAAGCGAATGGAATATTTTTTAAATTATAATTATAAATAAAATAAGGCTTAGGAGCAGAAAAGTATGTGAGCCCATCGAGCTCGATATATTGGTCTTAAGCTCGAGCTTGAGTCATGCATAAATGAGCTCCTCGAGCTCGAAATGGTTAACCCGAGTATGTAAATTTTGCTTAGCTTGATTCATGCTCGCCTCATTTGCACCCTTAGTAGTTGGTGTTACGATAACATATATATAATTACTTCGAATAAAATTCCATTTCTAGTCGCATTAAGAGTTATCGGAATTAAAAAATGATAAGCGAATTGTTAAGGCACAATAAATTGGACAAAAGAATTATTATAAAATTTAATTCAACTAATAAATCTTATAACACAATTTTTTATAAATTAGCAAGGAGATTAAGGCTTTATTTGGCGCGGCGGTGGCGGGAGGAATGGGCGGATGGAGATGGAGGATTGGGAACGGAGGGGAGGAGGAGGGGATCGAAACGGGGCTTTTTGCCCCATTTTGAAGGGCGCGGCGGGTCCAATCGGAGCAAACGCTGTCGGACGGCATTTGTTTACCCGCCGTCCGGCGGTGTTTGCCCAAAACACCGCGCGAAAACGCCGCGCCAAATGAACCCAAAAGTTAATGAAAATTTTAGAAAAATAGAAAGTTGAATGATCTATTTCTTACAAAGAAAATTTTAATGACTGATTTTTGGAATTAGCTTTTCGACGAAAACCAATATCTACATGAATTGGATTTGTACAGAATTCCAATTTTGTTGTTCGGCGGTAAGATTGAATTCAGTCAACAGAATTGGAATTGAGGCACAAAAGTTGTTCGGCTGAATGATGGAATTGGTATTGGAATTGTCGTTATACAATAATTTTATAAAACTCAAAATAGGCGTCAGCGCCGAACGCATTAAATTGCATAATATGTTTTAAGACGAGCATTTTTTCGCCTAGGTGCATTTTTTTCCCGGGCGCGCATTTTTCTCCAGGACGCATGTTTTTCCTAAGGTGTGTTTATTGACCTATGACCACATTTTCGCCGGATCGCGAGTTCTTCGGTTGGGAGTGCATTAGAATTGGATTTCTAATCTCCAATGCCAATTCCAGAAAGCCTATTCCGTCGAAACGAATGGACCCTAAAATTTAAAGACTAATTTCATATTTTTGATGTCACAATTATTAAAAGTTGAAATAAAAGGTTGCTGGGATAATGCGTCTTCTTAAGTTAACTTTACCTCAGTTCTTTAATCTATAGAATAACACTGGTATAACTTTCTTCTCATTTTGATTTATCTTTTTATAAATTGCAGGTTCGAATAATTCGCGTCTACGAGAGCCTTTTGTGAACTCCGGCACAATCCATCGGATGCACCACAACACAAATCGCCGTGAAGCGGCACCGACTTAGTGAACCACCATCCTTCGGCCTCCGACGTTTGGATTGGGGATTGGAGGCGGAATAAGGTTTGGAATAGCAAAAAAAATTTGGTGCGCACGCACATCTTCCTCTATGTGTACATGAGTTTTATTACGGTTGTAAATTTTTCGACTGTATTTGCAGTTATAATAAAATTTAAAAAAATTTGCAACGGTAATAAGATTCATGCACACATAGATAAAAATGTGTCATGGGCATTAAAAAAAAGCGATATTCCATCCAAGCACAAGAAAATTTAATTTTAGGCGGAATTAGAACGAGCGCTTATTCTTTTGTCTACAGGAGAGAAATAATTTCATAGGTAAGGCCGCATAAACCTTATCCTCCGTTAGACACTTGTATATATTTCATGTTTATATATATTTATATACTACAAAATATAAACAGTATTTTATATAATACAAAATAAAAGTAATATTTATATGATAAAATATAAATAATATATATATACACGTAAAAAAATAAAAAAAAAATTTAAAAAAAAAATTGATGTACATATTTCATATCTATACTACGAGTGAGAGGGGCACAACTCTGCGCCTACGGACAATCACGACAATACCCTGACCGTGGCGGTATTCCCACGTAGTCACATCATTTAATTAATAGAGATTAAAATAAACACACTATTAATTAATGCAGAAAATAGTTAGACAATATTTTTCATAATCATTATTTTTTCAACATTACTGTTTCAAATTAATTTGATGGATTTTCCGTGAGGAGGTCGGTTGGAAGCAGGGAGGGCGCAGGATTATCCGTGAGGAGGTCGTCTGGATGCAGGGATGCGGCGTGAGGAGTGTAGGGTTTGCGGGAGGCTGGGAATAAGAGCGTGGATATAGTGTATATACGCGTTAAGCGTATATACATATATCCGATATATATATATTTATATATATATTGTGCATATATTTATTTATTTATTTATTTTGTGCATATATTTATATTATTTATATTTTGACATATACATTATTTTTTATTACTTCTTATGAATTTTTAATTTTATATAAATTTTTTGGATATATATATATTATTTTTCATCTGTATATAGATTTTCATAAAAAATATTAGATTTATTATTTTTCAATAAATAAATTTATAATAAATATAAATATTGTTTAATTAATTTATTACTATAATGTAAAAAAGTTCTTCAAAATGTTACAAAAATAAAGTAAGTTTAAGTGCAAGCCAATTTTGACTACGTGCAAATAATTGTTATCTGCAAGCTATAAAATTTTACGTGCAAACTATCTTGTTAAGTGCAAACCAAATAAAAATTTTAAATAACATTTTCATCTTTGAAATCATGACAAACAAGTACAAAAATGAGTCATAATCAAAAAATTTTGTACATCCAATTCTTCCATAAATTTTGATTTCATCCAAAATGTCAATTATAGAGTCACTTAGATACTTGCATTTAAACATAAAATGATGTTATAGTTGAAATCATGACAATTAAGCACAAAAATGAGCATTAATTCAAAACTTTTGTACATCTAATTCTTCTGTATAATTTGATATCATCGGAAATATCATTATAGAGTCAATAACTACCTGCAGTTAAACATAAAATGATGTTAGAGGACTTTATAAATTTATAACCTAATACATGAAATTATTCAATTACTTACTTTTATCATTGACTTTGTCCTATTACTCCGCACATTCTTCTCTATATTTTCTCCAAATTGATAATATTGGAGAAAATGGAAAATCTGTACGCATTTGCATTCGAACAAAATGATTCACATTGATAAATCTGTTGTATACTATGTTGTGAGTAGCCGGAGGCGGTGAATTGAATGGTAGTATTGTGAATGATTGATATCTAGATAAGTGAACAAAAGCTAAATTATAGCAAGAAGCAACTACCAATCCAATATCCAGCATTGACATCAACTTGTCATATGGCGCAGGAGTGATAGTACAATCAAGTGATTTAAGTAACTCTGATCTTCTTGTCTTTCCAAATATGTCGTCATACAAGTGTTCCTTGTTCCGTAACTCCATCGATAGGCGAATACGCACCTTTAACCAATCATTATCCATGCCCAATGCATTAATAACAACTTTGTACCCACAATGACCGTCTTGCAGTACATCGATCACATTTGTAAGATATTCAGAAACACATGGTGACATTTCCTTTCGCACACTACGGAGTAATCTGCTTTCTTTCATTATCATTTTTCGTGTGGAGTGTACTGTATTTATTGTCGTTAACACTTTTTCATCCATCAAGACATGTTCAAATATGGATAGATTGAGCTTAGTTGATTTTATATCATCCTTGAACTTCTTGTAGCCACCCCTAGGCCTACCGTTCAATGTTTTCGGTAATAAAGGTTTCAGTGTTTGACTTGAAGCGGGATTCATTATTTCTGGAAATTTTTTCTTTATTTTTGCATTTTGTAAAGCAGTAGTGCTCTTGTATATCTTTAAAACACTATCCATTTCTATGTCAATTTCATTGTCTATCTTCTCTTCAACCTTTACATTTTCACTTTGAATTGTTGTCATGTAATACTAATTACTTTCAATGATAGTGAATCATCCATAGTGGAAAAGCGTTAGATTGTGAAACATAAGAAACCAAATCATGTGCATATGGTAAAAAAAAATCATGTGCACATGGTAAACCAAACACATGTCTACATCTATGCGTGCAATTGCCCACATCTATACACCCAGATATTACTGAAAGTTCTTCCTTTTCTATCATTGTAAAGCTATGTAAGAGATGCACCCAACAAGATCAAAGTACAATGACCCACCAAAATCTTTATTCAACTTAATTGTGCTTTGTCCAAATGCTCTGTTGATCTCTGTGTGTTGTAATGTAATCATTTGGTTAAATGTTTTCCAAATAGCTTCAAGGTTTTCAATGGATACTTCAAGAAAAAATTTTAGATGAATATGTCCACTTTCGACCAGATTGATAGTAGAATTATCCAAGTGTAAGAATTTGTCAACTCATGCGGAAACAAAGTACTCTTTATATGGTTCAATCTAAGTAGAAAGCACATACGAACATACGTTAGGATAATAACCATTGTACTCATGTAACATAGAATCGGCCCGGTCTTTGAATTCAATTTCTGCTTGTGCATCCACAATTTGATGTCAATCAATCAAAAATTTCTCTTATTCATTTCCATTTTTAAAATTCTTTTTGCATTTTGCCAAAATATTTCTACTAATATGTACCTTGCACAAAATATTCTTTGATTGAGGGAATGTGAATTCAATAGCATTCATCAAGGTAATTTCTCTATCCGTCACTATTACTTGTGGCATAGAATGTAGATCCAAAATAGATTTAAAATAATCCAGTGCCCAAACATAACTATCTTGTGTTTCATTGAAAATGAATGTGAAAGCAGCGTAAAATATTTGATTTGTTGAGGTAACTCCCATAATGTATAGTAACGACAAACGATATATATCTATTTGTTTATAAGTGCAGTGCATGATAAACACAGTAGGAAATATTTTACTGAGTTGTATAGATGTTGAATGTGCAAAAAATAAACTCTTCAAATTTCTACTTTCTTTTGATATTTTGTTGTAGCTAATATATTTGTTCTCAATTATGCACTTATATAAAAATTGAATTGTGTTCCCCCTATAGTTCTTCCTTTTGCATTCTAACTCTTTCATTATATATTGTTCTCAAAACTGTGCAGTTAGACGAATCTATTTGTTTCAATGTTGTTAGTATTTTTCTTGGTTTCACTCCAGCTGCATACATGCCATGGACAACATTGAGCTCGTTTGGATCTAGTCTTCCGGCAAATGAATGTGTCTCTAAATGAATCATCTCATGATTGTGAACCCCGCATATATATGACTTCCAAATTCCACTCTTTTAAATGTGCACTTTTTTGTCCTCTAAGAGAAAATTTGCAACCACACCTTTTCGAGGTGGATTTCCTCAGATTTGTTTTAACTCATCCTTTGTTATGTTGATTGTCATGATAATACGTTGCTTTATCACATCCATGAAATACTCTAGGTCTTAGCCTACTTGTAATTTTATATGCACTCTAAACAGTAATGACAAATCCCAGATGCTTTGCAATACATCTAGCCCAAACCACCAATTCATCTTTGCTCGAAAATATATTAGACGTGATAAAGTGAATGCCAAGATCAATTTGTAGACATGAATTTGACTCTTCATAACACAACAATTTAATAGCTACACAAGAGATATCCTCGATTCAATAGACTAATTTTGACCAAATACCACTACTATACTGAGAATATAATATGTTTGAGGGGAAATTACTATCATCCGGAGGTTGTGAGGCTAAAGCTCAGGCGCATGATAATCCAAACAACGATACTGTGTTTCCAGGATCCTGCAACGAAGGAAAGAAATGAGATGGGAGAATATACAGCATGCAAGAAATCTGGAATGGGAGAACTTGAAGAAATTTGGAATGGAGAAATGGAGAAATATGTGATGGAAGAAATGTGAGAAATCTGAAATAAGGGGAATAGATTACGCATAGGAAGGCGAGAAATCAAAGCGAAAAAAAAAAGAAATCGGGTAGGTTATACCTCGATCGAGAAGATGTCGCAGAGCTTCGTTCACCGGCGGTACAAGAGGCACTCATCAGAGGCCGGAGAGACATTCCTCGACGGTAATGGAAGCACTGCTCATCGGCGGAAATGGATGTGCGGGTCGATGGCAAAAAATCAGGCAGAAGCGAAAACGGGAGTGGGGTATTCGTTGCGTGTACAACGGCTGAGCGTGGCCTGCACTTAGGTCATTTCAGGGTTTAGGAGATTAAATGCAATACAAAAATAGGTTTTTTTTTTTGTGGTTTGCACCTAGTGAAAATAGATCTGCACATAACACCACTCAAAAAATATTAAGACAAAATTGACAAATGAAAAATGGAATATTGTTGCGGGTCGCTCGGGTGCTTTGGTAGACCGGTCGAATTGAACCACATTAGTTCGAAAGCGAACCGAGCGCGCAAACAGTCAAAGAGTAAACTAGTAAGTGACACAAGAACTTTTAATGTGGAAAATCCGGAAAGGGTGAAAAACCACGTGGCCGGATCGGTGCCAGCCAAATTACACTAAGTGTTGGGGTGTTACAAGTGGAGTTGCGAGAACTGAGAACGACAGGCCGCTTCTCATTACAATTGCAGTTAAATGAAAGCCTCTGAGAGTGACAGACCACCTCCCAGAAAAACTAAGGAAGCTGCCAGAACTGCCCGAAATGCCCGAACTGACTGGGGGGCAAAATCGTCATATTCAGAAAGTGGCGATCCGTGTGCACTCGATCGACGGTCAAGATCGGCCCGTCAGGTGTTTACGGTGGTTACAACGGCGAAATTACCGGGTCGCCCCCGGCCAAGTCTATAAAAAGGACTCTGGACCCTCATTTGAAAGGATCAGACACTTTGCATCCGGGAGAGCTCCTTGAAGAATTCCTTCGAAGATCTCCTTCGCGGTTCGAAGATCTCCTTCGCGATTCGAAGATCTCCTTCGCGGTTCGAAGATCTCCTTCGTGATTCGAAGATCTCTTTCGTTACTTGAAGATCTTCTTTGGACCTTGAAGACCTCCTGCAACAGCAAAATACTTAGTATTTTCCTGATTGCAATGTGCAAATCCTGCAGTCTTAAAAGGGTAAGTGGAGTTAGCAACTGCGCGCACTATGAACTTTGCAACGTTCAAGTGCGCGTGGATCAAATGAACGCTATGGACTCAGCGGCGCTAAGCGTGTGTCGACCACCGAGCGGGAGCGCCGTAAAAACACGATCGGAGTCGTGCGAGGACGACGCGAAGGGGCGGCGGGTGTGCCGTGCGGAGAGGGAGATCGACCGGCACTGCGCATGCCGTGCGCGGTCGTGCGAGTCACCGTTGCACGCGGTAGCGCGCAGGTTGGGCGCGCGCGCTGGCGCGCAGGTTGGGCGCGCGCGCTGGCGCGCAGGCCGCGCGCGCGCTGGCGCGCAGGCCGCGCGCGCGCGCGCTGGCGGGCAGGCAGCGCGCGCGCGCTGGCGCGCTGGCCGCGCGCGCGCGCTGGCGCGCAGGCCGCGCGCGCGCGCGTGCGGTTGCGCGCGACCGCGATGCGGTCGTGTGCGCGGTTGCGCGCGTTCGGTCGCGCATGCGTGGTTGGGCAGTTTTAGGCGGTTTTTGAGGGGTTTTCTCCCCATCTTTCTTGCCCATGACTCCACCATCTTAGTGGGGAGTGGGGTTTCTGGCTAAATACAACCCGGATCTCTTTATAAAATAGACGAGGACCCATCAATTGTCCCCCAAATCCTCGAAGTTCTTTACTGTTGCTTAAAGAAGTGCGAGGATTTTGTCATCTTTCGGTGTGATCCGGGCGCTGCGGCAGAGCTGGTGGAGTCCCGTGCTGGAGTTCAGTCAAAGAAGGCCCTTGTGGAGGGTTCCATCTCAAAGAATAGCCTTCATTCCAAAATTTTATAGGTTCGGTTTATACTTTTCGGAATCAAAACTGAACTAACAAAATTTTATTTGATTCTAGCATCAAATTATTCATTGCCCGTTCAACTCTAACGTTTGAAAGATGAATTATAAACTTCTTACAGAAAAGTTGATTATTTTACACTGCAGTTGCTCATTCAAAAGAGCATCATTCAATAGTTGATTCTAGCATCAAATAATATCAATAGAAAACAAATGAAATGAATTATTTATGTAAATGAGATGAAATTCTTGCACAGTTGCACTCAACACACTTGGATCCAATCATCTTAATAGCTTGATTTACGAGTTGGGTCATAGGGACCCGATCCCTATAACTGAACCAAATCAGAGGACTCCGTTCTATTTTTTTGTAGAACCGGACCCAAATAAGGAACTGTCAAAACCGAACCGATTTGCATTTTTGAATGAGTTATCTATTCTATGGTTATTTTTGCACAATCGGAGCCTACCCTTCCTCATAAGCATAAGCATCTGGTTTAATTTGGGTTTACCATTACTATATTTCATCTACCATTGATTCTACCTCAGTTGATGCTCTACAGCATGTGCTTCTTTGAGATTTGATGGCATGTGTTAACATGCACAATGTCCCTTTCATGCACAGTGTGCAGTGATAAATGTATTAGAAGTAATTGAGCAAAAATGGAGGAAAATGCTCTAAATTACAAATAAATAAAATAATATTTCATATATTCAATAACAAAAATTAAATTTTGAAAATTATTTCATATATAAAGACTTGCAAGTTGCCCAAATAAACCATCTAGCGCGTGTGCTGGGACAAAGAAGAGATATAATCAGGATTGGAGATCTCTCCTTCAATGAAGTGATTGACAACTGCAATCAGTTATTGATAAGAACTGAGCTCTTTAGTTGTCACTTCAAATTTGAGAGGGCCTTCCCGGAGGTCACTAATGAAGGTAACCTGATGGAGAGAGGGAACGACATCTCGGATGCCTAAGATTTCTTCCCGAAATCAATCGACAAAGTGAGCTATGGTCTCACTTTCACCTTGCTTTATCTTGAAGAGTGTTGCAGGGTCACTCTTCCGCTTCTTAGAAGTTGCAAACCTCGAGAGAAGCTTCTTCCTTAAGTCTCCAAAGGAGGAAATAGACTGGGAAGGCAGCTTATAAAATCATTCTCTAGCTTCACCCCCGAAGGATGTCACTAAGAGTTTGTAGTGAATACTGTTGAGCAGAGTCCTCGTGGAAACTGCCAACTCAAAAGCTTAAAGATAGGAAACAGGATCATCCCTCCCAGTGAAGACTGGGAGACGAGGCTCTCAAAAGCCATTTGGAACAGGTTCCAACGGATCTGAGCAACGAATGGAGCAGGCTCCTCCCAGCTATCAGTTGAAGGACTATCACCGCTTTCCTTGAAGTTCAGCACTCTGGCTGGACCTTCTTGGGCAGCTGCCCGAAAGAAATCATGGCGAGCAGCCGCGAACTCATCAAATTGAGGACGCATGGGAGCTACATGCCGAACTGCTGGGCTGTTAGGAACTTGACCGTCTCGAGCTGGCGAACTAGCTGGAGGTGTCGTGATCGAGGTGGTATGAGGAGCTAACCGATGGGCTATCACGACTAGGGCCTGATTGACAGCCTCCAACTGCTGAACCGAACAACTTCGAGCGTGTGTGCAGACGCACTTCGAGCGTGTGTGCGGACGCACTTCGAGCGCGTGTGCGGACGCACTTCGAGCGCGTGTGCGGACGCACTTCGAGCGCGTGTGCGGACGCACTTCGTGCGCGTGTGCTGACGCACTTCGTGCGCGTGTGTTGGGCGTGGACAAAGAGCGCCCTTGCTTGGGCGCGGCTCGTGCGCATACGCAACTTGTGCGCCCATTCGCGAGTGCGCTCCCGGTGTGCGTGAAGTCTTTGCGGGCGTGCTCACCGAGCGTTCCTGTGTTTGTTTGAGGAACCAAACGAACTCGGAATTATGCGAGGGAGAGCTTGCCGGACTCATTTTGGCGAGCCGGTCAAGAGTGCGCTCCCGGTGTGCGTGAAGTCTTTGCGGGCGTGCTCACCGAGCGTTCCTGTGTTTGTTTGAGGAACCAAACGAACTCGGAATTATGCGAGGGAGAGCTTGCCGGACTCATTTTGGCGAGCCGGTCAAGGGTGTGACAAAAATCATCTGGTTCGACCGAACTGCTTTTGTAAAACCCTATCAATATATATATATATATATATATATATATATATATATATATATATATCTTTAACTATTATAAAGAAGTAGTTTGAAGGGGTAAGAAAAATCTTAGCCATTCAAAATGAGACAAGTTTTTGATCTCATCCTTACAATGGAGAGAGAGAAAGAAAGAAGAGAGAGTAGGAGAGAGGGAGAGGGAATATTTATAGCCCTCCTATACCTACATGAGAGAGAGATAGGAATAGAGATAGGGAGAGAGAGAGAGGTAGAGAGAAATTTATTTTTTAGGTAAAAATATAATTTTTTTACTGAATAAAAATAGGAATATTGATTCATGTTTTGAATAAAAATCAGTGCTCATATGCGGGCGCAGTCCGCTCATAGGCGGGCGCAACCCGCTCATAGGCGGGCGCAACCCGCTCATATGCGGGCGCATCCCGCTCATATGAGTGCGCAGCCTGCTCGAATGCGGGCAAAGCCCGCTAAGAGTCGGCGAGCACAACAAATGTCACCGCCCCCGACGAGAGAGAGAGAGAGAGAGAGAGAGAGAGAGAGAGAGAGAGAGAGAGAGAGTCATCGCCCACGATAAATGTCGCCGCCCTCGCTAAGTATCGCCGTCCACGTCGTTGCACTCAAATAAGGCCGGAGGCCCGTGCCGTTTCACTCGTGTGTGTATGTGTATATTGTATCGATAAACTAAAATACCTCAACTTTAAATATGTGAAGACTCATTGGTTTCTTCTACATTGATTTCAACGGAAGTAATTCATTTGAGTATTAAATATGCATAATTTTGTAACTTTTGTAAGGAAATCCAGCTAATTTTGAATTGAATATCGAAGGGATTTAAGAGTTCGTTCGTTAGGACGGAATTGAGATCTTGAAATTGAAATTAAAGGTCTTATTTTAAAAAAAAATTTTGGTTTGCTTGCTTGAACGTTGTAATTGAAATTCTAATGAATACCATGAAATTTATTTTGAACTAAAATCAATTCTTTCCGTTCTACATAAGAATTGAATAATTCTAGCTATGACGCATTCTTTTCACCCGATGGTGCATTTTTTTTTTTACCTGGGCGAGCGTTTTCTCGCAAGCGCGCATTTTTTCACTCATGCGCGCGCTTTTTCGGACGGGAGCTCGTATTTTGCCCAAGCGCGCATCTTTTGCTCGAGCGCGTACATTTTCGCCCTAGCGTGCTTTTTCCCGGGCTTGCACGAATTTCGCTCCGTCGCGCGCATTTTGCCTGAGCAAGAGTTTTTATATCCCGGGCGTGCGCATTTCGCCAGAGGGTGAGCTTTTTCGCCAAGGCGCGCGGTTTGTGTCGGGCACGCGTTTTGCGACCTGGTGCACGTTTTGCGCCCAGACGTACACTTTGCACCCTGGCGTGCATTTTTTCTCTAGGGCGTGCATTTTTTCGCCCGGGACCAAGTTTTTTTCCCGGGGGCGTATTTTTTCCCGAGGGCACGTTTTTCCCGGACGCACATTTTTCGGCCGATTGCGCATTATTCGTCGTGGTGCACATTTTTCGCCAAGACGCGTATTTTTCGCTCGAGCGCATGTATTTTTGACCAGACATACGTTTTGCGCCCGGGCGCACATTTGTTATTTAGGATGCACATTTTTTTGCCCCAAAGCGTGTTTTTCCCCTGAATAGGGCTTTTGCCCGGATGCACATTTTTCGATAAGGCACGCATTTTTTCAACCAAGCTCACATTTTTTAACCGGGCGCACATTTTTTGAAAAATGCGTGACAGGTCGAAAAATGCGCGCATGGGCGAAATATGAGCACCCAGGCAAAATACGCTTGCTCAGGTGAAAATGTGTGCACGGGCGAAAAAGCACTCACCCGGGCGAAAAAGCACTCAGGCGAGTGCGTTCCAGGGAGAAAAAAGCACGCCTATGAAAATAAATGCGCGCCTGGGCAAAAAAATGAGCCCTCGTGTGAAAAAATGTGCGCATTGGCGAAAAACACGCGCCCGGACGAAAAACTTAGACCATTGCAAAAAACGCGCTCCCGGGCGAAAAAACATCCGCGCGGGAGAAAAATGCGCGCCTGGACGAAATTCCCTCGCCCGAGCAAACATGTGTGCCCGGGCGAAAAAGCACGCGCCCTGGCAAAAAAAGCGCGTCCGTGCAAAAAAACACTTGCATGTGCGAAAAAATATGTGAGAGAATATCTGATTCTTTATCGATAATGATAAAATAATAATTCTTAAATAGATCTAAATATATTTATTGGACGAACACTATAATTAGAATTAAAACAATTTCAATTTCTAAAAAAATTGAAATTGATCTCAATATCTAATTTCAATTTTCATCTAAACGAACAAACAGGCCCTATAAACGCTTTTATATATCTATTTGGAGTTTTTATTATGTTTTATTTATTAAACTATAAGATGCTTTGGGTGAGACAAATGTTTGAACATGATTTGACACTCTTTTTGATTTGATAATAATGAACACTAGTAAATTGCAACGACATCTTAGAGTTTTCGTAGTGTGCGGCTGGACCCGCTGGAGTAACACAACCACGAGAGAACACGAGAAAAAAGTTCTCAAATTGATTTGACACTCCCTTAACTACTTCAAGTACATTGTCCTTACATTATTCTATAAAAGCCTTAGTGCTCATCCATACTATTACACACTAACTTATTTTGTATAGTTTTACTTATATGATACTCAAGGGTGAGAGTTGAAGTTGCTTAGTCCATTAACTAATATGATAATGTTTCCACCCTTTCTCATGTTGCGTGGAGACTCTGGTGAAGTTGAGGACACTGGTGAAACTTTTTAGAGACTGCCTCATTTTACGGAGAGGTGTCTACTTTATACCACTACATTGCCCGGTTTGTGTGCTTGAGATTTATTTACCGCACTTAATACTATTGGTCTTGGTTTGGAAACTGTTATTTCATATGTTATTCTACTCTATCTCGTTGTTCTTATCATGTATAGTCTATCGGCCTTAGTTTGATTTACACACTCTTTTTTTTTCTCACTTTGCTCATGAGTTAATTAGTTGTGATTTATTCATTATGGTTCAACACAACTCGATTATACATGGGTTGAGTTATATGAGTCAATTGCACCCATTTTGACCTAATAAGTGGAAAATCATCGCCACCACTGGAGATTCATGCATGATAGCCACTAGTTTAAATATGCTCCCCCTTAATAGGTACAACCATCTATAGCAAATGTTGTACCATCCCAACACACCCCAAAACCTCTCTCACCTCAGTCAAAAGCCATCACATATTAAAGGATCTAAGTAGAACCTCTCTCCAATCCCAATCCCTTCCCCTCGTTTTAGCTTTAGGGTTCAACAAAGGAGTGGGACCCATCCTCCGCTCTCCAATCCCTTCCCCTCGTTCTCAAGACCACCATCGAATGTCTCGAAGAGCACGTCCGGCGAACTGGTGGTGTTAGGATCCGATGGTAAGAGAATTTTAGGTTTATGCATTAGAAGCTAATTCATGTTAGAAATATAACTCTCTCTCTCTCTCTCTCTCTCTCTCTCTCTCTCTCTCTCTCAAGTTTACTAAGAAACATGTCTGCCATTGGTGGAGCATTAGAGGCTAATTCATGTAGACTATCATCACTATTTGGCCTCTTAACTAGTTGACGTGGAGGTGCCGTTGAGACTATATTAAAATTAAAACATCAAACTTGAAACTAACAGGCTGTAAGATCCATAATAAGTTTTTTTTTTTCAATGTGAGACTAATTCTAAAAAACAATACTAAAAAAAACAGAGAGAGAAGGCTCCACTCAAAATCTCGGTTTCAACCACCAAAAAAAAAACAAGTCATAAAGCATCGTGAAATAGCTGTAAAAACAAAAAATTTAAGAAGGCCAAATGCACTTCAGGGATCACCAACAAAAGAACAACTGCACCATGGATTGAATCTCTGAGAAGAAAGGGGGAGGCTGCATCATCATGTGGCTATATCATCAACCTCCGAGTTGAACACAAAACTCGGGAACGTGGTTGTGATGTCCCTGCATCATCATCATCATCATCATCATCGGTTAATAATAGACTCGGAATAAGAAGAGACGAAGTTAGAGGAGTACAAGAGAAAGAGAGTAGGTCAGAGAAAGGTAAAGTTCTGAGAAACCATCAATTGGATAAATATGCTGGCGCTTGTTTAAAAGCATCTTCTTGTTTTTTGCTTATTTGAGTTATTTTCTCCCATAATTCACTCAATGAACTTGAGATGATCTGAAGCCATTAATTGTATGGATATGTTGATGGGATTGTGATTGTGCCACCATGAACTGACCACTCATGGACAGAATGGGATTCAAATAATTCGTTGGTTGCCTCGTGATTACTCCACTCCATATCACTCATTGAAACTTATATGCTAATGGATTTTGCATGTGAAATCTGGGCGCGAGCTCGGAAGACTTCCTCACGTATGTCGATAGTTTTGCTCGAGCATATGAGCTTACTTGCCGTGTTTTTGAGTTGACACAAGGATCAATGATTGTCTCTCAATATGCATCAAATTGAAAAAGAACGGCCATTTCCGAGTAGATGTATTTCTCATGGGACTAAACATGTAGTGTGTTACGATCTGAACCCAAGTTTTACACCACCCTCTGCTCACGCATCGGGAACCCTTTAACACGGTCTTGGGTCATGAGGATCGTCAAAGATCTCCGAGTTCTGCCATACCAACTGACCGCTCTGCTCTTGCTTATATATGGACAGGGTCACCCCTCCTTTAAATCTCTTGTGCCTCTTTGTGACCATTGTCGGAAGAAAAGTTATGCTCATGAGTTTTGCTACAGCTTATACCCCCATTTTGCTCAATCTAGATAGGGAATTAGTGGTCGTGGGCGTGGAATGATCGTGGTGGTAGTCGATAGTCGGGTCCACGCTCTCAGATTGCTGATCATACTACTGAGTTTCATGGGAACTTTGCTCCTTTGAATTCTTGTCTATTGATGGGTTTGATGCTCTTCTGCATCTCTTATGCTCTCAGGGTGATTCCTCTACAACTACCTCCTCCACTTTTTTTCCACCACTGGTATGCCAAGTGCAAATACTCTTTCCACTTCTCTAAATGGATAGGCTCTTGAGCAACTGATCGTACGATGAAGTCCTCTTCAGGTTTTGTCTCCTATAATCCTTTGGCAGTGACAGTCATTACGGCCAACGGTTCCATATCCCTATTGCTGGAAAGAGAAGTATTTCTTGCTCCCATGCTTTCGATCATTCTTCTTACATGACACATCTTTCCTTCACAATTTACTACCAGTGGTAGGTAGGGTATTGTACTTATTGGACCATGTGTGTACCTGCCCCATCCCATGATTTTCGATGTTGAAACCATTGACTAGGCCACCCATCTCTTTCTTGGCTTTAGTACTGTTGTTTATGGGGTGTCGACTTTATCACCTAGAGGGGGGGGGGGGGGGGGGGGTGAATAGGATTTTCTTCTTATATTATCCCCTTTAGGTGTTCTTTGTTTCTGATTAGTAGATGTATGAAATAGAAAGCGCAACACAGAAAGCACGCAACTATCTATAAAGGTTCCTCAAGACCGGGTGTCTTGAGTAGTCATCTTTCCCTCTCCGCCTACCCAGCAGTGTGCTAGGCTCGGCAAACGCCGACAAAAACTTCAGGCCCTCAAGCCTTACAACACGGACCCGCAAGTCCCAACAACCTAGACCCGCAAGCCCCTACTGCCCCCGAGCCCGCAAGCTCGACACTCAGGCCCTCAAGCCCTACAACACTTTCCCGCAAGTCCCAACAGCCTAGGTCCGCAAGCCCCTACTGCCCCCGAGCCCGTAAGCTCGACACTCAGGCCCTCAAGCCCTACAACACGGACCCGCAAGTCCCAACAGCCTAGGCCCGCAAGCCCCTACTGCCCCCGAGCCCGCAAGCTCGACAGATCGCACTCGCAAGCGCACTGCCCTGGCCCTCAAGCCTCACAGCTCTCCAGCCCTCAAGCTAGACAAAGTTGGACCCGCAAGTCTACTGCCCTGGCCCTCAAGCCTCACAGCTCTCCAGCCCTCAAGCTAGACAAATTGGCCCGCAAGCCTTACGAGAAAATACAGTAAAGTAAACTGTCTCTTCTTCCTGATGTTGATCAGCAACTTAGCCTGATGGACATCGGCTTCTTTAGTTGAAGAAGATGCTTCTTGATTCGGAGTTTCAGCACTGGATCTTCTTCAACCTTCACTTCCTTTGCCTGGTGTTGATCGGCTACCTTTCAGTCGATGAAGATGACTGATTCTTCAGAGAGCACTTGAGTCTTGCTCTCTACTTTTTCTTCTTCTTCTCCGCCGAGAAAGATTGTTCAAGTGTAGCGGCGGGATACTTTTTCGCTTTTGTGTTCGAGAGAGTTCCTAGGGCACCCTTCGTTCCTTTTTATAGAACAGAGAACACTACTCAACGGTCACAATCAATGTCCTTTTCTGTCAGACGCCCAATTCAAAAGAGCACGCGCTCATAGCTCTATTCCTTAGGTGCACGCGTTGATTGGACAATCAGGCGGCGGTATTAAATGCTGACAGCGCGCTGCGACGTTTGAATTATGTCTTGAAGATATTTGCATCATTACGACGACAAGCTGTCTCTGACTTGTCGTCGCGATCTTCCTTCTGCCTCTGATGGTGGTATCTCGACGATACAAGATATCCTGGCGATTATGTATATACGACGATCTTCTTCCTCTGACAGTGTCGTCGTGAGCTTCCTTCTTGCATCATGTCGTCGTAATCATATGTTTACTCGACGACATGAGTTCCACACGACGATGTCATATGTCTTCTCTGCGTTCGACGAACAGCATTCTGCGATCGACGAACTTGCCATCCTTCGTTCGACGATCGGCATTCTTCGTTCGACGATCACGCCATGTCTCAGCGGTCGACGAATACTTTGCTTCTCAGCGGCTGCTGCTCTGCCCGTCATTACGACGACAAGCACGCATTGTCGACGATATCGTCTGTGCTTCTCGACGATATAGTACTTAGTTAAGTAACTAAAGTACATGACTTATTGTCGATTCCTGCAAGAATGAACTAAGTGGAAAATTAAATACAAAGTGAAGTATTCTTGACTTGTTGACTTCTTCAAATCAGGAATCATGTGACCAGGATTCCCAACAAGTACCTCGTTTAAACACTTCTCTTGTGGTGCTCGTGAATTATTTAAGCATGTTCCGCATAATCCAAGCCATGTACCTTTATTTAGTACTCTTCCTTTTTAGATTATTCACATCGATTGAAGGGTCCATCTCTAAAATCTTTATAAACTTTTTGTTGATACATCACATTTATTGATTGTTACTCTCATACTATTTGGGTTTACTGCTAGTAAAGAAAGTGAAGTTTTAGTATTTTTAAAATTTCCACAGTATGGTAGCAACTCCATTTAGGGGAACCATTAGAGTCCTCTCTAGTGATAGAGGGTGAGTATGTTGACAAGAGGGTGTTTGGAATTTATTTTGCCAATCATAGTACCATTCACCAAACTACATCTGTTATACTTCCAACCAGAATAGTGTACTTGAGCAAATATATATCTCCTCGAGATTGCTCGATTTATACTGGTTACTATTCACATTTCTATGTCATATTGAGGAGGTTTTGAACTTTATCAACCGCCTCTGTCCCGGGTGTTAAGCTATAACCCTCACATTGCACACATCTTCTCTAAACACCCAATCATATAATTAGATCTCTAAATTGCTCCATATTTTTATTTTATTTGTCTTCCAGGATCTTACTACAAAGCAGTGTATAGATAGTGGTACAAAGGGGAGTGTACTACAAAGCAATATATTTGTCTTCCAGGATCCTACTTCTTGGCCTAGAAGTCTACTTCACATGCCCTATCCACCAACAATATCCATGCCCTTGCTGGAATTAGACGTTGAAACCAGTTGTTGTGCCACCCCAGCTACATGCCTACATCTTATCTACAAAATAAAGTTCCTTCTTTTAGTATCTTGTTTAAAGATTTTTTCGTGTGAAGTTTGTGAACTATCTAACCATGTTCCTCATTATTCAAGCCATGTATCTATGCTTAGTACTCTTCCTTTTGATGTTATTCACAATGAGGTTTGTGGTCCTTCCTCTCTTTTATATATATCTAATTTTCATTGGTCTATTATCATTATTGATTATTTGTCTTGTACTAATTGAGTTTATTTATCGAAAAAGAAATGTGGAGTTTTTTACTATTTTAAATTTTCAACAACATGGTGGTGACTCGGTTTGGGGGAATCATTAGAGTCCTTTGTAGATATAATGGGCTGAGTACGACGATAAAGAAATGTTCGGAACTTAATTGACCAATCATTGTATCTTTCATCAAAGTATATGTGGGCAACTTAGTGTCATAAGGCCTTTATGAAGGCCTATAGTTAGGATTTATCCTCCATGATCCAGTTCAATACCAATAGAACCAAGCACGTAGAAGTAAACAAAAACTTTACCAATAATCGCTTAGACAAAGGAAATGTTTGCACTCCTTTTGTTCACTCCAAGGATCCATTGGCATATGTTTTCACTAAAGTATTGAGTTGTAATATATTTACAAATGACATTCAAGTTAGTAATGATTGATATTTTTTCCCAATTCGATGGGAAGAGTTGAATATATTACATATTGTATGTTTTTACTACATTTTATCCATTTGTTGTGTGGGGCCTATATTATTCATATATAGGTGTTGTAAGGTAAAATACCCTAATTTAGTGTAGTTTCATTTTACTATCCGACTAATTGGGTATGCTCGGGTTTTGGGGAAGGGTTGGTGAGTGCTCATGGTTGTGGCGGCTTTCTGTATTTTTAGCGGATCGGGATCTTCCCACCAGTCTCATGGACGTAGATCTCTTTTGAGGTCAAACCATTATAAGTCTTGGTATTCTTTGGCATGCTTAATCTCTTTTGTGTTTAGGTTGTATCCATTCTCTTTCATTATTTCTCCCTAATTTCTTTTCAGATATGTTAACTTCAAAATTAGATAAATTTCCTATTTTCCAAAAATTATATTTCATTCTAAGGTTACGTTTGGCGCGGCATTTTTGCTCCGGTGAGTTTGGACAAAAACGCCACTGTCATAAAATGTATGTTTGGTATGACAACGGTTATGACCGCCACCAAGAAAAGAAAACTAGTTTTGAGTCTTTTGACCATAAAAATGAATGAAGTTCGATATGCGAGGTCGGGCGTTCACGAACGACGGTTCATAACCACCGTGTCAAACAGAGCCTAAGTATCAAGTTCACCTCACAATACCTAAAACAAAACAATCAGCTAGAGAATCACTTCCTATCGAACTTGGGCTTGGAATTACCTCAGATATGGAAGTGTCATTATCTTCATCAAGGATGGGTTGCGAGAAACAAAATTTTTCCACTCAGATTTATCTATCTTTCCATCATGATTTCCATCAGCATCCACGAATGTCTGATCACGATAGGGGAATATCAGAGAGTGAAGTGAATCATCAAGATAAAATGAAAGGGCAGCAATTCTCATAAATTAAGAAACATTCCTGACCTTGTCTAATATGAGCTCAACAGTTTCATCGGATAGCTTCATGTCAGACTCCGAAAGAAGAGCAATTAACATCTGTTTGACCTGTAAAATTAGATTTTGCTCGATTATTCTTTCAAATGTAGAATTAGAAGCAAATCGAGAACTAGAGGAGCTACGGTTATAAGCATCACATGAAGCAATACTACTATAGTTTCTCTTTACCTCTATAATAAAAGATGTGCATCTTAACAACAGCAATTACTACTACTACACACAGCAATAAAGACACTACACAAATTCAGATACAAAATCAAGAAGAAGAAAAAATTGCACATGATTTCACATCTGAAATTGTGTAATCAAACAAATAAGAACTACAACGATTAATTGTAAACACAGCAAATAGATTGACCATGGTCAGCTGATATAAATTAATTCATTACAATTGGATATTTTTGCCTTCGTTATTCAACAAGATCAAACGAATCAGGCCAAGTAAAATCATGAATTCCAGTTTGACAATTAGACTGTTGCAATATACCTCCTTCCTCTCAATAAAGCCATTACCATCCAAATCATAAAGCTTGAAGGAGACTGCACAATCAAAAAGCATCAGTGAGCATATAAGATGCCGTAAATGGTAGCAGATGCTAGAAACTTACAATCAATTTTGTCATCATAAGGAGCATTTGGGTGAAATACATTGAGAGACAGAACAAAGTCAACAAAATCAATAACACCCATTTGCTTCACGTCAAACAGGTCAAATATCTGCATTACAGTAGTATAATAAAGTTTTCAGAAGTAGCAGAGTTTTAAGCCCAATCAATACTTTATTAGTGCATACTGAAATTGAAATACCTCAAATGTATTAAAAATAAAATTCAAGTAAATCATGTGGCAAATAGGCCATAAAAATAAAAAATTACACAGTAGGGATTTTAAACCTGAAAATCTAATTGATACAGGTGGAAAAGCTGCCACAAAAAAGCTACCGCTGCTGCAGCATTATCGGTCCAAGCTCATTTTTCTGTTCTGTTTATTTCATCGTCATACTTAAAGTAGGGTATCTATATAGACCCCTCCTTTGGTTGTACTCTTCATCTTTTCATCTACTAGTCAAACCCTAATTGCCAAGGCCTTTGTTCTATGAAGATCCCTCATGGTAAGGTCTCTTCTTTGTGTTTTCCGATTCAGGTTATTTCCTCTCTCTGATGGGCGGTAACAAGACCAACAACGCCCTCATTCAAACCCTTTATATGATGCAAGAGGAGATGTGACAACAACGAGAGTATTCTCAACTACAATGCCACCAAAAGAAGGCTTTGGTGGCTGTTCAAATTGGGCCACCCCCTAGAGTAGTGGCACCTTGTACGTAGGACCCATAGGAGATGGACAATCTCTGACTCCAACAAACTAGGATGATGATTGCTTCAGATTCTAATTTCTAAAAGAAAAATTTGTATCAAAATGGTGAACAGTGCTCCAAAATCAAGGTAAATTACCGTTCTTAGCATTGTTAGCATGTATTGTATACGTAGTTCTCTTTGTATTTTTCTCCTCCTCCCCTCACTCACATATATATATACAGAGTGAGACCCTTTGTAATTAGTAAGAAACAATTTTACCATGAGACCCTTTGTAATTAGTAAGAAACAATTTTACCATTCAACATGGTATCAGAGCACGCCCAGTAAGAAAAGTTGACTTGCTCACTTTTGTGTCTCCGGAGGATGAGGCTCTTGTTCGTGTCCGGGAAGAACGCAACAGAGTCTTTGAATTTCTCCATGGCCTGCATCAGGACTTTGATCAAACTAGTGTTTAGATCCTTGGGCGCTCACCTACTCCATCTCTCCCAGAAGTGTATAGCCTCGTCCAACAGTAATTTGATCGACGACAGATTTGGCTACCTGACTCCGTTTCCGAGGGATTTGCCATGGCTGCTCAATTTGGTTCCAGTAGTCGGGCTCCTCGTGACTCTAGATTGAAGCCCACCGAAAAAGATCATCTGATTTGTGACTAATGCGGGAAGTCTCGTCACTCATGTGACACGTGTTTCCGACTTCATGGCTCTCACGTGACACGTTCCGACTTCATGGCTTTCCTCCACCGCGCAACGGTTCTGCTTCGAGAGGTGGTCGCGACTATGGTTGCTCTTAGAGCCGCTCATCTCAGTCTCGGTATGCCCATCTTTCTGATGCATCTAAGGAGTCCTTGCTCAGTGCTAGCCCCAATGTTGTGAGCCTTCCTGTGGTTTTATTTGTTGATGAAATTCAGGCGTTCCGTCGTTTGATGCATGGACAGTCTACTGAGCCGTCTACCTCCTCCTACGCCCACTAGTGATTACCAGGTGTGCATGATACATCCACTCGTCCTTCTACTCACTGGATCAATGATTCTGGAGCAACATATCATTTGACTGATTCCTCTACAGGTTTTCTGTCTTATATTCCCTTGTTTGGTCAGGACAAGGTGAGCATTGTGGATGGATCCTTCTCTCCTATTGCTGGTAAAGGATCCATACTTTGCTCCTCTCTCACTCTTTCTTCTGTTCTTCATGTTCCTAAGTTTACTCGTAGTAACCTTCTCTCAATTAGTCATTTAACCAATTCTATGAACTGCTCTGTGACTTTTTCCCACTTCTTATGTGTTTCAAGAACTGAAGACAAGGAAGGTGATTGGCTCTGGTAGATCGTGTGATGGCCTCTACGTATTTGACTCTTCCAGCCTTGCTTCTCCACCGCAGGCTCTTCATGCTAATCAGTCTTCTATTTTGGATTTCTGACACTGTCGTCCAAGGCATCCCTCTATCCTTCTATGAAACTTTTATTCCCCTAATATGTCTTCTTTATTATTAGACGATTTTCATTGTGATGTATATGAACTAGGCAAACATCGTCGTACTTCTTTTAATCATGTATCTTCTCCTAAATCTATACCTTTTGTTGTTATTCATAATGATGTTTAGGGGTCTTGCCCTATTGCTTCAATCTTTGGGTGTTTCTTCTGGCTTGTTACTTTAATTGATAGTTTTCCCACACTACCTGGGTATACTTAATGAAAGCTAAAAATGAAGTGTTTTCGTTATTTCAGCGTTTTCAAAAAATGATAGCTACTCAATTCAATACCACCATTAAAATCCTTCGTATTGGCAATGGTCGTGAGTACATTGATTCTCAGTTTGACAGATATCTCCAGGGTCTTGGTATTATCCA
Organism: Dactylorhiza incarnata; assembly: GCA_033032865.1. Lineage (NCBI taxonomy): Eukaryota > Viridiplantae > Streptophyta > Magnoliopsida > Asparagales > Orchidaceae > Dactylorhiza > Dactylorhiza incarnata. Next base: position 6,077,932 of record JAWHQI010000012.1, read on the forward strand.
CCAAATATTTTGCGTCTACTCACCCGCTCAAATGGTATAGCAGAACGTAAGAATCGTCATCTTTTGGAGGTTGTCAGGTGTCTCGTATTTCAAAAGCACCTTCCAAAATACTATCAGGGGATGTTCTCACAGTCGCTTACCACATCAATCGGATGCCTACGCAGGTTCTCGAAAATAACACGTCTCTCCACACTCTTCAAGTTTCTCCCACTAATCTTCATCCCCGTGTCGCTGGCTATGTGTGCTTCGTTCGCATACATCAAAGAACTAAACTTGACTCACGTGCTCTCAAATGTGTCTTCATCGGGTATTATCCAACTCAAAAGGGTTACAAATGTTTTGATCCTGTAACAAAGTGGGGGTGTGACCATGGATGTGACCTTTAGTGAATCTGAGAGCTACTACGGGACTTCACTGCATGGGGCCATTTCCCATGTTGGAGGCGAGCTCTTCATCTCTTCTGGAGGAGTACTCGCATACTCCTTTACCCATTCCTCCTTTATACCAGCCTTCAATTACTGCCCATGTTGCTACCAAACTTGTTCATGTTGCCACTAACGTCCAAGGTAAGTCCCATGCTCCCCTTTTACAGGTTTACTCTCGACGTAAAAGAGGTACAAACACGGAAACCTCGGTCAGAATACCTGTGTTGACATCTGATCCATCTTCAGAATTTACTGCACTGCGTGAAAATACTTCTACCTAACACCCATTGTCTCAGTTTGTATCTTATACTTCTCTTACTGCAATGCCAAGCTTGCAGATGTCGGATGTCGGGGACACGTCGATTTGGGTTTTTATGTCGGTTTTTTATATATCAGAGATATTTCATATATCGGGTTTTAATAATTAATTAATTATATATATAACTAAATGTTTTTTTGTGCCACAATACTAACTATTTTACAACCTATTGAACTTCTAAATATTAAAAGCTATATATTATTGAACTTCTAAATATTAAAATCTATATGAAACATTTAACATACAATACTTTAATGATAGAAAATTTGTAAAACTAATACTTTTAAGCAGTCTGCAGTTATATATTGTTTCTATGACATCAAAACTTACAAATTAAATTTCAAACATGCCTTATTCTTCAGTCTTCATCGCTTGAAGACTCATCTATAGTCGGCAGAGTAGATAAAATATGGTCATCATCTGATGAACCCTTTAGATCTGTCTCGTCCACCTCAGATATTTTTCTCTTTCCCTTTTTTTATAACTAATTGTCATGTCTTTGCTTGTAGTTAGTCTAGGAGGCCTCCTTGCATCGTGATCAGCGTCGACTATATCTCCAAGTTGCGCCCACATCAACCCTTCTCTAGTAAAGACTTCATCATCGCCATCATCATTTCATCTTCATCAGGATCAACATTCACCATCCACTCTTGTACTTTCCCTGAATCTAAGCTCTAAGCTACCAATGGATCTCGAGATGTGCCTGAATATTTTGACTTCAACAAAGCATTGAACTTTACAAAAACAATTGTTGTCGAGTTTATTCCTCTTCTTAGAATGTATCTATAAATTTTTAAAAATGCTAAATAATGCATACAATCATATAATAGTGCAGCCATAAGCATTGCTACAGCCATATTATTGGACGCGTTATCCATCACAATCTGCAAGATACTGTCCTCTCCTGGGCTCTCGGGGCTATCAATCGCCTCATCCAAGAAGTCAAAGATGAACTTTTCATAATGTGTGGAGGAGAACACATTCTTTGAAAGCCAGAATGCCACTCTGGAACTGCAATGTATCATGATGTTCATCACACTTCTACCCTTCCGATTTGTCCATGCAACGGTCATGATAGTGCAGCCATTCAATTTGCAAGGCAACTAGAAAATGAAGTTGGATATACATGCATCATCGATTGCAAAATGAAATTGGATAAATAACTACTAATAGGGGTATTTCAAATCATTTGTTGACCAACAAAACCATAAACGGGCAAAGCAAGGCAACGAGCTAAGCAAAGCAACCTGCAAAGCAAAGCTACAACCACCATGCTACAGCAAGGCAGCAGGCCAATAAGGCAGCAAAGCAACCACAACTAGTAAGGCACGAGAAAACGAGCAAAGCAAGGTAACCACAACCAGCAACGCAATGAGCAAATCAAAGCAACAAGCAAAACAAAGCTACAACCACCATGCTACAGCAAAGCAAACAGCAAAGCATGAGAAAACAAAGAATGCAAAGCGTGAGAATGAGAGGGAGAGGTAGGGAGAAGAATGCACCAGCCGAGAGCGTGAAAGCACCAGCCGAGAGCGTGAAAGCACCAGCAGATAGAGTTGAGAGCTAGAGTCGAGAGCCCGAAAGAGTGAGAGCACCAACGAGGAAATCGAGAGCACCAGAGAGAACAACCAGAGTGAGAGCACCAGCCGAGGGAATCGAGAGCACCAGAGAGAGTGAGAGCACCAGCGAGAAATCGAGAGCACCAGAGAGAACAAACAGAGTGAGAGCACCAACCGAGGGAATCGAGAGCACCAGAGAGAACACCAACGAGCGCGAGAGAGTCGAGGGAGAGCATCAGCGGAGAGCGCAAGGGAGAGCTAGGGCAGGAGAACGATGAGAGCCGTCGTAATGAAATGAACTGACGCGGGGAGGGGGAGAGTTAAAACACAGGATCGGTTATAAAAGAAAATAAAAAACTAAACTGATAAAACGCACGATATGCGGCGTTTTATTGGGCCGATATATTGGTTATAGCCAATACGGCCCGTTTTTTTCAAAACGATGCGGCTAAAAAAACGGTAATGTGTCGTTCTAAGTCCAAAACCTTTTATGTTGGCCGACATGTCGGACATGTCGGCCGATATCTACAACAGTGTGTTTCGCATAGAGCATATGTTTCCTCTTTGTCCTCTATTTCTATCCCATCATCCTGGCAGGAAGCCCTTGGTCACCGCAAGTGGCAAGAAGCCATGCTCAAGAAAATGCATGCCCTTGAGAAGAATTGTACATGGGATCTTATGCATCTTCCTCAGGGGAAGACTTTTGTTGGATGTAAGTGGGTGTTTGCTGTCAAACAAAACACCCAACAAATTTTCAAGAGATACAAGGCAAGGCTTGTCGCCAGAGGATATATACAGACTGTTGGGATCAATTATCAGGAGACGTTCGCTCATGTAGCAAAGATGAACTCAATAAGAGTTCTCCTATCTTGTGTTGTTTGTAAGAGATGGAACCTCAGTCAGCTAGACGTAAAGAATGTGTTCCTTCATGGAGACCTAGAAAAGGAAGTGTATATGTCCTTACCTCCTGGACTTGCCCTTGAGGGATCGGAAGGGAAGGTTTGCAAACTGAAAAAAGGCTTTATATGTCCTTAAACAATCTCCTAGAGCGTGGTTTGGGAGATTTCACAAGGCAATGAGGATGTTTGGATATTCTCAGAGTAATGTTGATCGTACTCTATTCATCAAGCACAGGGCAGGAAAATTGAAAGCCCTTATAGTTTATGTGGACGACATTGTTATAACAGGAGATGATATAGAAGAGGTTCAAACTCTAAAAATAAGTTTGGCTAAAGAATTTGGGGTAAAGGGCCTAGGGAATCTTAAAAAAAGTCTGGATATTCAAGTCGCCAGATCCAGACATAAGATTTTTATCTCGCAGAGGAAGTATATTCTTGATTTACTTGAAACATCAGGAATGAGTGGATGTAGATCTGCTGACACCCTTATCAAAGTAAACCACTAGTTAGGGAGGGATGACGGAGACCCAGTTGAGGACATTCCTGGTTTTCACAGATTAGTGGGAAAGCGGATTTACCTGTCACATACACGCTCAGATATCTCGTATGCAGTTGGAGTGGTCATTCAATACATGCACTCACCAATGACTTGACATTTTGATGCTTCTCACCGTATTCTCAGATACCTCAAGTCCTATCCTGGGAGCGGGATCCTATTCTCATTGAATGATGAGCTAAATATTGAAGTCTACACCGACGCTAACTGGGCTGGAACGGTTAATGATCGACGATCCGCCTCAAGATATTGCATTTTTGTTGGTGGGAATTTGGTCACATGGAGCAAAAAAACAACACGTGGTGGATAGATCCAATGCTGAAGCTGAGTTCAAAGCTATGACACATGGAATATGTAAAGGATTGTGGATTTGAACTACCATGAGAGATCTGGGCTTTGAGAACACTGAGCCACTCAGATTATATTGTGATAACAAAGCAACCATTAACATTCCTCATAACCCTGTTCAACACGATCGCACCAAACACATTGAAATTGACAGACACTTCATCAAAAAAACATAGTGAGAGGAATCGTTTGTACTTCGTTTGTTCCATCTGAACAACAACTGGCAAACATCCTCACGAAAAGATTGAGTACATGTGCTTTTGGAAGGATTGTTACCAAGTTGGGCATGCACAACATTATACACCCAACTTGAGGGAGAAACAATTTTACCATTCAACAAGCGTTAATCTTGACATAGAAGATTTTCTCGATTGGCTCGTTGAAGTTGAGAAGTATTTTGATTTGATGGGGCCGCCGACAATTTGCAAGTGAAATATATTGCTTACAAATTAAAGGTTGGAGCAATTCCAAAACAATCGGAGTGAGCGATAACAATCAGTGCGGTCCTGGAAGCACATGTAAACAAACCAGGAACACAATCAACTCTCAGCAAGAAATAACCTCAATGAGATAGAAGGTTGGCATACAAAAAAGGTTTGCCAACGGTCCTCGTATGTAAATTTGGAATAAAGTCTAGTTGACTATGTTGTACAACGTTGATAAGATCAACTGAGCAGAGAAGGTGAAAGCCCAGGAGAAATGCTCGAATCAAAGCCAAATACTAGAGCATAATCAATGTCGCGTCCTTATCAGAGCCAAATACTAGAGCATAATCAACGTCACCCGGATTTTATGGCGTTATTTTATTATTTATTTCTTAATATGCATTTACTATGTCATAAGAGTCGTGTCCTTATCGGGCGTCGTTATTTATGTCGTACCGTTATGAGAAATCCTTTTTAGTCGCATGTCCAAGTCTGTCATTATTTCATTTCGTGTTCTTTCCTTTTGATGTCAATTGTAAGTCCTATTTAAAAAACTCAGTGGGTCTTGTATTGGCATGAATAAAGAAGTCTATTTTCCCAAAACCCTAAAAAAGATCTTGGAAGCTCTCTCTCTCTCTCTCTCTCTCTCTCTCTCTAGAGCACGCCCCGAATAGGCAGCCGCGGTCAAGGCTCCGTAGTATCTCCTCCTCCGTCATCTCCACCTCCGGCTACTCTTCCGGCGACCTCCGAGTCGGTCCCTAACATCTTGGTATCAGAGGGAAATCGGCCCCACAGATCCAGATTACGGCGATCTCTTCCACGCCGAGTCCAACGCAACCTGCAAGCCCATCATCGATCGTTCCAGCGCTTCCTCCATTCGTCCCAAGTAGACTGTCGTTCTCATTGCCATTCAAAAGACCAGTTGACGAGCCATACACGGAGTTTGTCACTCCCTCGAACGGATCTTGAACGGAATCTGTGCCTCCTTACGCCCTCGCCTACAATCGACGTCGCGTAACAGTCGCTTGATCTCGACGGTCGATCCTTGATCTTGACTGCCTTCCTCAGGCATAACCGATGCTCCTCAGGCACAAATCTACGCCTCTTTCCTCAGGCATAACTGACGCTCCTCCTGGATCAACGAGCTCCCAGCAGCACACGCCTCCTTCCTCTGGCCGAGCAGACGCTCCTTCGCCAAACCGCTTCTGTCGCCATCGGCGTTTCCGCTCAGCGACAATCGTGCAGCATCCAACATCACCGCTGACTGCGCTCCTTCCTCCTCTGTCGACAAAAAAAATGCACGTTTTATTCCTATTTGGGCCGGCACCTGTTAATAAATAGGAATGACTAAGATCACATCTAGAGGAGGGTGAATAGTGTGATGAGTGATTTATGAGAATTTTTTAGCAATTAAAAACATAGAGCAAATCAATCACAACAAAGTACACAAAAGACACAGATTTATAGTGGTTCCCCAAGAATTGGGTACATCCATTTTCCCCGCACCTTTCAAGCAGTGTGCTTGACAAGGCAAAACTCCTCCAAAACTCAAAACTCACACAGAGTTCCTACTTCAGTCTTTTACAACACAAGACATACACTCAGATCTACAAATAGATCCTACCTCAGATCACAAAGATCTTACTCTCAGATTCGCACAGGAATCCTACACTCAGATCACAAAGATCTTACACAACTGTTTATGAAGCACCGATACTTTCTTGAGGGTTACGTACCCGTACCGGATACGTATCAGATACCGGTACGTATCTGATACTCACGGATACACCTGTTATTCTAGTTTGTAGATACACTTGGACTTGGTAGATTGTTCTGCATATTTTAATAAGGGTATGTTTTTCTGAAGTAAACAAAAGACTTCTGCATGTCTTTTAGAAAAGAAAAATTACCCAGAAATGCAACTAGCGATGCTTATTTATTATAGTAACAAAATGTACTTCAGATTTAAGTACCTTTTTTCGTTTAAACTATAAAAAATTGATTTAAATTTTATCATTTAAAGATTAGATGTTTCAGATTGGTACTGTTTCTACTTGTTCAACATGAATTTTTCTATGTTTAATATTTTGCTAACTTATCTTTAGACGAACCAGAAGTTGAAGATGCATTAATCTCCAATAATGCTAAAGAAGGGGAAGAAAATGACTGATAAACATCCTTAAATTTGAAATGATTATGAATATTTTTTTGTTTGAGAACTTCATATTATATTGCATTAACTATGAATTTGTACTTCAATTGGTGATTTATGCAATTATGCTTGATGTTTTATTATTTTGAGAACTTTTAATTACATTTGTGAGATTATACATATAGATTTATTATATTTAATGCAACGTATCTCACCGCACTCGTATCCTTATTTTTTAAATTTTGGTGTACCGTCGTACCAGATACGTATCGTACCCGGTACTCGTACCCATACCGGTGCTTCCTAGTAATTATAACTTTACAGTTTTTACAGTAATAGACTAAAAAAGAATTAAGGATTGGATCTTGAGTCTTCAATAGAAAACCTAGCAGTAGGCTTCTTCTTTCTTGATAAATGATGATATATAGTTTGTAAGAGTAGATCTGTATCAAGGAGAATAAGCAGCAGTGATCATTTCTTTCTTTGTAGATTGTTGAAAACTTCTTCAAAATTGGAGTCAATAGCACTCTTGAGAATTGAGAAGGATTTTGCTCTTGATGACAGAATAACTGACTTGTGAATTCTTGCTGTCGAATTTTATATTTTGCAGATCATTAGTAATGACAGGGAGTCCATCTCCTTTTATAATGGTGCATTTCTTAAAAGGAAATGGAGGAGATCAGGGGATGTGATTAATATCACTGAATCTGGATTTTCAAATTTGATCAGAAAAAGGAATATACAAATTTGGCTTAATTTGGAATATTCCTCGTATGGTAATAATGATCAGAAAAAGGAATGCATAATTCTGACTTATTTTGGATTGACCCTTCAATAGTATTAATTCAGAGATTTATTTCATAATCATTTCTCCAACGAATTTAATTCATTAAAGACTTCCATAGGAGTACCATTGAAATGCGCCTTGATTTACGTGAAAAAATTGGAGAAATAATAATGACACGCGCTTTGCAAATACTTAGAGTAAATCTGAATAAGTGTTAGTCTGTCCAGTCGACATGGAGATCGTCCCGTCGATCGACATTAATCCAGTCGATTCCCTGTCCAGTCGATTTGTAGAATAGATGGTTTGTCTAGTTGATTTTTCCTTGTAAGAAAGTAGATAAGCTCAGCATAGATAGCCTGTCTAGTCGATCTATTCTGTCGATGTATCTTCCCGTCGATATTTTAAGTTCAATCGACAGACCGTCCAGTCGATTTTTACTTAACAATATTCTGACTTCTCTGCTTCCTGATTTCAGTAATCTTCCTTGATTTTTCTAAGTAGTATCCTCAAGATAGATGCCAGTATGTAATAAGTTATATACTTGAGATCATATAACATGAGTATGTGTTAGGTCTAAGTGACCCTTAGCAATATTTATATATATTGATCTTCCATAGATTATAAGGACATGTCTCAAGCATAATCAAAGATACATCAAACACATTAAGTTTATATTATGTTAATGTTCTTATTCAAATCAGGAATCTTGGGGACCAAATTCCCAATAGCACCCACGAGTGGGGATACATAGGAATTTATTCTGCATTCAAGATTTTAATTCTTATTCATTCTTAATTGAATTAATTAAGATTTGCGTTGCCACCATTGGGAGACGACGCGGTACTCGCGGCAACATACCTTCAGCCACTTCCGACGACCCCAGGCGTCCAGTCACCCGCTCCTCTCGACAAGCAAATCTACCGATGGGGGGCTCATAAGATTTTACGGCTGCGCTCCAGGACGTGTTGCAGATTGTCATGACCGTCATGGAAGCACGTTTTCGGGACACCGAAACCCGGCACTGAGACGACATGGCCACTATCACTGTCAGGCTTAACGAGCTGACCGCCTCCCTTCCCGTTGTTACTACGCCTCCCACGGATCAAGTCAGCAGCAGTCAAGCTTCGCTACCACCACTCATCCGTCATGAGCTGCCACCGCAGACCCTCTTACGCCCTGAGGCTGCTATTCTGTCACGCTATACCCGGTTGGAATTCCCCACCTACGATGGGAAGACAGATCTTTTGGGCTGGCTCACCAGGTGCGAACAATTCTTTGGTCATCGACAAACTCCGGCAGCTGAACGACTTCCTCTGGCCTCCTTCCACCTTCTCGACTCAGCCTTGCTCTGGGCTACTCGACTCCTCAATGATCAGTCGGGTCTGACGTGGGACGACTTCAAGCGATTTTGCAACCTACGTTTCGGGCCTCCAATCCGCAACAACCCCCTCGGTGCCCTCACGACACTCCGCTAGACAGGCTCCGTGGACGATTATCTGGACCAGCTTCAACTTCTTCTGGCACACGCCACACTTTCCCCAGAGATGCAGGTCGCCATCTTCACCGCTGGACTTCGTGAACGTCTGCGACTTGATGTCGAATTTGCGGCTCCTCCAAACTTAGTAACTGTCATGAGTCTGGCCAGGCAATGTGACCGTCGCCTCCAACTAACACAGGAGGTCTATGTGCCCACCGTCACGGGCATACAGCAAGGCCGTCCCGAGGGTCATCCAGCCCCACCAGTCCGTAAACTATCTCGGGACGAGATGATAGAACGACGCGCGCAGGGCTTATATTTCAACTGCGATGAGCAGTACACTCGCGGCCACAGGTGCAAACGAGATTTCTATCTGCACGTTGAGGACTCTAATGAGGAGGGTGTCGGATAACGCGGGACACCATTGATCTCCCCCGAGCTTGAGGACAAGCTCATTTTGCATGGCGGGAGAGATGTTACGGGTCCTTTTATGGAGTTATTTTATTATTTATTTCTCAATATGCATTTACTATGTCATAAGAGTCGTGTCCTTATCGGGCGTCGTTATTTATGTCATGTCGTTATGAGATATCCTTTTTAGTCGCATGCCCAAGTATGTCGTTATTTCCTTTCGTGTTCTTTTCTTTTGATGTCAATTGTAAGTCCTATTTAAAGGACTCAGTGGGTCTTGTATTGATATGAATAAATAAGTCTATTTTCCAAAACCCTAAAAGAGATCTTGGAAGCTCTCTCTCTCTCTCTCTCTCTCGCACGCCCCGCATAGGCAGCCGCGGTTAAGACTTTGTAGTATCTCCTCCTCCGTCATCACCACCTCCGGTTACTCTTCCGGCAACCTCCGAGTCGGTCCCTAACAGTTACTTTAATGAAATTTTGATATATAGCAAATCTAATAGTCAAGTGCACCGGTCGCGATATTTCGGCAAGTGCACCGGTCGCGCAAGTAATAAAGTTTGGGAATAGGATCCCCGAGTGTCGGTCTCTTGAGGAATGCAGGTTGGGTAAACGAATCGTGTTGTGTGACTATTGTTACACAAGCGTAAACAAACACACAAAAAGGGGGTTTTGGTTGGGTTTTCCTACTCTTAACAACAATGCAGGAAATGCGGGTCGAAAGCACCGCTTCGCAAGGCGAGATGGATGCAACGGCCGCGATGTCGTGCTTCATGAGGCGGATGGAGCGTGCTCTAGTGCGGAAAGGCGAGGGTCGCAAACACCTCTTCACAAACGCCGTTAGCTCTTGCTAACGCGGATCGAACACCTTGAGTGCGTGAGTGAGTGAGTGGATGAGTGGAGGCGAAGCGATTCACAAGCAAGTAATGATGAAAGGAGAAGAACATTCATTTCATTGAAACCAAACATCATGATATTCAAGTTTAAAAGATTCAAAGATTACAACGAAGGAGAGAGGAAAGAGACAACCAATGGATGAAGACTAACGGTCGTTCACGGCCGGAATGGTAGTTTGTCAAGCTACCTCCGGGCTCGGGCGGACTGTGCTTCCGGTGTAGAGAAACTGTCACGATCTCTCTACGTGGTTCCGTCGTCTTCTACCTCAGGATTCCTCTTCTTCTCACCGGACTGGAGTGGAAAAACAGCTGCTTGAGGGCTCGCGGATGCTGGAGAATGCTCCCGGACAATGGAGAAATGCTTGGAATGGTTGGAGAGGACTTCCCCTTGCGTAGGAGATGAAGTGGAGGTGTCCAGGAATGGAAATCGTCGGCGTACGGACTGCCACTCGCGCTCCCGGCGGCTCGATCCCGCCCTAAAAGCGGAACAGGCATATATATAGGCGCTGGACTGAATACTGCGCACGGTCAATGACGCACGACCAGTGGTCGTGCGCACTGGAGTTCTGCGATCGTGCGCGCTGCCTGGGCGGACCCTGAAATGAAAGAAATTTATAAAATACATGTTCGCAGGACCAATGGCGCACGACCAGTGGTCGTGCGCACCATCGTAAATGGTCGTGCGATAAGCAAGACTGAACTCATAAAATGGGCGTTAAGTGCGCACGATCAGTGGCGCACGACCAGTGGTCGTGCGCGATAGAGCCAGTGATCGTGCGCAGTGTTCCTGTACAGAATTGTACCGGGAACACCTGCACGACTCCTGTTCCAGCATACAACACCAGTCTAGCCACTGAAGGTGGCACTTAACACTGCATGAAAACTAGTAACGAAGATGAACAAGAAATGACACCAAAACGGGCCTAAAAGTGCACTTAGCATGGAGTATTAATTAGGAATGAAAACATGTCTAAAGTGAAGTGCAAAGACTAGAAAATCGGCTCAGATGAGTCCATAAATGTGTATATAATTGGGACTCATCAGTCCCTAACAGTTACTTTAATGAAATTTTGATATATAGCAAATCTAATAGTCACCATGTGACGCGCTTCCAAGAGTTAAAAGAGACTGAACAGTACATCAGCTTGAAGTACTGCAATTTCACTGAAATCATTGTTTTCAGGATATGTTGTCTCTGTTGATGGCATCCAGGTCAACCAAAAGGTGTAGAAGGCCCTTGATTGTCCCCAGAGCATGATTGACATGCACAATTTTCATCTACAAAAGGTTCATCGAATATTTCAGTTTCTTCGTCGCACCAATAACTAATTCTTTGAAGAAATGAAAATTCCAATGAGAGAAGCAAAACCACAATTTCGAAGCCATTAAAGAGAGAAACTGTAGAATTAGGGCTTCTTATCATTATTAACGCATACATACATGTATATATACCTCTACAACATCTCTAAACGCACACCACTCCTATACGCACACCACTACTTTAATGCATGCCAACACTCCTCAAGGTGGGCGAAAGATGTTAGTTAAGCCCATCTTGTCACAATTCCTCATCATGTCGTTTGAGCTGAGCCCCTTTGTCAACCAATCAGCAGCTTGATCCTTGGTGGTGACATAGCTAAGCTCCAAGAGTCCACTATCCAATTTCTCTTTTATAAAGAACCTATCAATCTCGATATGCTTGGTCCTGTCATGGTGAACAGGATTGTTAGCGATGTCGATTGATGATTGACTGTCACACCATAGCTTCATCGCATCTCCTCGATCCAACTTCAGCTCCATTAGCATTCCTTTCAACCAGAGGAGTTCAGCGACCCCCAGAGTCATAGCCTTATACTCAGCTTCAGTCGTTGATCGGGCTACAACCGACTGCTTTTTGCTTCTCCATGAGATTAGGTTGCCTCCCACAAAGACGCAATAACCTGAGGTTGATCTCCTATCATCGACACAGCTTGCCCAATCTGAGTCACAGTATCCTTCGATCTTTACATGTCCGTTCCGTCTAAAGAGCAGCCCTTTTCCTGGAGCAGATTTCACGTATCGAAGAATTTGGTACACAATATCCATGTGACCCTTCCTGGGATCGTGCATGTAACGACTCACCACGCTCACAGCGAAGGAGATGTCTGGACGTATGTGGCTCAGATAGATCAATCGCCCGACAAGTCTTTGATATCTCTCCCGATCAACTGGTTCCCCTGCCTCAGCGCTCACTTTCTCTTTAGTGTCGATAGGCGTTGCAGCTGGCTTGCATCCAAGGATCCCTGTCTTGGTGAGGAGATCCAGGGCATACTTTTGTTGAGACAGAACAATTCCCTTCGCACCATATGCAATCTCTATCCCAAGAAAGTACTTAAGAGAACCCAAGTCCTTCACCTCGAACATCTTCCCCAAGTCACACTTAAGACGCGCAATTTCCTCCTCGTCATCTCCCGTAATGATCATGTCATCCACATACACAGCAAGTATGGTGATGTGATGTTTCTCATTATGTCTGAAAAACACAGCGTGGTCGGCATTGGTTTGCTGATATCTCATCCCGACCATGGTCCTTCTGAAGCGATCAAACCATGCACGAGGGGACTGCTTCAGTCCATATAGTGCCTTCTTCAAACTACACACTCTGTCTTCTGTCATGGTTGTACCAAATCCAGGTGGGACCTCCATATATACTTCCTCAACAAGATCGTCATGCAGAAAAGCATTTTTCACATTCAATTGGTGCATCTTCCATCCACCATTGGCTGATCAGGGTACGAACCGCACTCATCTTTGCAACAGGTGCGAACGTCTCGTCATAATCGATGTCGTATGTCTGGTTGTACCCTTTCGCGACCAATCGAGCCTTGTAGCGCTCGATTTTGTCATCCGGGTTCTGTTTTGCGGTAAAGATCCACTTGCACCCAACAGCCCTCTTCCCCGTCGGGAGCTGTGCTAGTTCCCACGTCCTTATTCTTCTCCAGAGCGCGCATCTCCTCCTTCATTGCTGCTTGCCAGTTGTGGTCGGCTTTAGCTACCTGCCAAATGTTAGGTACAGTAATACTATCCAAGGATGCAATGAATGCTCCGTGAGAAGAAGAGATAGCGTCGTAGGAGACAAATGAAGCAAGATCTCAACCATATCGACCAGGAGGATTACCCGCATTGCTGCGAGTGCTCCTTCTGACAGAAGTAGTCGGGGATGTGGGAGAGATAGACTCACAGGGAGGTGACAATGGTTCAACTGGAGGTGCTTCCGGGATTGAGACGGGCATAGACGAGGGACTAGGCATTGTCGCTGTGGCTGCAGGCACGAGGTCAGGAGTTCTCCTTTCTCTTCTCTGATATGTGATAAGCTCCCCTGAAGTTGTGGGTATCACACCTCTCACCTCCTCCTGCTCCTCATTCGTCCCTTGCTCCTTAACGGGTTTTCCACTGTCTTTACTTAAATCTGTCGCCAGGTTCTCCCATTTTCGGCCTCCATCCCTAAAATTAGGCTTTTCAGGTACGAGTAGAATCTCCTCCTGTGGGTAGTACTGCTCTTGCTCTCGGAAGTGGACATCCATGCTCACGAAACACCTTTTCTCGACTGGACTCCAACATACATATCCCTTCTGAGTACCAGAATACCCCACAAAGATACATTTAATTGCCCTGGCATCAAGCTTGTCAACGTTTGTCCTATTATCCTTCACAAAGCAGACGCACACAAAAACCTTAAGTGGAAGCATACCTCTGTTATGTCCTTGCAGCTCCTGACACGGGGATCCACCCTAAGATCTTCGATGGCATTCTATTGATTAACAGTGCTGTCGTTAACACTGCATACCCCCACAAGTGTTGGGGAACATTCATGTGCAGCATCATGCTTCTTGCCACTTCCATCAGATGTCTGTTCTTCCTCTCAGCGACGCCATTCTATTCAGGAGTGTATGCGCAAGTGGTTTGGTGCAGTATCCCGTGAGATGATAAGTACTCTGCAAGGGTCCATTATCCGACCTAAGTATCTTGAGTATTGCACCGTATTGAGTTTGGACATGTATGTGAAAGTTCTGGAAACAAGTGGGGACCTCACTCTTAGCTTTCATTAAATATACCCACGTGACACGGGAAGCACAGTCAATAAAGGTCATAAAGTATCTATAGTCATTAGAGAAATTAACTGCACACGGCCCCCAAACATCTGAATGCGCAACATTAAACACAGAAGAGCTTCTATAACCAGAACTAGCATAAGAGTTTCTTGTGAGCTTGCCTAAGTCGCAAGCATCACACACAAGTTTACTTTTACATGCTTTTATAAAAATAGAAGGAAAAAATCGTTCTAAAACACCAAAAGACGAATGGCCTACACGTCGATGGTGGAGCAGAATTGCCTCCTCTATACTTGTCTTCGGGTTCCCTTCCTTTATCTTCTCCGTCGCAGATACAAGTGCAGTGTCCAATCCCTGCTGATCCAAGTACCACAACCCATCACGCCAGGTCCCAGTCCCAAGTATACGCCTCGTCTCTTTCTCCTGGAAGGTCACCTTGGGAATATCAAAGGAGACAGTACATTTTAGTTGGAGTATAATAGAGTTGATAGACAAAAGGCTAACATGAAATGAGGGAGCATGCAAGGCATTGGATAATTTTACCGAACCTGTGCAATCGACCGTACCCTTACCAACCACTGGCTGAAAGGTCCCCGGTCACATGTCGGGATGCACCCGAGTCAACAATCCACTATGTCGTTCCAGAAGGATGAGCATACATAGCATGAGTGGCCCCTCAATGGCGTCTCCAGCTTGCCTCCTCTTGAGGCCCTCCATCTTGTTCATTAGACTCAGAAGAGTCTGCTCCTCCTCAGTGTAGATAACACCAGCCTTCTCATCACATCCACTAATGCCTAGATTGGCACGATAGCCACCTCTGCCACCACAACCCTGTCCACGACCACGACCACATCCACGGCCACCAAAATCCCCCTCCTTGGGTGGTCTGGGGCAAGCATACAACAGATGACCTGTCTCCCCGCAGTTGTAGCGTTGTCGTGTTTCCTCTCGTGGTCTTGGAATACCTGTGCCAGTAGCCGCTAGTGCGGACTTTATGGCAGCGGAATCTCCCGTCTCTGCCTGGAGTTTGAACCGGGTCTCCTCCTGAATCATGGCCGAGATAGCCTCTGCCAGAGTGGGGATCTTCGTACCCGACAGAAGTAAGGCTCTCCTCTGATCGAACCGTTCATTTAACCCCTTCAAGAACCTCATGGTCCTCTCTTCTACTATAATCTTGGAAGCCTTACATTGTGGGTCACTGCAACACATACCACCAGAAGCATGGTCATAGTCCACCCATAGTCGTTCTAACTCTAATGCGTACTCCTGCACAGTCTTCTCCCCTTGAACTGTGTCATCGATTTCTCCCTTCACCTGGAAGACTCTGAGAGTGCCCCTCACTTCATCATATGTACTTCGCAGCCTGCCCCAAACCTCTATGACTGTCTCCAGGCCATCAACCGTGGCAGCAATCGATGGGACAACCGAGCTGAGAAGCCACATGAACACAGTCATGTGGGTTGATTTACACTCATCTCCTGCGGTTGGGTTCTCTGGCTTCTTCAACTCCCCTGTCAAGAAACCCCCAACCTTCTGAGTTGTAAGGGTCTTCCTCACGCGGCGCAACCAACCCAAATAGGTGGTCGGTCCATCGAGCTTCAGGTCGACCGGTGGAAGGTCCAACTTCACCGATCGGGGTGATGAACCCAACAGCTTCAACAAGGTAACCACCTCTGCCGGGTCCAGCTTCTTGAGGAGGTCCTCCATCCTTTCGTCGTCGACACTTACTAATGCCCACACCAATCAAGCAAACACACACACACACCCCAGCTGGTTCGTCGAGAGCACCTTCAGAAATCGACCTTGGTTCGTCGAGAAGATGGAGGGTTGCTGCTGATTCGTCGAGAGCTCCTGTTGCTAATTCGTCGAGGTACTATTGCTGATTCGTCGAGTGTCGTCGCCTATTGCCGATTCGTCGAGTGCTTCGGTTGCTTCGTCGAGAGTCGTCGAGAGCACCTATTGCTGATTCGTCGAGGATGAGTTCCTATTGCTGATTCGTCGAGGATGAGTTCCTATTGCTGATTCGTCGAGGATACTCACTCCCTTCCCCGTCGTCGACGATGCTCCACGACCGACGATGCCTCCACGATCGACAAGGACGGCGCCCTTGTCGTCGACCAGTCTTCAGCGACGGCGCCCTTGTGCTCCAGCGAGACACACGATCGACGATGCCTCCACGACGGGAACTCCACAGTCAGCGACGGCGCCCTTGTCGTCGACCAATCTGCAGCGACGACAAGTGAGGGAAGCGATGCGCCCTTGATCGACGATGCTGAGGACGGGAAGCGATGCGCCCTTCAGCGACGGGAAGTCATGCTCCAGCGAGACACACGATCGGCGCACACGACGGCTCCCTGCCCCGCCCCCTGGCTCTGATACCATGTAGAATTAGGGCTTCTTATCATTATTAACACATACATACATGTATATATACCTCTACAACATCTCTAAACGCACACCACTCCTATACGCACACCACTACTCTAATACATGCCAACAGAAACTAACAACCGTTCCAGTGTCGACACTACCAAACTTCAGTAAAATATTCGAACCAGAAAGGGATGCCTCCTGTATTGGCAGTGGTGCAGTATTATAAGTTTATAACAATTTGGAAGGCTAGTAGCTTTCATTAGCGAGAAGCTCTAAATTTTTTGAATGGCCAGAAGAGTAATGGCAGTTGTATTCTCGAAGGGGGCCATATTTACAGTCTTTTATCTTTGAGATCAAACATAAAAGAGGGCATCTGAATTGATCTTCTCCTTTCTTTGGGTTTAATGTTTCACATTTTTTGCATGTTCCACATCCCATGGAAAAAAATTCTAAGCATGCGCAATGGAGATTCTATTATAGTTCTCCGATGTCCTCAATATGTCCATGTTGACCTAAGGGCATTACTGAAAATTGAAAATAAAGTCCAAAAATAAGGAGGTTGGGATTGTCAAAATTCTTACTTTAAAGCAATCTTCGAAGCAAGCATAATCTCTGAAGCAAAAAAAGTGAATCTTGTAATGTGCATGGCTGGGTGGGTCCAACAACATTTTGTTTGATCCAATTCTATAAGAATATCAATGAGGAGATGTATGTGATAACCATTAATTAGATTTCAAAGGTCCTCAAACTAGCCTTGGTCAATCCTATAATACGTGTTCTAGACCAATTCCTTTAAAGAATACTTTCCTGGGATACAAAGATGAGAATTTGTAAAAATAAATCTTCACCTGCAAGGCATTCCTACATTCGGTAACCATCTGCATAATCAAAAACACTACATCATTGGCAATATTCCTTACATCGTCAATTATGCTACAAATTCATATATGGTCTCATTCCATCCTAGTCATGCTTCTGTTTTTCTAGTCTATCCTCTTGGCAGTTATTTCAACTGAATGACCTACCAAGCCTCCTTCAATGAAAACCAATTGGCTTCCTTCATGACAACTGAAGGATCTCCTGACACCGACACTCCGACGTTAGTTGGCATCCTTCACTGACACTCCGACCTTCTCGTTGATGACAGATCAGTCTTTTGCAGATACTTGAAATCTCCACTTACCAGTTACCTCCCAAATGGCATATCATCTCTTTGTTGAACTCTAGTCGAGTATCTTGATTGGCATTAGGCAGAATCTGTGCCTAATTCTACCACTTGATCAATCTCTATTATGGTAAATAATTCACAGAATAACCCTGATAATTCTATGGGAAAGGGCTTAAATCACATAATCAAACTTGCCATTTGGTCTAGACCTCATGATTTTCTCGTTTGCTTTCCAAATAACAGTCATCGTGTCTTCATTAGTAGTTTGTGTACTTGAAATTCCTAGAGCTAAGGTAATTGTAGTGTGGCTGCACTAATATGGTCAGTAGGAATATTTCTAGCAAGCAAGAAGAAGAAAGCCTAAGCAAAATGAACTGGTGCAAAAAATGATCTGCTAAGACTCCAATATTTAGTTCATGGGAAATTACCAAGAACTTCTCAATGAATACTTATACAGGACAAAAAGGAAATATAAAAAATGGCATACCCTGTTTGCAAAGAGATTTTCCTTTTTCCTGCTCTTAAACAAAGCGAGCTGAAATTCTTCCTGCATTCAGTTATTAATAAATTATGTATAAGGACCACAAAGAAATTAAGAAGTCAAAACTTTTCTAATCATCTGCAAAATTCTGTGGAAACTGATGAATCAAGAAAAAGGAAACAAGCAAAATGCTGATGATACTCTGATGTTATTCTTCGATTATTTTAAACTTAAGATTAGGCTGCATGAGACCAATTGTGTCCGTCTCAAGAACAACTACTCAAATTATATTATTTCCGCCACCAAATAAGCCCGATTTACAATCACCAGCCAACAAAAAAAAATTAATAATAACTTTCTCAAAACTATTCTCTGCGAGGGACGAACATGGGTAGGAAATAGGTTTCTGTGCGCATGCTAATGAGCCGTATTATACATTTATTGGTCTTCGCCCATTTAAGAATTTTAAAATGAGACATGGCATACATTTCAACATGACACTGTTACAGATATCAGGGCGGAGGACCCACCATGGCAAGTGTACACGCGAAGGGGACGCAGCGCGACGGAAGTGGACAGTTCGGCGGAGACCGGAGGAATCGGCCCAACGGCTTAGGCGGAAGCGGTGTGCGGATATCAAGTTATCTTTTATTTTATTTAGGGTTTGTTTGGGCCCTCACTATATGAGGAGAACTCTTGTATGCTTTTGTTCATCTTTGGATCAATTATCTTAGGAGGGGCTGCTCCCCTTGTCTCTTCCCTTTCTCTCTATCTCTCTCCCTCTCTTCTTCTCTCGCCCGCCGTTCGCAAGCTGCCGCCGCCACTGACGCCCTGGGTCAGCCAGCGATAGCTTCCCCCGCAGCGCTACTCTCCCTCTATCGCCCGGCGATACCCCAAGTGGTATCAATTTGGTCCGACCTTGCCGTCCCGCCCGCCGCGCGCCGCCGGTTCCCTGTCGTCTCTTTGCCATGGCTCCCAACACTCGCCTGCAGGCCCAGGAGAACCTCGACGACGCCGACGCCATCCGCACGCGTCTCGACCGCCAGGAAGAGCGCCTCGACGCGTTCAAATCCTCCCTCGACGCCCTCGCCGTCGGGCAAGCCCACCTCATCAGTCGTTACGAAGCCTTGTCGGCGCTGCCGCACCCCCCCCCCCCCATTCCGTCGGGCTCGGCTACTTCCATCGACGCCGCCTCCATCCTCGGGATGCCACCGCCCCTCGTCGCCCCGGCTACCGCGGATTCACCCGCTGGCCGCCCTCATCTCGCCCTAGATCTGCCCTCCTTCTCGGGGGTGGATCCGCTGGGCTGGGTGGCCCGGGCCGAGCAATTTTTCGACCTCAACAACACTCCGACAGCGGACAAAGTGAGCACCGCCATCGTCGGCCTGGACGGCTCCGCTCTTCATTGGGCGCGTTGGCTCCGTCAAGTTCAGCCCCTGATTTCCTGGAATGAGTTCAAGCACGAAATGATCAGTAGATACGACTCCCGTTACGCTGGATCCGCTGTGGAGCGCCTCTGCACCACCCGCCAAACGTCGTCCGTCGACAGCTACATTGATGAGTTCATAGCCCTCGTCACCCAGGTCCCGGGCTTGCCGCCCAACCACTACTTGGGGTTCTTTCTCCAAGGCCTCCTGCCCAATATTCGGTCTCGGATTCGGACACATCACCCTCGGTCGGTCTCGGAGGCCTTGGAATTGGCTCGTGCGATCGAAGCGGACCTGGGCACCCGTCCGTGGCCTGTCGGCAACCACCCTGCTCCTCGCCCTACTGCATATCGGGACGTCCAACTTCGGCCTCAGCCAGCGGGCGGCCACCGTCCGCCCCGCCCCGACAACCCTCACCGCCTCTCCAACAACGACTACAATGATCTCCGTCGCAAAGGCCTGTGCTTCCGCTGTCGCCAGCCGTACTCTCCTCAGCACAAATGCCCCGTCAAGGAATTCCATGCCATTATTGGGGATGGCGACACCAATAGCCCCGAGATTGAGGACGACGATCTCGACGTCCCGGCGGATACTCTCCCGGTGGAGGCGGAGGGGGCACCTCTCAATGTCCTGGACCTTCCTTTCTACTCCGTTGGGGGCCTCACCGGTCCTCAAACGATGAAGCTCGCGGGGGACATTCGGGGCCGCACCGTCATCATCATGATAGACAGTGGCGCAAGTCATAACTTTATTTCGGCGACCGTGGCCCGTGAGCTCGACCTCCTGATTACGCCCTCGCCCACCTTCTCGGTCTGCTTGGGGGATGGCCGCCGCCGACCAACGCTCGGCCAATGTCCGGAAGTCTCTCTTTCTGTGGGTTCGGGCACGTTCACGGCGGACTTCTATATGTTCGAACTTGGCGGCATTGACGCGATCTTGGGCGTCACGTGGCTTCAGACGTTGGGGGACGTCCGTGTGAATTGGGCCAACCGCACGATGTTGTTTAATCATAAGGGCCGCCCTTGTCACTTGGTGGGTGACTCGACTCTCCTTCGCTCACCAATCTCTTGCCGAGCTCTCAACCGCGTCACGGACGTGGACTTCTCCGTGCTTATGGGTTGTGGAGGCAACCCCACCGGACACCTCCCCAGTGGCGCCAGCAGTTCAACTCCTCTTGACCGAATTTGCGGACATTTTCGCACCGCCCAATGGTCTTCCACCGGCACGGCCAACCGATCACGCGATCGTGCTCCAACCGGGGGCGGCCGCGGTCCCGGTGCATCCCTACCGTTACGGCCACGCGCAGAAAGATGAGATGGAGCGTTTAGTACGGGAGATGTTGTTAGGCGGCCTCATTCGCCCAAGTGCCAGTCCTTTCTCCAGCCCGGTGCTCCTCGTTCGCAAGAAGGACGGGAGTTGGCGGTTCTGCGTGGATTACCGGGACCTCAACAAAGTCACTGTCCCGGATAAATACCTCATTCCCGTCATCCAAGAACTCCTCGATGAACTCCACGGCACCGTGTACTTCACCAAACTGGATCTCAGGGCCGGCTACCACCAAATCCGGGTCCGCCCCGAAGACGTCCCGAAGACGACATTTCGGACACACGATGGACATTTCGAGTTTCTCGTCATGCCGTTCGGCCTCACCAATGCGTCGACCACATTTCAAGCCACCATGAACGATATTTTCCGCCCGGCCCTCCGTAAGCATGTTCTCGTATTTTTTGATGATATTTTGGTATTCAGTCGCTCTTGGCAGGATCATATACAGCACCTCCGCGAGGCGTTCCTTACCCTCCGCCGGCACAGCCTAGTGGTCAATCAAAAAAAATGCTCCTTCGGCGCCACCAAAGTAAGCTACCTCGGCCACACAATTTCGGCCGACGGCGTGGCCATGGAAGAAGACAAAGTCCAGGCGGTCCTCCAATGGCCCACGACTTCCTCCCTACGGGACGTCCGGGGATTTCTGGGGCTGACCGGCTACTACCGGCGATTCATCCAGAACTACGGGAGTTTGGCGCGGCCTCTCACCCAATTGCTGAAACTGTCGGAGGAGGGTCCGTTCACGTGGGCCCCGGCGGCCATGGCCGCTTTCGCAGCTCTCCAGGCGGCCCTCGTGCAAGGGCCGGTGTTGGCAATGCCGGATTTCCAGAAGCCGTTTGTGGTGGAATGCGACGCCTCCGGGACGGGCGTGGGGGCAGTCTTGATGCAGGCGGGCCGGCCGATTGCTTACTACAGCCGCGCCTTTTCGACCGCCGTGCGGAGCCGCTCGGCCTACGAGAACGAACTTATGGCGTTGGTCCTCGCGGTCCAACATTGGCGGCCGTATCTCTTGGGACGGCACTTTGTGGTACGAACGGACCATCACAGCCTTCGCTATTTACTGCAACAAAAAATAGCGACACCGGCGCAACAGTTCTGGGTGGCCAAGCTATTGGGGTATGACTTCACCATCGAATTCCGTCCCGGCAAGACGAATCGCGCGGCAGATGCTCTATCCCGCCACCCCCAGGCGATCGGACTATCGGCCTTGTCACGGCCTGTGTGGGAGGACGCCGACACTCTTCAGCGATAGGTGGAACAAGACCCGCACTTGGCAGCTATACGGACGGCCCTTCTCGCCAACCCGCCCGCTCACCCACCGTACTCCATTCTCGGCGGTCGTTTATTTCATCGGGGACGCTTGGTGATTTCAGCCACCTCCACCCTCATACCGCGCCTCTTGGACGAGTTCCATTCTACCCCATCCGGGGGTCATGCGGGTGCTTTCCGCATGTATAGGCGCCTGGCGGCCTCTCTCTACTGGCCGCACATGCTACAGCAGGTGAAAGCGTACGTGGCGGCCTGTTTGCCCTGCCAAAAGGCTAAATACGAAGCGATGTTTCCGAGCGGCCTACTGCAGCCCCTGCCGATCCCGGAGCGAATCTGGGAAGACATTGCCATGGATTTCGTGACGCGGCTTCCCCGTTCGAATGGCTTTGACTGCGTATTGGTGGTCGTGGACCGCCTCACGAAATATGCACACTTCGTCCCTCTCCGCCACCCGTATACGGCGGCGACCGTCGCCGACAGTTTCATCTCCGACATCGTCCGTTTGCATGGTTTTCCCCGTTCCATTGTCAGTGACCGCGACCCCCTCTTCCTCAGCAGCTTTTGGACCTCTCTATTTCAGTTGCAGGGGACGCGCCTTCGTATGAGCACGGCTTATCATCCCCAGTCGGACGGCCAATCAGAAGTACTGAACCGCTGCCTCGAGACGTACTTACGTTGTTTCATCGGCGAACGGCCGGGCACCTGGGCCAAATGGCTCTGTTGGGCGGAATACTCCTACAACACGGCCTACCACCATGCGGCAAACACATCCCCGTTCGAAACAGTGTACGGCCGACCTCCTCCATCCGTGCTCCGACATCTCCCGGGCGAGTGCCCCGTGGCGAGTTTGGCCGACCACCTACATGACCGGGACATCATCCTCGACAGCCTAAAGCATCATCTCCGCCGCGCCCAGGCCAAAATGTTATCCTTTGCAAATCGGAAACGCCGGGATTTGTCGTTCCAAGTGGGCGAAAAGGTTTTCCTCAAACTCCACCCCTACTGCCAGCTGACAGTGGCACGCCGGCCATGTCCGAAGTTAGCACCCCGTTTTTACGGGCCATTCGAGGTCATCAGCCGCATTGGGGCCGTGGCGTACCGGCTCCGTCTGCCTGCCAATAGCCGCATCCACTTGGTGTTTCACGTGTCACAGCTCCGACGGGTCGTTGGCGACCACCCCGTCGTGGACCACATTCCGGCCGATCTTGACTACTCCGGGTCGGAGCCGCTATACCCAGAAGCTATTCTCGGCCGACGACACCACCGCCCCGGGGACACCACGCAGGAAGAGATTCAAGTAGCTTGGCGCAACCGCCCGACCACCGCCACCACGTGGCTCCTGCGGGACGATTTTCGTCGACAGTTTCCCGACTATTGCCTTGAGGACAAGGCCAATTTTCCAGATGGCGGTATTGTTACAGATATCAGGGCGGAGGACCCACCATGGCAAGTGTACACGCGAAGGGGACGCGGCGCGACGGAAGTGGACGGTTCGGCGGAGACCGGAGGAATCGGCCCAACGGCTTAGGCGGAAGCGGTGTGCGGATATCAAGTTATCTTTTATTTTATTTAGGGTTTGTTTGGGCCCTCACTATATGAGAACTCTTGTATGCTTTTGTTCATCTTTGGATCAATTATCTTAGGAGGGGTTGCTCCCCTTGTCTCTTCCCTTTTTCTCTATCTCTCTCCCTCTCTTCTTCTCTCGCCCGCCGTTCGCAAGCTGCCGCCGCCATTGACGCCCGGCGTCAGCCAGCGATAGCTTCCCCCGCAGCGCTACTCTCCCTCTATCGCCCGGCGATACCCCAAGTGGTATCAGACACCTTACATTTCAAACGGAGACGATGAGAGATTATCAACAATGAAAGTTAATAATCAGGTCGACCCTGGTGAGGCGCCAACCTCTATTGCTCCAAGCCTAGGCAGAGTTCAGTTATTTCAAATGGAGCCCCAAATAGAGCAGGCTTCGATGCAGAGAATACACTCATATGTAAAAAAAAATACATTCATGCAGCTAATTAATTACCTTGTTTATCAGACCGTCGTCAATAACGGAGCCACTAATACTCTTGAACAGCTCGAAGAGTGCCTCAACTTCACTAACACTAACTGCATAAGAACTGCATTAGGATCAGTATTATGAAATTATCACCTTCCAATGCCTAATAATATAGTGTAACTATTTAACTCTTACTGCTAAAAAGACATTGTTGGATAGAAAGAAGCATGTGGACTGTTTATTTTCATGTCAATATCTGAAGTGAAACGTTTGGCACATGAAAAATACATTTCATAAAGGCTTGAAGTAGTAGGCAAAATTAATTGCTTCGAAGGAGGTCCTAAAACAGAACTATGTAATCCAATCACAAATAGTAAAATATCTATAAATAAAAACAGAAAAAATAAAAATACATCTAAATATATCCTCGCTGCACAACACCACATCCGAACATAGACTCATGTGGGTCCCAGTGGACAACGACCCGCTCTCGAACTGTGATCCCCATCACAAGGGATGTCACCTGCCTCCACAGTTTTGATTGTGTGGTCAGCGGCTAGGAGAGTAGAGCAGCGGATAGGAAGGTTTAGAGTAGGTAAATCCTCTTCTCATTTAACAATAAAGTCTATTACAATTCTATCTTAAATAGAGAAAACAAAACATTCAAAAAATACATTTGAAATTGAAATCACAAGTAATCTCCTAGTTGTAAAGAAAACTCCCTTAATGAAAGCAAACTAATTCATATATCTGGGAATTCAATGAGGATGGGAAAGCTACTTCGAAAAAATTGCTGGAAAATCATAAGAAAGAAATCATCCTGGAAGAACACAAGGACAAAATAATGGTGTATAATTCAGAATGATAAAAAATAGTGATAGAATGAGCTCTGAAGAATATGCAATATGGTAATCCTTTAAATCCACTTGAGACGCATTGAGATTTTTTAGAGATTTGTAAGGATACATTGATGGTTTAAATAACAAATCATTTTGAAGGGTTTTAACAATTATGAGTATGATAAATGATTGGAGAAGTATTGGTGTTAATATTTAAGAGGTAAAAAGATGTTCACGAGTGTGTCAATTACAAATGAATTGAATTAATGAGTAACATAATGAAAATATAAGAGTCATTGAAACAAGAAAGCAATCAATTCCAGATAATCAGGTTTATTTCATGTAAAAATTATCTATGGATGTGTACTTTAAGGTCACTAGTGTTGAGTCACGGAATGAACATATCACTTAATAAGCAATATATATAGGGGGGCATTTACCGGGACCTCCCCATCCACTGCCGCCACCTCCCACTTCTCCTAGTCGGGTAAAACAACCCCCCCCCCCCCTCCCTCCCTCTCCATTCAATAAATCCCCAAAAATAGCCGCTAATCCCCCTCATTTACATCTCCGGTGATCAACGGAGAACATCTCCGACAACCTCCGATGATCCACCGCCACTTTCCCATTCATTTTCCGTCATTTTTTTTAGTTTTCCGGCGATCACCGGAAAACATCTCCAGTGACCACCACCTCCACCGACAACCACCTCCGGCCACCCCCAGCCACCACTGACCAGCCATACTCCACCACCCAAAACTACCCATAACCACCTTGACACTACCCACTCCACTTCCTAAATAATAGCCTCCATTTTCTCCCCCACAATCTAATCAGCCGGCCCCCTCTAATTCCCCACTAATCCTACAGCCGACCACCCTTAATTCCCTCCCACATTATAGCCCACTGCTCCCACCTCATAACCGCCACCCCCCTCCCCTCTCCCCTCTATTTCACGTGGAACCTCATTTCCCCATCTTACCATATTATGGAACCCCATTCCATGTGGAGCCACAGCAGTCCCCCACAATCCAATAGCCACTAACCCCATTTTCCCTTCTTACCCGTCCCCTTCCTCATCCAGAATTCCTCAATCAGCAGTTTCCCCTTTATTTATCACGTCATATAGGACCGTCCTGCATCAGATTGGTATCAGAGCCCCGGGTTCGGGCTTAGTTCAGAATATGCGGGACTAAAACCTATATGTTTCACCATGTCATATCATAGTAGCAATTGCTACTCTATTCCTCTATTTGATGAACACGAGTCCACCCATTTCGTTAATCCTCTATTTGAGGACCCGGACTCCACCACTGATCAAGCGCATAAAGTTCCCTCGGTTGGACCCTCATACTATCATGATTATCCTCGTCCCCGACCCGTCACTCATAGAAATTGTGCTAACCCTTTTCCACACTTTGATTCTTCTAGAGGTAATTACCTTGAGGAATATCAAAAACCCTATAGAAGTCACCACCATCAAGATAACATCATGTGTAGTGTCCTTCCTAGTGTTCCGAAAACGAATATGTCGGTAGCCAAATTTCAACGATGGGTTTGTGATCAATTTGATCGCTTGGATGTTCATTTTGATCACATAAAGAGAATCCGTAAAAAAAACTTAAGTATTTAGGTCAAGTCACTGATGCGTCTAATAGTGCTCCCACTGACATGAGAGACCTGACACCTGATTTTGATTCATCTTCTCTTGAGGAGACTCAGTGTTCACTTGATTTTGGAGTCGAGTCTAATCCTGATTGTATGATATAGGTGGAGAGCGACACTAGTATGATTAGTGAGCATAGTCACAAGAGCGAGGACGAGCGGCCCAGTGACACTGTGATGGTATATTCATCCTTCAAACCTCACTTAGAGCTAGT
The DNA here is from genome assembly GCA_033032865.1 of Dactylorhiza incarnata. NCBI lineage: Eukaryota > Viridiplantae > Streptophyta > Magnoliopsida > Asparagales > Orchidaceae > Dactylorhiza > Dactylorhiza incarnata. The sequence continues at coordinate 6,105,036 of JAWHQI010000012.1, forward strand.
GTCCCTTTCGGCTAGAGTGCCCAGTCCTCGATGCTATACCTATTGACTCATTCTTGAGTATGAACTTTTCCCACTCTTCCCCCGATGTCGTCCCAAGCCACATCACGACCGGGATCCAAGAGCATAGTGTTGATCTCGAGATGACCATCTCACCCATCTTTGGGAACACTACTCCTTGCGATGGTTTGCATCTGGAGGACCATCACCCTATTGAAGGGTTCTTTGGAACCCACCCTCCCTGTTGAGCCTCATGTTGAACCACTACGCCCTTGTGAGGATGAGATTCCAATGAGTGATCTCTTTCTGAGAACAAAAGTCTTGACACCTCTCCTAGTCATATATCCGAGTCACCCCATTTATGAGGTTCTCGAACCTAGTGTTGGGCATTTAACGATGACCCTACTTACAGTTAAGGCCCCTCCAGATATTTCAGGAACTTATACTAGTACACGTCGCATTTGCGACGAATTTCATTATGCCCCTCCCGGTGAGCCACCAGATGAGTTATCACTTTATGAAGGCGTTTTAGAGTGGCATCACAGTGCCAAAAGTCTTACACAGTCTTCGTGATGTTTATCTCACACACGACGAGTATTTTTACACTCCACCTAGAGAGCCTCCAGATAAACCACCACTCTTTAGGGTCGTGTCCACTATCCATTAGTTACTCGAGAGTGAGAGTGCTCTCGATGGTCTTGGGTTCAATTCCATCATTATTAGTACTGACATTTCGGGTGTTTGTTTAAATGATCATCGCACCTGCGATGAATTTTTTTACACCCCACCCACTGAACCCCCTGATCATGTGCCCCTCTGGAATGAAACCTGAAGGGATGAAGAGTCTCTACGTAAGAGTTATGTTATGTCTGTCGACCGTCATTCATTATCACTATGTAGCATGCATAGTCTATCCGACGTATGAGTTGTTGCAATAAATTATTTATAAATTTTATGTTGATAGCTACAGGAGATTGCAAAGCTTTAAAGAAGGAGAACAAGTGTTGATTTGTATACATGTTGAGAGATTCTTCATGGGAACTGCTCGAAAATTAAATGTTAAGCGAATGGGTCATTACACTGTGCTTAAAAGAATTGGAACAAATGCACATGAGTTGGATATCTCGCAGAGTATGAGAATTTCACTTGTATGCAGCGTGGACGATTTGACACCATTCTTTGAGCCACATGATTCCATGTTCCCTTCGCCCTCTACCACCACAACTCCTCAGCCACCATTTTCGTCCACCACTCCACTACAACTCCAGTTGTCCCCGAATTCCCCTTCCATTTCAGTGCCTCAGTTGTAGCCTTCGTGTACCACTCAGCTTCCGTCACAGCTCGAGTCCACGGTACCGATTGATCATGCAGCTTCTTTCACAGTAGTAATACATTCTCCGACACAAGCATCATATCGGCTTCTTCCACAGTAATACCACATTCTTCGACACATGCATCATCTTGGCTTCTTCCACAGCAGTACCATATAGTGTTCGAAGTCGACGACAGCAGCAGTACCTTCTTCAGCATTGATGTCCACCACTCCGACCCCGACAGCTTCGACAAAATCTCTTTTAATGGCAGCACCATCTACAGTACCATCCTCAGTTCCATCGTCAGCATCAGCTTCAGCGACCTACGAGTTCAGAGCTGCAGGGTTTCACCTCGCCTTCAGACGAGAGAACGTCCATCTTCATACACAGAGATGAATACTTTCAAGGCGGGGGGAATTGATGAGGAATCGGAACCGTTCATCTTATGTGGATCGACGATCATAGCATTATTTGTTCTTTTCATTTTTTTATTTCGAGTTGTATTTTTATTTATTATTGAGTCGAAACGATCAGCCAATCATAGTCGTCTATTGCCCCTAGAGTATATATTGAGGGTGAGGACACTAATTTGGGCATTGAAGGATTGAGTGTTGAAGCCGATCCCTTGGTCATTTCGGTGCCAAAGCTGATCCCAGGTGTGAAGCCAGGGCTTACCTCCCCCACCTCCTTTCCCTTTGGCGGGCCAAAACAGCCCCATCCTCCATTCCCTTGGCCGACCACCACCACATCCCCACTCCTCCACAAAAACAGCCGGCTACCCCCTTCCCCCTCAATGTCCTTGGCCGACCACTGTCCCCTCCCTCTTCCTCCCTCCAAAACAGCCAGCCACCCTTTAACCCTCTTCCTCATCGACTGTCGCCCACCACCCACTTCTCCTAGCCGGATACAACAACAACCCCACCCCCCTTCCCCCTCCCTCTCCATTCAACAAATCCCCAAAAACAGCCCCTAATCCCCCTCATTTACATCTCCGGCGATCACCGGAGAACGTCTCCGGCCACCTCCGGTGGTCCACCACCACTTTCTCATTCATTTCCCGTCATTTTTTAGTTTTCCGGGGATCACCGGAAAACATCTCCGGTGATTACCACCTCCACCGACAGCCACCCCCAGCCACCACCGGCCATCCATACTCCACCACCCATAACTACCCATAACCACCTTCCCACTTCCTAAAATTTAGGACCACTTCCTAAATAATAGACTCCACTTTCTCTCCCACAATCTAATCAGCTGGCCCCCTCTAATTCCCCACTAATCATATAGTCGGCCCCCTTAATTCCCATTTATTTATCCCGTCATATAGGAATGTTCGCGCCAGAATGCAGTAATGATGAGCCTGAAAGATCATCTCACTTCAAACCCTCCCTCTGAAACTTCCGACATGGCCGACATGTCGGCCGACATAAAGGTTTCATGGACAAACGACACGTTTCCGATATTTTTTTCCAAAATATCCTTTTGGAATATATCCTCCGATATATCTGCTATTGACCGATATACTCGCCGATATATCCCGACATTTTATCGATTGTTTTTTTTTCAATTTAGTTTAATTATTGTCTATGGTCTAATAGACAATAAACTGGAATTGTTTCATTGTTTAGGTTTTTTTCCTTCCTCCGACTTTCTTCCTTGCTCAAGTCCGTCATTGACTTCAATTATGCATGGTCTTTGAATTATGGACTAAAGGTTCCTTATCTTCCATTGTCATTGACAACTTCCTGGTTTTATGCTTCCTCTTACTTTATTTCACGCATTATACCGTTATTACTTATGTAGCACAAAATGTTTATATTAGTTTGATAAATTTAGGAGTTCAAGAAATATCAAATTATTAATATATTAATATATATAAATTATAAAATGATTAAATTTATATATAATTACACATATAAATAATTAAATATTAAAACCCGATATATGAAATATCCCCGATGTATCCCCTGACATATTAAACCGACATATGAAAAATCTAAACCGACGTGTCCCAGATATCCGACATCTACAACCGACTACAGGGAGTATGGAATGGCACATCTGTGATGCCAACTTGGTGAATCTAATGTGGGAAAGTATGGAGACTCGTGTGTTAGATTCAGTGTCTCATTGCACTACAGTTAAAAAATTATGGAACTAACTTGAAATGGTTTACTGAGGAAAGAACAATGTCAGTCGCATATTCGAAGCCTTTCAAGCATGAGACGTGTGTCAGAGTTGATGTCTCATTGCACTACAGTTAAGCAATCATGGAACTATCTTGAAATGTTTTACTCAGGAATGAATAATGTTAGTCACATGACTCACATCTACGAAATCTCTCAAGCATGGAGCATGTGTCAGACTTGGTGTCTCATTGCACTACAGTTAAACAATTATGGAACTATCTTAAAATGTTTTACCTAAGAAACAACAATGTTAGTGGCATTTATGAAGTTTCTCATGCATGGAGCGGGTGCGCTGGTAAAATCAACTTGTATCTGAGCTTTTTGGCATGAACATGTTGCTTCCAATGACTGAAGGTGTGAAGGCTAAGTTGGAGCAAAGAGAACTTTTAGCTTTCACAACCTTCCTTGGACACTTGAGGCTTGAATCTAGTATCATCCGGTCTCAAATCCTTAGAGATGTCGCCATGAAAACTCTATCCAAGGCTTATTCTAGTGCTCTGCAGTTGTGGGAGGTGATGGCAGTGTTAGTTTTACTATTCGGGGTAATGTTAACCCTGATAATTCAGCAATGTTGAGTTGTTGATGAGGAGGTGGACGTGCTCGAGGGCGGGGAAACCAGAGTGGTAGAGGATGTAGAAGAGCTTGTTATCATTGCGGAGGAGGTCGTATAACAAAAAAGTGTTGGAAACTTCGTGGGAAGCCATCTGAAAGGAGCGCACATGCTGCTATTGCGGACCAAACTGAGATTATTCCATTTTCAAATCCTAATCAAAAAGTACTGATTTCCTGTGAAGGTTACCTAAAATTCAGTCTTATGGCAACTCTTTGCTTACCCGTGCATCCACTACCTAATATCATCAGACAGGTACCCCGTCTATTTTTCTACCCACCACTCCCCGCACTTAAGTCATTGATTCGGGAGCCTTAAAACATATGACAGGGATATTTTTAAGCATTTCCCCTATGAAAACCTTATCCACCATAACTTTAGCCGATGGATTCAAGCTCATTGTTAAAGGCATCATTAATCCCCACTCTTTCTTTAAAATTTGTTCTGCTTGTCACTAAATTCCCTTTAACTTTGCTATATGTTAGTCAATCGACTAAGAGTCTTGATTGTACTATAACTTCTTCTACTTTGTGTTGTGCAGGACCGAGGGATGAGGAGAATTTTTGGTGCGGGAACTGAGTATAGTGGTCTCTAATATTTGAACACTGCTAGTACCTCTTCTCATCATCCTTTGGCACACAACCTACTTTCAACCATATCCTTGTTTCAACTCCACCGTCAGTTGGGTCACTCTACGCTTTCGCATCTACAGCATTGTACCATGAGTTTAGTCGTGAGTCTAAAATTGAGTGAGAGTCGTGTGAGTTAGAGAAGCATAAGACTGTCTTATGTTCCACGGGTTAATAAGCGTGCTAGGGAAACATTCGATCTTATTCAGAGTGATGTGTGTTATACTATTTCCCTCAATAGATTTTAATATTTTATTATTTTTATTGATGATTGTTCTAGAAGCACTTGGTTGTTTCTAAAGAAAAATAGATCTTAGTTTTATAATATTAAATATTTCAATGAATGTATTCAAGGAAATTGTTAGTTTATGGTGTTGTCAAATCACCTAGAGGGGAGGTGAATATGTGTTTCAAAAATTTTAGTATTCTTTTTCTTGATGACTGATTTTTCTTAGGGATATAAATATACTTGAAGCGCACCACAGAAAACACAGTTATTTATAGTAGTTCCCCTAGATGATGTATCTAGAGTACTCCACTGTCCCTCTGCGCCTATCCAGCAGTATGCTAGAGTCAGCAAACTCCCCCAAAACTCAGATCTACTTCACAGATCTTACAACTCAGGCACACAGGCCCTACAACTCAGGCCCTCAAGCCCTACAACTCAGATCCTTCTAGGATCCTACCTCAGGTTCCAGGAACCCTAGAGCTCAGGCCCTCAAGCCCTACAACTCAGGCCCTCAAGCCCTACAACTCAGGCTTGTAAAAGCCCCACAGAAAATGAATGAAATACAGGATTGAAGAACTCTATACACAGCAAAGAGAATATTGTAAAGTTCTTCTGAAGCCTGATGAAGACAGCTTCTGGACTTGAAGAGAAAGTAAGAATGATCTTTCTTCACAGCAAAGGCTTCCCTTCAATCCTTCCTTCAATTTGGAACATAACTTTACAGTCGATGTTTCTTGATTGATTCTTGGAGAACGAAGATCAAGAGAGTTTTGTTATCGGGGTGTTGTTCATTCTTTTCTCAGACGCTATTACTGTTCGATTGAGTTGAACGTTCTCTGTATTCTCTTCTAAAATTAGGGCAGACATTTATCCCTTTTATATGACTAAGGGGCCGTCTAACCGTCTAACCGTCTACTCAAACGTCCTTTAAGTGTCAGAGGCTCATTCCTTAATGGCATGCGCTGATTGGACCATCAAGCGGCGGCATTAAATGCAGACAGCGCATTTCGAAATGTCTTGGTCTGTCTTGACGATATTAGCAACATCTCGACGACAGAGCTGACCGTCACGCCGATCCATCTTGGACTTGGACAATTCTTCAAGTCTTCTTAGAATTTCTTCTGAGAAAGATATCTCGACGATATGAGATATCACAGCTACACTTGCACTCGTGGCGACATGAAGTCATCTCAACGATGTCGTCGTGAACTTCTTGATGACTTGAGGTCTTCTCGTTGATACCGTCGCGAGCATCCTGACTTATCGTCGATGTCGTCGGGATCATCCAGACGGTAAGGAACACATAAGCTGCAAACTGACTTTATAAGATCTGTCTTAGTCTTTTTGACGACAAGGCTTATTTACGACGATGTCATCGACTTAGCTGGATTACTTAACTCAAGTCTTCTGAAGAGTTTCATCATGCCAAACTTCTTAACGATATCGTCGTGTGATACTTGTTAACACGACGATACTGTGACTTGGTTGATTCTTTTCTTACAACGATATCGTCGTGTGTACTTTGTTGACACAACGATATTGTCGTGTTGTTCATATTATCACGACGATTACTAACATAATCCTTCTGTTGATCTCTGCGAGTCGTCTCAGCGATATATACATACTTATTCGACGATATGTTCAGTCCTTCTTGACGATTTTGGACTTAGAGAGATTAGAGAAGTACTGGACATACAGTCTATTCTCTGCAATAAGTCTTGATCCTTCATGAGTCTTCTCAACGATGATATTCGTTGTTACAACGATATCGTCGTGTGTATTTTGTTGACACGACGATATTTTTCTTAGATATTTTTGCTTGATCCTTATATATTTTGTTTTGTGTGTATGATATTCTAACCTGCTCATGTCACATCAAATGCATATCAAATACAATTTGTACTTATCATTGACCTGAGCACTTCTTCAAATCAGGAACATTGTTGGGCACTGTTCCCAACAATCTCCCCCTATTTGAAGAAGTCATAATTCATTCAATGATAAAGTACATCTAATGAAAATCAACATATGGTAAGATTATTTCAGTTTAGTTTATATGATATGAGATGATCACAGAATAAGAGACAGAGTGAGAATCATCATTTCATTGAGAATTTATAAATGTGAAATACATTTTGAAATTTTCAGCGGTTCTACATTTGCCCAAAATGAACTAGTCATCTATATTTCTTGTTCCCTTAGAACTACTTCGCTTCTTGCTTTCTTGGCAGCAGCTTCCTGTTTCTTTTCAGATTGCCTAGTAAAGTATTCATTTGGCTTGGGATGACATTTGAGTGACTCTTGAGCATCTGCTGGTATTGTTCCTGCTTGTTTGTCTCTTATGTGGCTTCTTCTCAGTTCTTCTTGATTTTCATACTTGGTCCACTTTTAAGAGCTATACAATTTGTATCTTTCACATTTGTTTATTTTGATGTGCTCTCATGCATTTAATATAATTTCTCTGGATTTGGGGCTCCATTTCTCATAGTCATCCTTCTTCTCCATTTCTTCTCTATATCTTTTCTTTCTTAGCTTTACCTCATCTTCCTCTGTTATCTCATTTCCTTTACTTTGATCAGCAGCAGTAGCAGATGTATCAGCAGGCTCATCATAGAAGATAGGAGGGAGATTCAATGCTTCCCTGATTGTATTGGAGGTCCAGATGGCATGCTCACCACTGGCCTTTATCATAGATCTCTCCCCCTTTATGACTTCTTCTGATATGTCCCTTTGGAGGCTCCCCTGAAGATTCAGAATCTTGTCTTTTAGCATATGAATTCCTTTTTCTAGATGATTCTTGGTTTGGAGTATATGACTGTCCAGCTCCTGAGTGCAGAAATCTAGCTTTTCCCGAATGATTACTTTGTGCTCAACCATTTGCCTGGTGGTATAGGCCTTTTCCAGATTGTCAGAAGTTACAACCTGATTTTCAATGACATCAGCTAGACCCTTGTGAGTGAGTTCTAGCTGTGTGGCAGTGTTCTCTTACAGACTCTTCAAATCATTTCTCAAACTGGTAGTCTCACTTGACAGATCTCTTCTTATATCATTGACAACAGTGTCAACATAAGTTTCAATTTTGATTCTCTGCTCTTCCAAGAGCATCCTCATTTGCAGCAGCAATGAGGAGTCCTCACAGATCCGATGTTACAAGAAAGAAGAACAGAAAGAGAATACTTCTTACAAGAAAGAAAAACAGAAAGAGAAGAACCTCCCGGTTCAAATCTCAACCTAAAACGAATACTTCTTACAAGAAAGAAGAACAGAAAGGTAAGGAGAGTGCGTCGAAGCCTACCTCGACCTACACCCGAGATCAAAATAGGAAATCCCCCATGGGAACTGTGACCCCTTCACAGATCCGATGTTATGAGTGCCAGCAGATGGGCCATATTTCGAGGGATTGTCCCAAGAGGAAAGGCACGTTAGTTATTCATGAGGTGACTGAGGAGGATGAGCATGTAGAGGAAGCTGGAGTCGAGAGGGACTCACACGTTTTGAACGACGAAGTGTACGGTACGCCTAGTGATGAGGAGATAGATCCCGGCGTTCTAGTGGTGAGATGCATGCTATCTACACCACAAGAATCAGCCGATTATTGGCGGACGAACATCTTCCAGGCCTACTTTAAGGCTGGGGAGAAAGTGTGTCGATTAGTTGTGGATAGCGGGAGTTGTATGAATGTGATAGCTGAGACAGCTCTAGCCCGCATGGGACTCACTGCTGAGCCGCACCCATCCCCATTTCAGGTAGCTTGGGTTACCAAGACTACACTATCGGTGACTAGGAGATGTTTAGTGCCCATCACTATCGGAACGTACTCCGATAAGATATGGTGTGATGTTATGCCTATGGATGTGTGCCACGTATTACTTGGGCGACCTTGGTTATACGACCGAGATGTCACCCTACATGGCCGGTCTAACACTTGCTCCTTTCTACTGGACGGGAAGAGAGTAGTGTTGACCCCAGTGCGACTCAAAGCACCGCCATTCCGCGCGAGTAGTAGTGCGAAAGAATCTCTTCCTCCCACTGAAAGGAAGAAGACTCTTAGCATTATACGAGGTACTGAGTTCCATCGAGAGAGTTTTGACGGTGGATTTATGTATGCCTTAGTGGTTTTACAGGCATCTGCTCTATCAGAGACATATGAGTCTACTCCTATACCTGCTAGGAGACTCTTAGAGGAGTTCCAGGACCTGCACCCTGACGAGCTTCCGGCTGAGTTACCTCCCATGAGGTGTATTCAGCATGCGATAGAGGCCGACCTCGGAGCGGGAGATCGAAGGTGATGAGGAATTCCTCGCGGGATCGCCGTCGACTTCGATTGCGGAAAGACGCCACTTTCCGTGGGTAACTTGTTCCTTTCTCTTCCTTTGTGTGCATCTAAATTTTCTCTTTAGGATATTAGATTCATTGTGGGTTTTCGCCCAGGATTTTGTCAGCGAACGCTACGTCGAAAACTCCAAACGGAAACGTATTTGGAGTTCACGATTTTCGTTTGCTACAACAAGGGGAACGGAACGAAAGTTGCGAACTTCCTTCCCCGGATCTAGAATTGCACCATATTTTAAGAAAATTCATTTTTAAACAAAATTAGTAATTTTATGCTTTACAAAAAATCTAGTTGCTTAATTTCTTAAAGTTCGTGCACGCCCGCTCAATTTTCAAATTTTAATTGCATGCATTTAGGGTTCCCTAGAAATAGCCGACAGGCGCGCAAACCCTACGCGTCGTCCTGCATCATCTAGCCTTTGTTCTGAAGAAGAGCTAGGCTTTTCAGGTTCTCCCCCGGCCTTCTTCTTCATTATTATAGAGAGGTAGTCATCCCTTCCTTCAGCCTCATCAAACATAGGAGAAGGAGATCTTCTGAAATAAGATTGTCTCACTTCATCCTCAGGCACATTTGACTCTTCAATATTTAGGATATCTCTACATGTCTCATCAACAGGATCTTCTTGATTTGTTTCCTGTTGGGCTCCACTTGGGTCCTCTTGGACTGCTAATCTAGGATGGACAACATCCTCAGCCATTGTGATCCTGTTGATCACATCTTCTACATGAGTAGGGAGTTCAGTGTCCTGCTCCCCCTCTGTTTCAGTATTCCCTTGATTTGTTCCTGCAGTGGTCCTGGACTCCATGCTCAGTGCAGAAGTCTGAAGAGAAACATTTCTTTGTTACACATTCTCCTCGGAGCTTGATAGATCTGGATTGTGTATAGGCTCACTCTCTGCAAAAGAGCTTTCTTCCTCACTATCCACATCCTTTGCAGCATTATCCTCTTGGGAGATTTTGTCAGAACCTTCGCCCACCTTTCAAGTATCTTTATATTCATCCTTCTCATGTGATGGATTTTTACTCCTAGTTTCTTGTTGAAGTTTTTAGGATATGATAATTGCAGGTAAAGGGATAGAATTCTGCCAAGATTGGGCACCTGAAAGCTTTCTTGAATTCTCTTGAAGATGATCTGAGCCCAATCCGTCTTCTTGCTTAGGATAATCCTTGTCATTATGTCAAACATTGGTTTGGATATCCTGTCATGTGACCCTACTTTGCACATAAGTTTTTTCCCACTATATCAGTCAGCAGCTTTCCCTGAAAGCTGCTGATTGAAGTTCTTCCTTTCCAGAGACCCATAGGTCTTCCTAGAGTGCCCACACCATGCTAGGGCATCATCTAGATCCTTTTGGGTGACCTCTTCATCCTCTTCTTCATTGGCAAAGGTAGGCAGCTGAAGAACCTTAGCCAATCTTTTTGGAGTCACTTTCACCTTTGTCTCATTGATCTTACTCTTGATTGTTGTCCCTTTAGATCCAACCTTGGCATTCGAATAGAATTCGAGGACTTCTCTTTTCAATATCACAGTCGATTCTGATAGTGTGAACTCCAAGTTGACGGAGTCGAGCAATCTGATTGTGCCTTGAATTTCTTCTGGTGCCTTTAGGAATCCATTCCTCACGAGCTCACTTCCTTCATACAGATATCCTTCCTTCTTTGGAGCCATTTTTCAGATCTTTGAAGGCGGCTTGAGCAGTGTCGTCTTGTTTACTTGCGCAAGATGGAGAGTACACGGCGGCTTTTTAGGGCAAATATAGCATGTGCTTTTAATTTTAAGACATTTGTCCCTATTAATAATTTCTGGTGTGGGAGGTGAAGGGTCGCTTGTTAAGTGTTTGATCATATCATATTGAATGGTTGTGATCAATTTATTTTAGATTTCCGAACTCTCGAACATATAGTTAGGTATCGTCGAGACTTTATGACGAAGTCGTAGAGTCATTTCGACGATACATCCTGTTATTACGATGATATCGTTTTGTAGACAAAACGATATTGCCTTGGATTACTCTTTTGCATAATCAGTGTGTTGTGTGTCAGTCGTCACATCATTCCTGTATGTTTTCTTAAGGATGCTTTATTAATTTAGTGACATAGGATTATACATTAGTGATTATTGCCTTTTTTATCATCATTCTTGCATTTTTATCTGAATTGTATTAACGTATTCTTAGCTGACAAATAAGTTAATCATCAATTCTATGTTAGCATAAGTTCAACATGTATAAGGAAATAATTATAAGAACAAGTATGTCACAGATTTCATTAAGATTTTATACATAAGCCAAATGTTTTCAAAATAGAGTTACAACAACATTTGTTTCTAGCTATCACATATGTCAGTTCTACTTCAATAGTTCCCTCTTTTTTCTACATCTTTCTCCTTTCTTTGAAGTTTCTGCTCTTGTATATCAAAATAGAAGAATGGCTTTGGAATGTATCTATCAGGAATAGAAGGAGCATTCTCTGCCAGTGTTCTTTCTTGTTGATGTTTTCTGTACAGTGTTCTCATGGCTTCTGTCTTCATGTGTTTGTCCCACTCACTTGAGGGATAGTGTCTAGATATATCCTTGCCACTTTCCCCAAAATATCTCCATGTTGTCCAAACTATATCTCTTGAGCTTGGGCTTAAAAAGTTAAGGCCTGGATCACTGGGACCTTGTTCATCTCTTTTTCTCTTGAGGGGCATTTCTTCATCTATCATTATGGTCTTTCTTTTCTGACATGACTCTCCAATCCGTTGCATAGTTTGTTTAGTACTTTGCTCCATCTTGGTGTTTAGAGCATCATGAGTAAATTCATTTGAGTTAATGCATCTAGTTATGATCAGATTTTGGCTATCAGCAATTTTTGTGGTTATCCATCTAACTCCTTTTTCCAGATTTTCACCTGCCTGCTGGTTTTGTTGTAGTGAGGTGTCCACTCTTTCACCAAGAGATTGCAGTGCATTCATATTGCTGTCAACAGCTGTTCCTGCCCTTGTGAACCAGCTAGTGATCTGAGTATTGATGTGATCAATGTCTCATCTTATTTCATTCATTTGAGCTGACATGTCATCTCGGATTCCCCCAACTGACCTGCCCACATAATCTTGATAACTTTTTCTTTCCTCAGTTAGTAAGTCCTTTATTTGTTCAATTAAGGAGTTTGAAGCTTGCTCATGAAATGGTGGTGTAGATGTTCCCGTAAGATCTTGTTTCTTCTCAATTGTTATCCCTTTCAGGTCTTCACCCAAACCAGCCATGGTCTCATTATTAAGAGGATTATTAGAAGAATTATTTCCTTGATGAACATTTTCAGTATCTTTGGTAGTCACTTTATCTGGAATCAGAATGAAATCTGTACACAGATTCTCTAGTTCACGATTTCCCTTTTCAATGATAGTGTCTTCAACAACCATCCTAGTGCTTCTTAAGTCTTCTTGCACAGCAACCATCCTAGTGCTTCTTAAGTCTTCTTGCACAGCAACCATCCTAGTGCTTCTTAAGTCTTCTTGCACAGCACCCTCATTGTGAGATATCTCCTCAACCTCTGAAGCAGGGGGTTCATTTTGAGACTCCCCCTCAACAGCAACCACATTCCTGATGGGCAACACATTTTCTTGGGCTGAGAGCTCACCATGAGTCTCCCCCTCAACTGTTGCACTATTCTTTCTAGCAGACAAGTCTCCAGGTGTTGGCATGGCAGCAACCAGAGTCTTTGCATGTGGTTTTGGATTTTATATGCTATTTCTTTCTACATATGAGTTGTCCTCACTTTCAGTGACTTTCTTCCCTTTCTTTGAACTTTTAGGAATGACTTTCTCCCACTTCTCCAAGATCTTCAAGTCAATCTTCTTCATGTGATGGATGGGTGATCCCATCTTTTTCATTCAGTTGAAGAGTGTTGATGAGGTAAAGAGAAATGATTCTTCCAAGATTAGGTGCTTCAAGACTTCCTTGAATCTTTTTGAAAAGTAACTGAGCCTAGTCAGTTTTCTTGCATAATATAATTCTTGTCATTATTTCAAACATCCCTTGGATATTTTGTCGTGAGATCCAGGTTTGCATATTAATGCTTTGCCAACAATGTCTGACAAAAGTTTTCCTCTTGTATTGAAGTCAGATTTTTTCAGGGTACCATGTAGTTGTCCTGTATGGTTGCACCACTTCCTTATAGTCAAGAGGTCTTCCTCTGAAATTTCTTCCTCTACCTCTTCTTCTGAGAATCTAGGTAGACGGAGCGCCTTGGAGATCCCTTTTACGGTCACTCTCAATGGGGTATTTCCAACCCTAATCTTGATGGCATTTCTAGATGTGCTCATCTTGGGCTCGGCATAGAACTCCAAAAGTTCTCTATGCATGATAGTAGTTGGCTCTGAGAGCACGTATTCCAAACCTGCAGCTTCAATTTGCCCGATTGCTGATCTTATTTCCTCATTGACGTTGATGAACCCGCCGCGCACCAGCTCACATTCCGTATTGCAGGTGTCCTCATTCTTAATGGGTGTCATTTCCTTGAAATGTCGAGTTTGCAAAGGTTCAGCGTCGTGAGAACTCGAGAACTCGTCGTGATGGCTTAGGGCAAATGTATGTCGTACTCTATTTCTAAACACATGGCTTATTTATATATATGTCTCATTTAAGAATGTGAAAAGGCGCATACCTGGGTTGGAGGATTGATTGTGTTGATTTAGAATCAACGACTGTGATTGTGAGATCCAATATATTTGTTGAGTGTAATATGTGTTTTTGATGGATTTCTTCTTAATCCAGATTTATGCCTGAATCCTCTATTGTCCAATAGCCACATTTTAATTTTGGTTGGCCATTGGACAAACCTGCAAGACAAGAATTAATATTCCTTAGGAACCCAAATGAATTTGGGTCCTAGGTTCTTGTTAGCCCTAACTACTGGAACTCTAGCAACTGAACCACTGACTGGCTTCTCATACCTTGCTCTAATTACTGTTGGGTTGAACCAGCGGTAGCAATATCGATGGGATAAGTCGTATCGTCGAGATGAATTTTATCGTCGAGAGGACTTAAGCGGTGAGTGGATAAGCTCCACCTCCTAAGTCACTATCGCGGGGCGGTAGTGCTACCGCCGGACGGTAGCAGCCGCGATCAGATTTATTGAATTAAATCATGGTCATTCATTCAATTTGTTTTGGAGAACCTGTGGCTGAGGTTAGTGAAGTGTCCAACCTTGCCACAACACCAGCACCCAAATTTATTATACCTCCTTTTTGAGTCACCTTCTGAATGGAGGGCAGGTGACTAGAAGAGCAGACTGCTTTACAGCAAGCATTTCTACTAATCATGTGACTGTGCATTGATCTTGGAGTTGGATGCACAGTCAATGATTTTACTTTAGGAATGGGCTTTTGAGGTAAAGGTTTTTCCTTCTTCTTGACTGATGGTGTCTGTGGAGAGAACCTTTTGGAAGACAGTTCTAGATTGAGAAGTCTCTCCAATTTCCTTATTATAGCATAGTCCTCCTCTATAGTGAGTGGTGAAGTTATCAATAGTAGGAAGAATAGTTTTGGGCTTAGTGAAGCTAGCCACAGGCTTTCTTTCTTAGACAAGCTTGTTATTTAGAGACTTAATTGTCCTATCCTGAGCCTCAGACCTCTTCTGAAGTAGGATAAGCTCATTGGACAATTTAATCACCTCCTTGGCCTTCTCATCTATTTGAGATCTGAATGGCTTGAGGATTCTTATTTCTTCAGCTTGAGATATGACCAATTTCTTGCTCCTTTTAAGAGTTGTCAAGAGAATACCATATTGTTCCATTAGATCAGTATGGTCCTCATTGTTGCATGATGAGCAGTCGTCTGCATCATCATCAGATGATGAGCAATCACCTGATGCACTCTTGGTCTTTTCAAATAAAGCAGATGATGAAGATGTGTGAGGGGTGCATACCTAAGCAGGATGTGAGCCATCCTGATCTTCTTCATTAGATAGGGCAACAAGCCCAAAGAACTCCTCATCCTCAGATTCACTGTCTGAGAGAGTGAGAGGTGTTCTTATTCCTCTTCTGGTCACAGAGCAGTCTTCATCTTCAGATTCAATGTCTGAGAGAATAATGGGTGCTTTGATTCCTTTTCCACTTTGCCCCATAAATGTTTCTTCTTCAGAGTAAGAGGAGCAGCAGCTGCTTTCATTTAAAGATCTGAACTTCTTGACATTAGATCTTCTTACTGTTCATGGAGCTTTGACTTTTTATGGTGATGAATTGACACACCCAAGAGCAGATCTGTTCAAACTGTTAAGCTTTCTTTGAACAACCTGACTCTGATACCACTTGTTAGTTTAGGGTATTGTCAAATCACTTAGAGGGGGGGTGAATAGGTGTTTTAAAGATTTTAGTATTCTTTTTCTTGATGATTGATTTTTCTTAGGGATATAAATATACTTGAAGCACACCACAGAAAACACACAGTGATTTATAGTGGTTCCCCTAGATGATGTATCTAGAGTATCCCTCTGCGCCTATCCAGCAGTATGCTAGAGTAAGCAAACTCCCCCAAAACTCAGATCCACTTCACAGATCTTACAACTCAGGCCCTCAAGCTCTATAAACTCAGATCCTTCTAGGATCCTACCTCAGGTTCCAGGAACCGTACAGCTCAGGCCCTCAAGCCCTACAATTCAGGCTCTCAATCCCTACAACTCAGACCCTCAAGCCTTACAACTCAGGCTTGTAAAATCCCTACAGAGAATGAATGAAATACAAGATTGAAGAACTCTATACACAGCAAAGAGAATACTGTAAAGTTCTTCTGAAGCTTGATGAAGACAGCTTCTGGACTTGAAGAGAAAGCAAGAATGATCTTTCTTCACAGCAAAGGCTTCTCTTCAATCCTTCCTTCAATCTGGAACACAACTTTACAGTTGATGTTGCTTGACTGATTCTAAGAGAACGAAGATCAAGAGAGTTTTGTTCTCGGGGGGTTGTTCCTTCTTTTCGCAGTCGCTATTACTGTTCGATTGAGTCGAACGTTCTCTGTATTCTCTTCTAAAATTAGAGCAGACACTTATCCCTTCTTATATGACTGAGGGGTCGTCTAAGGTCTACTCAGACGTCCTTTAAGTGTCAGAGGCTCATTCCCTAACGGCATGCGCTGATTGGACCATCAGGCGGCGGAATTAAATACAGACAGTGCATTTCAAAAAGTCTTGGTCTGTCTCGACGATATTAGTAACAGGTCGACGACAGAGCTGGTCGTCAGCCGATCCATCTTGGACTTGGACAATTCTTCAAGTCTTCTTAGAACTTCTTCAGAGAAGGATATCTCGACGATATGAGATATCACAGATACACTTGCACTCACTGCGACATGAAGTCATCTCAACGATGTCGTCGTGAACTTCTAGATGACTTGAGGTCTTCTCGTCGATATCATCGCGAGCATCCTGACTTATCGTCGATATCGTCGGGATCATCCAGACGATAAGGAACACTTCAGCTGCAAACTGACTTTATGAGATATTTCTTAGTCTTTTTTACGATAGGGCTTCTTTACGACGATGTCGTCGACTTAGCTTGATTGCTTAACTCAAGTCTTCTGAAGAGCTTCATCATGCCAGACTTCTTAACGATATTGTCGTGTGATACTTGTTAACACGACGATACTGTAACTTGGTTGATTCTTCTTGTTCTTACAATGATATCGTCGTGTGTACTTTGTTGACACAACGATATCGTCGTGTTGTCCATACTATCACGACGATTACTAACATAATCCTTCTGCTGATCTTTGCGAGTAGTCTCAGCGATATGTACATACTTATTTATCTCGACGATTTTGGACTTAGAGAGATTAGAGAAGTACTGGTCATACAGTCTATTTTCTGCAGTAAGCCTTGATCCTTCATGAGTCTTCTCAACGATGATATTCGTTGTTACAACGATATCGTCGTGTGTATCTTGTTGACACGACGATATTTGTCTTAGATATTTTGCTTGATCCTTATATATTTTGCTTTGTGTGTATGATATTCTAACCTGTTCATGTCACAGCAAATGCACATCATATACAATTTATACTTATTATTGACATGAGCACTTCTTCAAATGAGGAACATTGTTGGGCACTGTTCCCAACAGAAAGCATTACATGCAATGATCATGGTGATCGACGAGACTATTTTTGAGGTTAAGATCAACTAGTTTTATAAAAATTGAGAGCAATTATTCGCCCATGCATAAAATAATACATGATCACATGTTGGATCAACGGCGTGGATTTATAGTTAAGACATCCACGGGCAGGATTCTATCTTTTAATGGACAACGAGAGAAGAGCCGCGTGGACGAGCAAGATTAAAAAGACGAGTGCATAACGGCTAATTTTGAAATACTACCGCTCTGTAATTATTTTAGCCGCTTTGTGACTAATCTAGCTGTATAAATATGTATAAACTTTGTAAGAGACGTTAAGTTGATGATTAATAAAGTTTTTTAAATGTTCTTCTCTTCCCGCCTTACTTTTGTCTCTCTCCCAGACGGCCATCCCCTTGGACTTCTTCCAGTAGTTTTAGGAATCATAGTAGCTTGATCGCAACATTTTGGTGCTCTAGTTGAGAGGAATCCCTCCACCATCCACCATGTGTGATGGCACCCGATCGAAAGATGAACAACAGCTGATCACAAAAAACAAGAATGTCATACAAGAAGAACAGCAAGCAAGAAATTCCCAAATGGATGAACTACACCAAAAATTTAGCACAGAGCTTCAAACCGAAGAAAATTTCTTGGCTCAAAAATCATTGATACTAGAGAGCAGGCTGCTTAGCAAATAGCAAGTCTCCGTCAAGATATAATGACGTTATTCGGCAATCTTCAACGTTCCATGGAATCGGGCGGAACCCATTCCCTACATTGATATCAAGAACCCTACACACCACATTCATCCAGTGGTATTCTTGGACCGAATCCTCAAACGCCCGCAAACCAGGTTGTATCTACTCGACCCACTAATCTCCTTCATATTCAATGTCCACGATTTTCGGAGGACGACCCAACCGACTGGCTATATGAATTAATATTACATTTTGAATATAATAACGTGCGACCCCAGGATCACTTGATTTTAGCAGCACTACACATAGATAAACCCACATCCATGTGGTATCAAGCCATCTTAAGAGACAACCCAGCCCTTTATTTCCCGTTATTTGTAAACGCCATAGAAAAACGTTTCGGGCCATCTTCAAATGAAGACCCCGCAGGCGCCCTAACTAAACTACCACAGTATTGGCTTATAAAAAAGGAATTCGAAGGCATAACAACAAAAGTTCCAGGGATGGCACCACTATTCCACACCAGTGTGTTTGTATCCGGTTTGGAACCACATATTAGGTGTTCAGTGTTAACCCAGTGACCTACCAAATTACACAACACATACTCTTTAGCTAGAATGTATGAAGATCAGACCCTAGATGGCCCTCGGTATCGCTCGGGCTATTCAAGAACTAATTCCGGACCAACACCTGGAACAACGAAAATTAACTTATAGTCAATTTCCAAAATTCCCCCCATCAAACGTTTGACCCCCACAAACTTACAAGGGCGCCAACATAAAGGTTTATGTTATAATTGTAATGAGATATTTCATGTGGGGCATAGATGCATGGGCAAGGGAGCGCTACTTTACTTTCAAGGTTCCGAAGAAGATTACTTTGAACTTGACCCTAAGCTACCAGACTCAAATGATGACATTCCAAACTCTGCAGTAAGCCAACACGCTATATCAGGAACACCACCGGCCCACGGTCTCAAATTATCTTTGTATATTCAAAATCAACTGTAAGAAATGTTAATAGACGGCGGTAGTTCCCATAGTTTTATTTCTACTAGAATGGTCAAGTTTTTACAACCACCCATACACGTGATATCAGAGTTCCCAGTATATATGGGAAATGGAACTGTTGTTTGTAGGGGCATGTGTAAAGACATTCAATTGCTCATTTAGATCAATTGTTTCACCATACATCTATTTGTGCTAGATATATAAGGTGTTTAAGTTATTAAAGGCGCAAGGTGCACCGAGGCGCAAAAGGGTCCTAGAGCCTAGGCGGGCGCGCGCCTGAGGCACGTGAGGTGCAAAAATGAATTGGGTGCCCAATTCACTGAAAATCAATGAATTTGGCATTCTCATGGTTATCAGGATCGCGATGCGAATCGTAGGATCTTACGATCCTACGGTGCAGATTTTGTAAATCGATCTGAATCTTACCTAGGATCTAAATCGGCACATCTACGGCTGGGATCGCGATCCCGACTCGATTCTACCGATCCGGCCAAAGGGAACTAGAAACATGTCCAACCCTATCCCGACCCCATTCAACTGGTCCAACACCCATAACCCATTGCTTAACCGTATCCCAATTCTGCCCCCATACCCCATCATAGAATCATATCATGTTGTTTTACCGTATCCCAAGTGTCAATTGCCGACTGCAAACGGAGGCTAAGAGCGACGTCTTCGGTCGCTTCCAGTGCAGGTAATGTCTTCCTTTTCCTTCCTTACCAGGTTCCATTTCAAGTGGTGTAAGTGTCTTATCTTATATTTCTGCGTATGAGCAATCCAGTGGTTGGTAATCCAGTAGCTTCCTGCTTCCTACTTTCAGACCGACGTCTTCTCTTCCTTTCTAGCGTACGAGCAATCTATCAGTTAGAAATCCAGTATACGAGCAATTCAAGCTTCTTGCTTACAGCGTTCGAGCAATCCAGTAGTCTGGGTACGTCTTCCTGCTTCTAGGCTTCCACCAATCCATTAGTTCATATTTATTTTTATTGTTAGTAGACATTTGGTGTCCTACCTGAAATTGAAAGTGAACTTAATATTATATTATCTTTTTGATTTAGTTATTCAAAAAAATTTAATATAATTATTCACATACTGCTCAATTTATTGATTTTTTGTTAATTAAGCATGTAATTGGATAAAACAAAATTCAATTTTATATTTTTAGTCTTAATTTATGAATGTTGTAGGATCTTGCGATCCTACGATCCGATTCGATCCAACTTCGAAACGATCTTACCTATGATCTCGCCGAAAATCAACGAATCAGATGCCCAATTCCTTGATTTTCAGTGAATTGGGTGCTCAATTCACTGAAAATCAGTTAATTGGATGCCCAATTTGCTGAGTTGCAGTGAATTGTGCACCCAATTCACTGAAAATCAGTGAATTGGATGCCCAAGTGCGCCTAGGTGCGCCTCGGGTCCGTCTGATATCATGTTTTTGCTCACCTCCCAAAAAAATTCATTAATCAGGTTGAAGAAAACACCTTGAAAGGCCCAAGCACGTCTGGGAACCCTAAACCCTAAAGCACGTCTGGGAGCTGGCAAGGCGCACGCCTGGGGCACCTCGCCCACCTCTGCCTTGTAGAGGCGAGGGCTAGTGCGCCCGGCGCCTTAATAACTATAGAAGGCGTTGATAAAATGTTGGCGCAGGATGAATCTATAGGCAGCGAGCAAGCGTTGCCCTAACCCTAGATGTAATGCAAGTAATCATGCAATGAACGTAAACACCGTCTAATGAAAGGTGGGACACGTGGATGTGCGACTAACAAACAACTCACTACCCTAAATGAGGTGCATGTGTAGTTCTCATATATATAGTATGAAAACAGGACACAGCGGAGAGAACAAAGCAAGTAATAAATAAGTAAATCACACGCATATAATTTTAGCAAAAGCAAAAAAATTCTCTTAGGCAAAGCAAACTTGGGTTTTCCTCCGCGTGGAGGGCCAAAGAAAGAGTGTGGCAAATAAATCCTGCAAATCATAATTAGTCTAGCACAAACACCCACAATTAAAAATATCCACATAAGCATAAAGATCACAACCTCATATATTAATAAAGAGAACAAGATCCACACAACAAAGTACTCACGAAGTAGGGGAGCGTGGCGTGGAGATTCGATGTTCCAGGAAGTAGGGTTGCTGTCTGGATGCCTAAATAGGGCAGGAAAAACCGCGAGGGGTGCTGGATGCTAAATCAGGAAGGGAGGTTTCAATAGGGAAGGAGAATAAAGGATATTGGTTGAGGTTTGACGTGAACAGGAGGGTCCTATAGGGAATAGGGGGGAGAGAGGCTATATGAGTTGGCGGGCTGCTCCAGCAGGTGGTTACGGAATTCCTGAATTGGAGTTTAGCGTTGGTGGGCTGTTGTAGTGGATGAATCGGATTTCCTGACTTGGGATTTTGAGTTCCTAGGTAGTATTAAGTGAGGAGTGACAGTGGGAGTTCACGGTAAAGGAAATAAGGGGAATCGTGGTTTGGATGCTTACTGGGAAGCTATACGGGAGATTCGCGTGGATCTGCAGGGGGTTTCACAGGGGAATCCTGGAGGAAAGAATAGGGTAGTGGGAGTTGTAGTGGAGGCATTGGCGTGGGAGGGCTGCTGGGGATACGGGAAGTATTTTCTTTTGAAATTTAGGCTAGCGACAAGAGGGAAATACAAGAAGAACAAAGATACAAACCTAAGGAGTCCACCTTATGGCTTCACGGCGTCGCACCACGAGAGATCGCCGAATTCCGGGAAGTCGTTTCTCCAAAATCAACAATGAAGAAGAAGTTTGCCCCAACTCCTATTTATAATAAAAGGGCATTAGGGCAACCTGACATAAACGACTATGATTGACCGAGAGTGTTAGGAGTCCGATTACACTAAATAATGACTGAAAATACAAAAAGTTATAAAGGAAGCTAGGTTTAGTTATTTTTATTTGTAGCGAATAAGCATTTAGTTCATTGTAATCAAAAAAACAAAACGTATGAAAAAAAACATGTACAAAAATTTGAACACAACTGTAGAGTCGGATCATCAATCCAGAGAAACTAAATATGGCAGTTGTTCAATCGGCCCCGAGCGAGCCCAAAACTCGTGCTCTATCGCGGGTTCGTGATATCTTTCTGCATCAAATAGTAGGCATCCGATGGTTACATATTTTAGGGCATGTAACCACTGATTCTTCTAACCTTAATATGTATTACTTAGGTAAACAAGGTACAATTACGTTGATCGGGTACAATTTTGTTCCAGTTGTCATCATCACAGTTGTCATGAATGATGTCCTTACAACCTGCAGCCATGTGTTTAGTATTATCAGCAGAAGTTCCATCACCCAGCAAAGCAATTCCCAATTGTTCTAGGCAATTTGCTGCATTACCATTAGCTTTCCAACAATTGTTAAGCACCTTTTCACACTTATTACAAGAACCCACTTCTTTCCCACCAGCACGAGCAATAGACCACACGATTACCTTAATGCCAGGAGCCATGCCCCCAAATATTAAACCCTTTCGATACCCATACTACCAAAAAAACAAAATCGAACGACTCATAATGGAAATGTTGCGCACAGGCCAAATAAGGCCTAGCAGGCCTAGCACTTCAAGTTAAAGCTCACCGGTAATTTTAGTAAAAAAAGGATGGGACCTGGAGGCTCTATGTTTATTACAGAGCCCTCGATAAACTTACTATTAAATATAAATTTATCATTTCAACTATAGATGAGCTATTAGATGAATTATTAGAACCCAGAATATTTTCAAAATTAGACTTACGCTCAAGATATCACCAGATAAGAATGGTTGAGTTAGATATTCATAAAACGGCCTTTAGGACACACCAAAATTCATCGTAATGTCGTTTCAAGCCCTCGCGAATACTATTTTCCCAGCATATTTAAGGAAGTTTATAGTAATATTCTTTGATGATATTTTAATATTTAGCCGAACAGAAATTGAGCACTATGACAACTTAAGGAAAGCTTGGGAGATATTAACTGAGCACAAACTATTAATAAAACAATATAAATGTACATTTTTAACCAATGAAATAGGATTTTAGGGCATCGCATCAGTAACGATATTGTTGCACCAAACGAAAGTGACATTAAGGCTATTGAAAAAATTCCAATATCAGCTTCTCAGAAGGAGATCAGAGCCTTCCTAGGAATTTCAGGCTACTACTAGGAATTCATTCAAAAT
This sequence comes from Dactylorhiza incarnata, assembly GCA_033032865.1. Taxonomy (NCBI): domain Eukaryota; kingdom Viridiplantae; phylum Streptophyta; class Magnoliopsida; order Asparagales; family Orchidaceae; genus Dactylorhiza; species Dactylorhiza incarnata. The sequence continues at coordinate 6,128,333 of JAWHQI010000012.1, forward strand.
TATGCTATGATAGCTTTCCCACTTACGGAATTATTAAAGAAAAATTCTTATCAGTGGACGGATCAAACAGAGGAGCCATTTAAAAAACTTAAACAGTGTCTGATCATATACTGATATGACCCGCGGCCGTTTCGGCTTGGTTTATCATCGGCACGGGGCAAAGAACCGCGGGACTGAACCATCCGGTTCAGTCCCACCGCTCTCCTAATCAAAAATGGCGGGCCCGGCCGGTCCACATGAAGGCCGGGTATATGTGGGGAGTCAGGCGGACTCCCTAGGGCATCGAAGATCATTACGCAGGTTAGTCTCTTTTCTCTCGTAGGAGTAGCCGTTCTTATCAACTGGTATCAGAGGAGTTTGCTCCTTCGGATCGGGATGGCCGGCCATGGAAACCGCATAACAGCGCTAGAGGAAGGGCAGCAGGGCCTTCGCGATATGCTGGAGGCGTTGAAGGGAGAGTTAGCGCAGCAAATAAGTGCCGGCGAGGAACGATCCCGCGCGGCTTTCTTGGAGGCGACCGCGGCTCTGGCGGAGCAGATGAGCCGCATCGAACGCGCGGATCGCGGGAAATCCGTCGCGGCAGAGGGAGGCAACGATGTGGAAGGGGCCGCAGCCGACGGGGCCCGATCGACGGAGCCGACGCGGTCCTCGCCAGGCCCCGACGATCGATTCGGCGGACTCGGCGGAATGCAGGGAGCGCACGGCTCCTTCCAGCGGGGTCCAACGGCGCAACAGCAGGGTAGCGGAGGCTTCGGCGGACTCTTCCGTGAACCCGGAGGCTCCCATCAACATCGTCAGGGCCCGCCGGCATGGCGGGAGGATTTCAGGCACCCACGGGGTGCCGACAGCGGAAGGGGAGGCAACCACCACTTCCGGCAGCCACCGACGGCGTGGGGGGAAGGCGAAGGAAGCAATGGGATCGGGCCAGGACACGGTGGCGTCCGATTCCCACACCGAGGAGGAGAGGCTCCGGCGGAGGAACATTGGGGCCGAGGGCCTATTGCACAAGGCAGAGGTAGAGCAATGGAGAACGGCGGGGGGTGGAACCCAGGTTGGGGACAGCCTCCCGACTTCCAGGAAAGGCAGCCGCCGCCGCCACACCGTCCACCCGTACAGCCTCGGCTGACGAGGATGGAGTTTCCGAAATACAAAAGTGGGGACCCCTTGGAGTGGATTGAGCGGGCCGAAATGTTCTTCGAGTACCAGGAGCTGCCCAGGCACCAGTGGGTGCACATTGCTTCTTTTCACTTGGAAGGGGAGACTTATCAGTGGCTGAGCTGGTGGAGGAAACAGCGGCCTTACCCCACGTGGGAGGAATTCTGTGACGGGCTCATCGCCCGGTTCGGACCGACCGAGTACGAAGACTTCGACATGATGCTACACAAATTGAAGCAGACGGGGACCGTCAATGAATATCGTAAGGAGTTCGAAAGATTGGCGAATCGTGTTCACTGGACCGAAAAGGCGCTGCTGGGATGCTTCATGGCCAGACTAAAGGAGAAGATCAGCGATGAGGTGCAAGCTTTTCAACCCCGGAGCATAGCACAGGCCATCGGGATGACCCGGCTACAGGAGGAGAAGCTGGGGAGACGCCAGGCAACCAAGACCTATCGGTGGAGCAACAAAGGAGGGCAGGAAACGGTCAAGGGGATGACCACGGGCACAAGTAGCACTCAACCCCGGAAGGAGGCCGCAGTGAAGCGGTTATCATGGGAGGCAATGCAGGAGCGGAGGGCCAAGGGTCTATGCTACACTTGTGACGCGAAGTTCGTTCCGGGCCACAAGTGTAAAGAAATTCAGGTCTTCATGCTACAGGAGGAGGAAGGGTTGGAGACAGAGGGGGGCCGTGACTCCGAGGAGCGAGAGGTCCTTGATTTGGAGGACATAGAGGTTTTCGTGCATGCTCTGGAAGGGGGGGGACAACCCTCCACTATGCGGCTGTCAGGGAAGGTGGCCGATAAGAAGGTTTCCATACTGGTGGATAGTGGGAGCACCCACAATTTCATCAACACCGAGGTGGCTAAGAAGCTTGCTATCCCCCCAACGACGGATAAGGTGTTTAAGGTGCTGGTAGCGGATGGGACTTTCTTGCAGTGCACGGGTGCCGTGAAGAGGGTGCCGCATATAATACAGGGCTTCAGGTGTGAGGTGGACCTATACATCCTCCCGGTTCGAGGGTCTGACGTAGTCCTGGGGGTGCAGTGGCTGAGACAGCTGGGGTTAGTTACTACAGATTGGGAGAACATGTCGATGGAGTTCTCACAGGGGGGGAAGAAGCACCGGCTACAGAGCACCACAGGCCCGATAGTGAAGGAGGCCACCGTTCTGTCCTTGTAGCACTGGGTCGAGGAGGACTATCCCATGGCTTGGGTCTTGTCCAGCGGAGAATCGGCGGAGCAAGCAGAGGGCATTCCAGAAGGCCTGCAGGCAATCATAAAGGAGTTTGAGGAGGTCTTTGAGACACCAAGAGGGTTGCCCCCACCGAGGGCATGTGATCATCGGATTCCGATCAAGGAGGGCGCCGAGGCCACCAACGTGCGACCTTATCGTTATCCTCACGCCCAAAAGGGGGAGATCGAGAGATGCGTGAGAAATGCTGCAGGAGGGGACCATCCGCCACAGCACGAGTCCCTTCTCCTCTCCTGTACTTTTGGTCAAAAAAAAAGGACGGAACCTGGAGGTTTTGCATTGACTATAGAGCCCTCAATAGCGCCACCATCAAGGACAAATTTCCAATCCCGGTCATTGACGAACTGCTGGATGAGTTGCACGGAGCTCAATACTTCACGAAGCTGGACTTGCGGTCAGGATACCATCAGATTCGCATGCAGAAGGGAGACGTGGAGAAGACGGCGTTTCGCACACACGAAGGGCACTATGAGTTCTTGGTGATGCCCTTCGGGTTGACGAATGCGTCGTCGACCTTTCAAGCGGTGATGAACGAAACCTTCAGGAAGTGGTTGCGGCAGTTCGTATTGGTCTTCTTTGACGACATCCTCGTCTACAGCCCCAGCTTAGAGGAGCACGAGAGACATTTGCGGTTGGTGCTGTAGATCCTCAAGGAACAAAGGTGGTATGTAAAGAGGTCGAAGTGCTCTTTCGGGCAACAGGAGGTGGAATATTTAGGCCACCTAGTGAACAGGGAAGGGGTGCGCCCGGACCCACAGAAGATCCAGAGTATGACGGATTGGCCCACGCCCACTAATATCAAAATGCTGAGGGGATTTCTCGGGCTCAGTGGCTACTACAGGAAGTTCGTGAAGAACTACGGAAAGATCGCCAAGCCGCTCACTACATTGCTGCAGGAGGGTAAGTTCGCTTGGGGGGAGGAGGCCACCGTGGCATTCCAGGCACTGAAGGAAACTATGGTCACGACACCGGTGTTGGCACTACCAGATTTTTCCAAACCATTCATAGTGGAGACAGACGCTTCGGGAGCCGGCTTGGGGGCAGTATTGATGCAGGAGGGGAGGCCGTTGGCATACTACAGTAAGGCGATACAAGGGAAGGCTTTGGGGTTGTCCGTGTATGAGAAGGAAATGTTGGCAATTCTTCACGCAGTGGAAAAGTGGCGGACGTATCTTATCGGACGGCACTTCATAATTCGGACCGACCATCAAAGCCTAAAATACTTCCTGGAGCAACGTGTATCGTCGCTAGAGCAACAAAAATGGGTGACCAAGATGTTGGGGTACGACTACGAGATTGAGTACAAGAAGGGAAAAGAGAACACGGTCGCTGATGCACTTTCGCGCTTACCCGCCACGAGCTCCATCTTTGCCATGTCGGCGCCGGTCTTGGGCATAGTTGAGGACATTCATCAGGAGGTATTGGCCAACCCAGAGCTTCGACAGCTGCTGACGGATATTACTGCAGGCAGGGAAAGGGAAGAGGGATACCACGTCATCAACGGCCATCTGTATTACAAGGGACGCTTGGTGGTGGCACCAGGGTCTTTATTGCGGCAACAACTGCTCCACGAGTTTCACGACACGCCCAGCGGCGGGCACTCGGGCGTCCTGAGGACATATCAGCGCATCAAACAGAATGTCTACTGGAAGGGCTTGAAGGCTGATGTGGAACGGCATGTGAAGAATTGCTCGGAATGTCAACGACAGAAATACGCCACCACCGCCCCAGCCGGATTGTTGGTACCACTAGACATTCCGGAGCTGACTTGGGAGAGTGTGGCCATGGATTTCATTGAGGGGTTGCCCAAGTCACGAGGCAAGTCGGTCATTCTGGTGGTGGTGGACCGGCTCACCAAGTATGGGCATTTCATTGCGCTCTCCCCCCCTTGCTCCGCCGAGGCTGTGGCGGAGGCGTTCGTCAGGGAGGTGGTCCGACTGCACGGGATACCGACTTCTATCATCTCCGACCGCGGCACCGCGTTCACCAGCAGGTTTTGGAGGGAGCTCTTTCGCCTTACGGGAACAACTCTGCGCATGAGTACGGCTTTCCACCCCCAAACAGACGGGCAGACGGAGTACTTAAATCGGAGTGTGGAGACTTATTTGCGTTGTTTCATTGCAGACAAACCCCGCCAATGGAGTAACTGGCTCCATTGGGCGGAGTACTGGTATAATACGGCCTACCAAACGGCCGCCAAGATGACACCCTTCGAGAGCCTGTACGGCAGGACACCGCCCACACTACGGCATTACGAGAAGGGGTCATCCGTGGTCCCGGAGGTGGATTCAGTGCTGCGGCAACGGGACGGCGTCCTAAGCCAGCTTAAGGAGAATCTCCAGAGGGCACAACAACAAATGAAATCCCAGGCAGACAGGCACCGACGGGACCAACAGTTCGAAGAAGGCGATTGGGTATATCTCAAGCTACAACCCTACCGGCAACTGTCAGTTGCTGGCGTGAAGAATCAGAAGTTAGCCCCCCGCTACCACGGGCCCTTTCGGATACTGCATAGGGTCGGGGCAGTGGCTTACACCTTGGAGCTTCCGCTGGACTCGCGGATTCATCCTACGTTTCATGTATCAGTGCTCAGGAAGGCGTCCTTGGGGAATGTTCCCCCGGTTAGCCCCTTACCGGAAGTTACCGAGCTCGGCGAAGTTCGGCCACAACCAGAGCGTGTCGTGGAAGCAAGGGTTAAGACGGTACACGGGAAGCCCACCGTGCGGCTGTTGATCCATTGGAAGGGCATGGCCGAATCGGATCGCACTTGGGTGGCGTACGAAGAGCTCAAAGAGACTTATCCAGAATTCCAGCTTGAGGACAAGCAGTTTTTCGAAGATGGCGGGAATGATATGACCCGGGGCCGTTTCGGCTTGGTTTATCATCGGCACGGGGCAAAGAACCGCGGGACTGAACCATCCGGTTCAGTCCCACCGCTCTCCTAATCAGAAATGGCGGGCCCGGCCGGTCCACATGAAGGCCGGGTATATGTGGGGAGTCAGGCGGACTCCCTAGGGCATCGAAGATCATTACGCAGGTTAGTCTCTTTTCTCTCGTAGGAGTAGCCGTTCTTATCATATACCCAGTTTTAACTTTACTGAATTTCAAAGAGCCATTTATAATCGAAATAGATGCTTCCGGGACTTGGGAATAGTCCTTCTACAACAAAATAAATCTATAGCTTATTATAGTAAAAAAACTGTCCCCACTTATGCAAAGAAAATCAATGTACATACTGCAGCAATAGCAAAGTGGAGACAATATTTGCTAGGACATCATTTACTATACTTACAGATCACCGGAGTCTACATCACATATTAACACAAGTTTTGCATACTCCAGAGCAACCAACTTTCCTCACTAAATTACTAGGATACGATTATTCAATTAAATATAAATCAGGAAAGCAAAAAAAAGTAGTAGATGCACTGTCTAGATAATCCTTAATTCCAGAAGGAACCCCACCAGTTAGCCTACAAATGATTTCAGTTCCCTGGAAGGGTTGGGCAGTACTATGAACACAAATGAGTATACACAAGACTAATGCAATATCTCGAACTAAACCCCTCACTACATCCAGAATGGACAAAAAAGAAAAGAAAATGCATATACAACAAGCACAGAATTTACATTCCCCAGCAATATGACATTAAAACAACTTAATGCAAGAGACACATGCCAACTATTATGTAGGGCATTCTGGAATTAAGGGCACAATGCATTGTCTACAAACTCAATTTCATAGGTTAAACATGAAAGATGATATAACTAAATTTATTAACAAATGTGATGTATGCCAAAAGACTAAACCAATTAATTATTCTCCTTACGGACTGTTGCAGCACCATCCGACACCTCAAAATTATGGGCCATTCTAACAATATCACTCATCTTCCCGTATCATTTGCATATACAATTATATTAGTCATAGTAGATCGAATCTCAAAAGCTGTTCATTTTGCCCCGTTAAAGAAACCAATCTCTGGACCAATTGTAGCCGTTCTTGTTTGGGAAACAGTGGGAAAACTGTGTGGCATTCCTGAATTGATTATATCAGATAGAGATGTAATTTTTTTAAGTGATTTCTGGACGAAATTATTTAAACTACAAGGCACTAAATTGAAAAACAGTTCAGCATATCATCCACAAACGGATGGACTCACAGAACAAGTAAATTGTTGCCTAAAACAATATTTACATTTATTTACTCACAATAATCCTAAGAAATAGTCTAATTATCTAAGCATTGTCGAATACCACTTTAATACCTCATTTAACTCTTCGACTGACATGACTCTTTTTGAGGTTATGTTCAGTCGGCCCCCTCCTGGGTTATTATCATATTGTGCACGTACAACAAAAAATAAAGTTGTGGAGATGACTCTACAGAACAGGGATGCATTACTACATCAATTACGGGAAAATCTAGTAAAGTCACAGCAATGGATGAAACCAATGCAGATCGAAGAAGAATGGACATAAAACTAAAAAAGAAAATTAGGTTTTGCTCAAACTGCATCCATACCGTCAACTCTCACTCTCCAGAAATGTCAGTCAAAAACTCAACTGAAAGTACTATGGCCCTTATCAAATCACAGAGGTCATAGGAAAAACAGCATATCGCTTGGACCAACCTCCAGAATCAAAGATCCATCCAGTATTCCATGTATCATTACTCCAACCATACATCGGGGATCCATACCAAACAGAATCCCCTTCACGAGCCTCTAGTCGTCATCAACACTCATTGAATCCTTCAGCAGGGCAAGGAAGTACCACAAGGCCACATACAGTGGAAGGGATTCCCACCGGCAGACAACACTTGGGAGGATTTCACTTCCCTTCATGACTTTCCACACTTACAACAAGAAGAAAACTCCACACAAACAGAATCATCAAAATTAAAATAATGGGACAATACAACAAAAATCTTATGGAATTAGAAGAAATGAAGGGGAAATCGAGCAAACAAGTTCAAAAAACAACTACACCAACATAACTAAGGATATCAAAAAAATGGAAGACCACAACAGAAATCTCGTGGAATCAGTAGAAAAGACGGGGAAATAACGCAAACAAATTCCAACAAAATACACTACACCAGCACAACTAAGGAGATCGAGACTTATGACCGGCGCTTCGAGCTTCCTTATAGCATCATGCCAGAGTTGCAGCTCCTCTGCCTTCTCAACTGAAATCCCCACAATTTTTGTTGTCGTCTCCATCACTTGGAAGGGGAGCCTTGGCGCACTGGTTGAGGTGTTGTCGTGTGACCTTGAGGTCACGGGTTCGAATCCTGGAAGCAGCCTCTTGCAAAAATGCATGGTAAGGTTTGCCTACATTTCACCCTTGTGGTGGGACCCTTCACCGGACCCTCGCTGCGCGGGGATGCCTTTGTGTACTGGGCTGCCCTCCATCACTTGACTCTAGGGTTTCGGGAAGCACTCGGAAGCTTCGCAGCTCCTTACTACAAGCCTAGGGTTAGATCTCAGGAGAAATGAATAAAACAATGCGGACATCGTTTAAAAAGGATAGGGCAAATGTTAGATCAACGGCGTAGATCTATAGTTAAGACATCCATGGCCAGGATTCTATCTTTTAATGGACAACAAGAGAAGAGCCACGTGGATGTGAAGGATTAAAAGGTAGAGCGCATAAGGGCTAATTTTGAAACATTACTGCTCTGTAATTATTTTAGACGCTCTCTAATTATTTTAGCCGCTCTATGATTATTCTAGCTACATAAATATGTATAAACTCGATAATGAAATGTTACGTTGATGATTACTAAAAACTTTAAACATTCTTCTCTTCCCGCCTCACCTTCGTCTCTCTCCCGGTTGGCCATCCACTTGGCCTTCTTCCTATAGTTTTAGGAATCGTAGTAGCTTAATCGCTACGTCGCCTTTAATAAAATGCTTATAACTTGAATTGTAGTTATTAGATTAAGTTGATCTCAATTCGAGTGATTAGGTAAGGAAATGACTACAATTGTTATGTTGATCATTGGATGAATTACAATGCTAAAACATGACAAAAATTGTTATGTTGATCATTAATGCAACCACATGTTAAGATTATAATTTGATTTAATTATGAATCATTCATTTAATAAATGATTAATGATGACTTGATGAAAATGAAAAAAGATATGTTATATCATTGATGTTATTATGAATATAACATTATCTACTCTTAGCAACCTGATGGATCTCTTTGCAGGTTGATCGTGTCAACAGTTATTATGTGTGATTACTCATCACTTGGATGACTAGTAAGTTGGTTGATTACTCACCATGTGGTTAGACTCATCTTGAATGGTTTCATTAAGTCACTCTAGTGTAGTGCTCATGTATATTCCTTAAAATATTCAATAGTGCATTTGCGTATTCATGCTTCAAGAAAAATATGAGTAGATGGTCAAGCACATTGTTGTGTTATGTAAGCCAGGAGTGTCACATGTGAGACCGATTTCTACAAGCTATGGTTTGAATAAAGCATTGCATGCACTAAAAGAGTGTTTATTGAATATTGTTATCGTGTATACCATTGCTCGTGATTGTTGATATGTGATAGTGATTTATATCATAAAGTAAACTTGTGTAGTATATTGTTTTATAGGCTTTGTATACACAATTAGCTCCTTGATCGGGGGTTCGCTATGTGTTTCTAGTAGTAGGATGCACATTATACTTCAAAGTTATGGTACTAACTTGCAGGATTATGAGCATATTACTATAGCCTTTACTTAAGCACAGTTACGATGCTCAAAAGGAGAGCGATTTCACTAGTCAATGGATCAACCTGGCTATGTGGGTTAATTGTGCAGGAAAGCAAGCTTGAGGAATGGTTTGTGATGGAACAATCAAGTGTTATTGCTTAGATTATTTTTCTTATTTCAGTTTGCTTGCAGCATTAGTTGTTCAGTCTGTAAAGAATGTGAGAATATTATAGTACTATTACTTCACTCAGGATCTCTTGTTGGCTCCATTGTTATTTGGTGACAACTATATTTAATAAATGTTTTGGGTTCTAATTCTTTATTGATGGCATGATCGTGTAGTTGTAGGGGAAATTTTATTATTGTTTTTGGCGTGGCATATAGACTACAAAGTGGTATTAAATAAACTAAAAATTGGAAGAAAATATTTAATAAATATGTATTCCCTCGGACACTAAAGATCCAGAAGGCCCAGAACTAATGAAGAATCTGTCCACAGCAGATAAAGGAATATTAAATAAGCTTCGAATAAAACTAGTTATGGTGTTCTTTACAAAATTAAGAAAGACCAGAAAGAGAGATTTCCAACTACAATACAAATGTGGGCAGTAATCAAGATATATGTTATGCAAAAGAACTCTTAAATTTCAGCCCGAAAGAAACGAATGAAATCGAAGGGGAAAGTTCAAGAACAGGACGCCATTTCCGAAACTTACATGCAGTTTGAGAGGCCAAAAGCACAGGATTCTCGTACCCAGGGAAATGCTTTCTAACCTTCTTTGATTGAATGCAGCCCATTTACGGACTAACCCGCCGGAGCTACGCCCTCTAATCTCCCAAATCACAGTTCACAATCAACGCATCCATCTAAAACACAAAGAAGCAGGCCATCAGAAATCCATGTTGCCAAACACATCCATCTAAACCACAGCATATCTAGATCGAGAGATCAAGAAAATCCAACGAAAAGAGCCCGAAAAAAGAGAATTAGGAAGGAATCACGAATCCGCAATGCCTCCGAAACCCTGGTCGATCGTGACCCCAACGGCCCAACCTGAGGGCTCGCAGTTTAGGGAAGGGAAAGAGAAGGGGGAACGCACCTAACGGAATTCAAGAAGGAACTCAGCAGCCGACGGGGTTACATATATAGGCGGGAGCGGCGGTGAGAAGGCGGCTTGCAGGTCTGATTCTACGGCAAGGATTCAGCGAGATCGCCATCGTTGTCTTGGTGGGATCTGCGATCGCGAGCTCTGGAAAACTGCGGGCAGAATATGCTCGTTGCATCTAAATTGTACATTTCCTTTATTTTACTTTAATTTAATATATTATTGATTCTCTTTGATTATTTGTAGCATATCGCGCAGATATTATTTGTATAGCCAAAAATAGAAGCTTCCGAAAATAATGCCTTTTTGGCACATTGCCACCCCCTCCCCCAATATTTGGCACTTTGCATTTCAAAATTTTAAATATGACATTTTCCACCTCCCCCCCCCCCCCCCCCCCCCCCCCCCCCCCCCCTCATTTGCATTTATTTTAGCACTTTACACCACAGACTTAAATTTAAGGGGTAGTTTCAGTCCATATGATATCAAAATTCCTCAAATTCAAGAGGCCATACCCGAACGGTTTTGGGGGCGCTAAGAAGAAATCAGGCATATATGTCGATTGGTGAGAAAGCTGGACGAAAATCCTCGTTACGATGTCTTAGGGTGCAAAGTGTCAAAATATATTTAAATGGAGATGCAAAGTGTCAAAAAGGAGCAAATGAGGGGTGCAAAGTGCCAAAAACCCTAATTCAATAGATGGAACTAAGCTAATCTATTAAGTATCCAACACAAGTAATTAAATATATGTAAGACTGTAAGTGATTGAACTATTTAAATAAAATATTCTCATAAAATAACGATGATCCCAGAAAGAGCATTGAAAGACATATATTCAATCTAAAATATTCAAAGAGCATTGAAGGAGCTTCTTAATGTAGCTGCATCCCAAAAAATACTAAAATAACAATAATAAGCAAACAGAAAGACAATAATAACATCAAAATCATAAAATTTAATATAACAATAAGCATTTGTATTACTAAAAGAGTGGTGTGTGCCTAGGGGTGCAAGTTGAGTTGAACCGGCTCGAAAGCTCGATGAGCCTGCTCGAAAAGAGATCGACTCGAGCTCGAGTCTGTTCGAGCTCGAGTTTGTGGAGCTCGAGCTCGATTTCGAGACAAGCTCGGGCTCACTTAATGTAGTTTGTCAGCTCGCGAGTCAGCTCGCTAGCTTTTTATTTTTTCATTTTTTTAAGAAAATAAAGCTATGGGCTGAAAAGTTCGTGAGCAGCTTGAGCTCGAAACTCGAGCTCGAGCTCAGTAAGTAGGTTTTGAGCTCGAGCTAAACCCGGGCAAAATGAGCTCGTCAAGCTCGAGCTTGAAATGCTAAGCTCGAGCTCGAGCTTGGAAATTTTGTCAAGCTCGACTCGTTTCCACCCTTTGTACCTTATGATTAAAATCATCAAAATTCTTCAACAATCAATCATCAAAATCATCAAAATTCTCTCAAAAGGACACTATGAAAGAGAAAAACACTATGATATCATATGATTAAAAATGGCAATAGTAAATGAACACGTTTTTAATAAATATGCATATCTTATGATTAAAAAAGACGCGTGATATATGACTCATCTCATTCTTTCGCTTGTTGTTCATGGTATCTCGTCCAGACAGAAAATATTGGCGGCCTTGTACACAATCTTCTTTCATTCACAACAAAATGAAGTAATTTTCAATTATTTACCTCATGTAAACAATCTTTCGGAGAGTAGTAGGAGTTGAATGCAGCGGCAGAAATATAAATGATTGCTGAATTAAAAAGTGCACCAAATGAATGTTATAGCATGACGTCACCAATAACCACATGTCGGGCATTGCCATCCATTTATCTAGTGGGGTTGGAACCACCCAACAATCAAGAATAATGATAACAAACCCCGTATTTTTTTACAGTATTTTGGGTCCACGCAATTAATTCTTCTTTACTCGAAAAACTCAAATTTGTGTAAAAATGTATTCCAACATCTTGAGGACATTCAACATTTGTCAACAAGTTAACATTCTCTGAAATCATATTAAACTAACACACGCAAACAAAAAAAGAAGACCAACATAAAAAAATCTAACAAAATTGGGGAAAAATCTTCACAAACCTTTTTTTTTTGTTTAATCTAGGAATAACACACAAATTTTTAACTTTAGGTAACCATAGATTTTAGGAGATCGAGAGGAATGGTAGAGAAGGACTCACATTGGGAATCCACCGGAGAAAATAAAACAATCTTACGATTAGGAGATTATGAAACCTACACTAACAAATTTACAGAGATTTGAGCAAACTAAGGTTTTAGGATAGAAAATATATGAGAGAAATGGGAGAGAGGAATCACCGGAGTGCAAGGACCGGAGCGAGAAAGGAGGAGGGTTGCTTATGTGGGGGTACATTTAGGGCCCGTTCGGCCCTCAGGTTTTGGAATTCTGTAATTAGAATTGGGAGATTTGAATTCAATTCCGGTGTTCGGCACTCGGGAATTGGCTCGGAATTTGTTTTCATTCAATTCCAAAGGTTTTCAAATAAACCTATGCCCAATTCTGTTGGTCCACGCTAGGTCTTCGTGATTTTCGAAAGGGAGAAAGGACACCCACCGCCGTCGATGCCCACTTGATCGTGATTCGCTTCCAAATGCCTGTCGCCTTCGTCGATTCCGCCGCCGTCAGTAATCACCGCCTCTCCCCACTCTTATTTCTCCTTCTTCAACTTCTTCTCCCTCATCGTCTTCTTCTCTTCTTCCTCCATCCGTGATTCATCATCGATCCATCCTTCTTCTTCCTCCTCCTCCCCGGTACTTGCATCCTTATTTATGTATATTCGTGATGTATTTTCCAATACCTGCATCCTTATTTTATGACTTAATGCTATGTTTATGAAGAATTAAGGCTGCTATTACCTCCTTGTTTTATTGCTTGTTTCTTCATCCTAATCTTCTAGGACAGTGTCAACTCCTTAAAAACTCAGCTAGAACAACAAAAAGGTGTTGCAGACAATTTAGTTTCCAATACCCACATCCTTATTTAAACTTCTTCGTCTAACTTATTTATTCTATTTTGCATTTCATTAAGTTTTTTATCAGCTTTCTTTATATGTTCAAGCTATTGATTTTATTAAATTCCTATTATGAGAATTATATCTTGATTTGTTCAAGCTAAACTCATTGTTTGTTCAGTCCCATTATATGCAATCGCCGGTTTAGTTCAAGTCCATTTGATTCAAGCTAAACTTTATTTTTTCATGCCCAATTCCAATTCTAGAAAATCACATGTAATGAATTCCAATTCAACTTAGAATTGGAATTGAATGAATTCCAATTCCAGGGATCTGAACAGACCCTTAGGATTTTTTAGGGGTTAAACAACTATTTTATATTTTGAATTTAGGTGGTATGAATAGTCATTGTTGAAACCGATTTCTCGGTCTCGAGTGGAGCTCGGGGCCCTCACCGAAATGAGGGGCAGCTAGCCCTTACCGGTCCCTCGGGAGAGGTAAGGTTGATGACTCGAGCCAAGAACGAAGACCCTAGTCTCAGCGAGGAGGTCCCTCCACTAACCCGGAAGATCGTTGAGCGCTTCCCCTCCCAAGCCAAAGCTAAGACTCGGGCACCTTGGAGAGCTAGAGAGCTCAAACCAAAGCGACCTAGGAAGAGAAGAGCTCAAAAATAATGAACCGGTCCTCTTCCAAGGTGCCCTTTGAGGTCTATTTATAGATTTTAGTTTTGTGGCCTGTCAATAACCAAATCCCGCTGTCCATTCTCACTATCCGCACACCGGATTGGTCTGCTAACAGCCAAGCTCCGCTGTTTGAGGAGGCTAAACGCAGACCACCGGGGGCCTCTTGGTAAAAATCCCTTCCTGGACTTTTACGGGGCGAGCCAGCCCGCTTCGCGACCTCCTTCGCGAGTGGAGCTCGCGAGCCTCTGGGTCAGCGAATCCCAGAGGTATTATCGACACATTACATGGCTCGCTCGCCTGCACTACCTCGGCGAGTCCCAGGATGACTATCCGCTCTCACTCTAGGCGGGCTCGCCTAGCGAACTCCTTCCTCAACTGGTTGGGCTCGCCAATTGCGACCCGGCCAAGCCCCAAAATGGCTATCCGCACCCCAAAATGGCTAACTGTACCCCAGGTGGGTCTGCTAACAGCCAAGCTCCGCTGTTTGAGGAGGCTAAGGGCAGACCACCGAGGGTAAAATGGTAAATTGACCCTACTGATTCATGGATAAGGGATTGCGAGAACATTACGATCGGAGCTCTCGCCTGCCTTCTCGCGGATCCTGTCCGTGACCCCTCCTCTAGGGGGTAGCGTTGCGAGAACCCCGCTGAAGGAGCTCTCGCGAGCCCTCTCGCGAATACCGCCAGCGGCATCCCCTTTGGAGGGTGGCCTTGCGAGGACCGCGCTAGCCCATTTTGGTGGTCTGCTGAGGTCTCGTCGGCTGGGGGTTAATCTCAGCGAGGTCTGGATCTCGCCACTCCCGTCTCGCTTGATTTCTTTATCCGGCGAATATCGGGGTTGTACACAATCCCCGCTCTTCGCGAGGACTAATGTCTTCGCGAAGAATCGTCCAACCCCTGATATTCGACCGCTCCTGGATGACCTGTCAGGAATCTTTTGTGGGACCCACCATGCAGGTTATAAATATCATCCCGAACCCCCATGGGTGCACGTCGCTTCTTTTCCCTCCTTTCCCGTTCTAGCTGCCGGGAGATGCCGATTTCCGAAGAGGCAGAGGCTCGCCTGAGGGCGATGAGAGCCGGCGGGCTACCTCCCACGACCAGGGTACCCGCCTGGATGAACCGGCAGCCTCCTGCCCAGTCGCCAAAAACCAAGAAGGCGAAGGCGGTTCGCCTCTCTGGAGACGACTCCGTGACGCTGGACTCCTCCCCGGATGATCGCCGCCCCGGGAAGGTATGAGTTGTTCGAATTCATGTCTGTAAATTGCTCTTCATTCATTTTCACCCGCAGGATACTTTGCCGAGCGAGATTTGTGAGGAACGTGCTGAGGGGTCTCGGAAAAGCCCTCAGGTGGACATGAATCTCGCAGGAAAAGACACCACTGGTACGATCTGGATCTCGCATGCTGTAATATTTATGTCTAAACATATGATCTCTGTTACTATTTTCTTACAGTCCCGCCTCTGAAGTCCCCGATCCGCCCGTCGTCGCGACCTCCATCTCCGCCGCCTCCAGATAAAATCGTAGAGAAGCCCGGGTTCCAGCTCCTCACGAGCGAGGAGACGGGTGGCCCCGCACCGCCAAAGATTCCCCCGACCAACAGTACAGCTTATCCTGCCGGACTGGGCAAATCCCTCTACCCCCATTATGGAAACGTGTTTCAGGGCCGTCCTTCGGGTTCTCGCCCCCCTCTAGGTAAGTGTTATGACCTCGCCGACAGTTTACGTGATCTTTCGCTCATTACCTGACCTTTGGAGATCTCGCAGATTCTGCCGAGAACCCGCACACCGATTCTGAACTGGGCGACGACGAAATGTCCCCCCTTCCTGATCAGGTGGAAGATTTCTTAGGGGATCCGCGAGATCCTGAGATGATGAAACGGCGGGCCGCGGAGCTTTTGCGAAAGCACGGGCGAATGTTGATGGATCTCAACATGCAGGCAAGACGGGACAGGGAAGCTGCCGAGGATAGACATGCGGTCCTGATGGAGGAATGTGCGAGGCTTCGTCAAGCGAGACACCGTGATCAGGATGAGATCGCCTCGACGCCGGAGGTACACATAGCGAGGATGAGGGACTACGCCTTTCTCACGGATCGGGAGGGTCGTTTGGCGGAGGAATATTATAACTCTAGGGCTCCGCCGAGGTCAGGGTCGCGGGGTGGTGGTCGGTGGAAATGGCTCCCCCACGATTCCCGCTAGTTGTTATGTCATGGATTTAATTGCAATGGATGTCGCTTGTTGTTAGAAAATCTCGCTACTGTGGGTGACTTGCGTAATTGCCATTTATATATATTGGCTTTATTTCTATTGACAATAAGTTGTATCTGTTCTTTATGACTTCTCGCTCGGCTGCTGGCTAGTCTGCTTTATTTCACATTACATTGCTCGTGCGAACCCTCTATTTTTGCCAAAGATATGTCTTGAAAGTGTTGATTACGCTAACCCTGCAGATATTTATCCCTCGCGGACATGACCCGATGTTTTTTGTTGATATGCGTGCTCGCCGGCGCTTGGACTTCTTCCCGCCTTTTTGCTTTTGCTATAAATAAGCGGTGTTTATCGAGCCAACCACCGCATTTATTCTTGATCCTCTTCTTCTCCTTTTGCAGAGCTCTCGCTATTTCTCGTTCTCGCCTTTTTTCGCTTCTCGCAGGTTCGCCAGATGGGTGGTGATGCGGAATCGGAGGGACGGCGAAGGATTGCGAAGGCCTTCGCCGAGCACGGATTCTTTAACTGCAACCTAACAGACGAGGAGTATTTCAGCGCGGTCGCTGATTACGTCACCCCCCCATTCGAGGCGCGCCGCCCCAGCGAGGATGACACGATCAACGATCCGTTGGTCGACGAGTTGGCCATCCCCATCGCCCACTTTGCGGTTGGTTTGCGCCTTCCATTGTGGACGGAGGTTCGCCAGGTAATCCTCGCTCTCGCTTACCTCTTACTCATTTTGACACTCTAGTCTCGCTCGCCGCGTGAATTAATCTCGCTCTCTGTCCTTAGGTGCTCAAGCACTACGGCGTAGTTCCTGGTCAGCTCACACCCAACGCCATGGCGGTGATTACTGCCTTCGCTTGCTACCTCCGCGAAGAGCGAATAGAGTTCAGCCTTCCCGTCTTCAGAAAGGCGTTCTCCTTCCGCGCCTACAAGGATGGGACCGCGTATTTCGTGGGTACGGGCCCGAAAGTGGTTGAGACCGTCAACAAGGCCCACTTCTGGGCCCAAAAGTTCGTCATCGTCAGGGGGAACTTCGGCAACGTTCCCTTTTCGCCGGTCCAACATGGCGAGACCACCTATCGGCCCACCGCCCTGGGCGGGCATGAAGCCCTCCTCCATCAATTCCTAAACAAGAAGAACTTCGAAGTCGCCTACCTCCGCCAAAACCTGGACACGTTGCTCCCGGTTCTCGCCGGAGAAGGTATAGATTTTTGCCTAATATGTCCGCCTCAATTCGCAAGTTTGTCATATTAATGCACCTGTTTATAGGCGAGCGAGATCTCCCCCTCCGTCCCCCTTACGCGAGCAACCGGAAACCTGATGCTCTCATGTCCCTCGCTACCATGGGGGCCGAAGCTTGCCGAGGCGAAGCCACCCCGGCCGAGCACCCCTCTCGCAAGAGGCAGGGAGCTTCCGGTGGTCACGGCGCGCCCCCAAAGTCTCCGCCAAAAAAGAGGAGTAAGAAAAGCGCAGCCTCGCTTGCTGCACCGAAAGGTAAGGAGCCTCGTGAGGCTGCCTTTGATGAGTTTGACCTTACTGGTCTCTCGGTGGGCGAGGACGAAGAGCCTGGCCAGGAGCCGACCAGGACCTCGGTCCTCCCTATCCCGGTGAATCATTACAATTTCGGGCTCGGCCAGAGGCGCCGAGACGAGACTGGCGAGCCCCTTGTGACTTGGAAACCAGAGACCAACCGGGTGGACATTTCTTCTATCCTCCCCTCCTGGGTGGAGAAGGAGACCGTCAGTGGCCACGCCTTCGATTTCTCATTCGCTCTCTACGGTCGCGAAGACGCGGGGTCCTACAAGGATGAGACTGCGAGGACTCTCGCCTATGAGAGCGCGAGGTCCCAACTGCGCTCTGCTGAGCTCGCCCACATGACGGGGAGGCGCTGTCTACAGCTTGAGCTTCAGAACGTGGAGCTCGCGAGGGCCTACCAGGGAATCCTTGCCGAGAACACGCAGCTAAAGGAGAAGCTCCTCGCCGCGGAGGGTGGAGTGGTGAGTTATCTATACCTCCAACTTCCTTTTTCTCTTAGCCCCTTCATCTCTCTAACCGGACCTGCTAGCAGGATGTCGAGGACGCCGGGAGGGCCAACGCTCGCATCAAGGATCTGGAGAGCGAGGTGACCGGGTTGAAGGCTTTGAACAGCGACCTTACCCGTGCCGTTGTCCCCCCCTCGCCTCGTCGTGTAAAGGAAGACCGGCGAGCGCGAGACGAAGAAGTCCGCGTGGGGTCGATAGAGTCGGCTCGCTACATTTTCTCGGTGGCGAAGGCGATTGGCCTCTTGGCGGACGACGCAGCTGACATGACCCTGGAAGACATCGTTCCAGAGCTCTTCCTCCCCCTCCCGCCAGTGAAGGACAGCGATGATGAAGAAGGATCCGCAGGCGATTCCTGAGGCTCGCCGACTTTCTCATTTTGTGTTGTAATTTTTGATTGGCGAGGTTGCCAAAAAGTTGTAACCGAACTCTAAAGTGTTGAATATAAATTTTTGCTTTGCTCATCTTGTCTCGCCCCCTCTTTTTTTTTTTTTTTTTGTATTGTTATTTTCATGTGTTGAATGTCCCGCTATTGTTTATCTCATCCTTCGCTTTCGCGGAGGTCATTCTCGCGCCGCACGCTATTGGGTAGGTGCGCTCCGGACGCTCCGGCTGCTTGGATCTCTCGCCGTTTGCCTTAGGCTTGTTGCGCTTTTGGGTATCTGTCTCGTAGGGTATTTTTTCTCTTGGCGAGAACTCGCCTCTTACCTAGTGCAGGCGACCTTTCTGCCGAGGACTAGATGTTTGGGATCGTATGAGATTGATCCTCGCTACTTGCGTAGTATTATACGCGACCTTTCTTGGTCGAGCGAGCATGTCCGACGAGCGAGACGGTTTGCCGACAAAAGACGTCAGCCTACCATTTCTCCCGAAACCGCCCGGAACCCCCCGTCTAGATGAGAGCCCGGGAGCGGGATCGATCTGGGGCATTCCAGCTCCAAAGTATCCAACCTTGCCAGCCTCTCCAGAGATCAACCAGAACCCCCCGTCTGGGTGAAAGCCCGGGAGCGGAATCGATCTGGGGCATTCCAGCACCATCGTATCCAACCTTGCCAGCCTCTCCAGAGATCAACCAGAACCCCCCGTCTAGATGAGAGCCCGGGAGCGGAATCGATCTGGGGCATTCCAGCACCAACATATCCAACCTTGCCAGCCTCTCCAGAGATCAACCAGAACCCCCCGTCTAGATGAGAGCCCGGGAGCGGAATCGATCTGGGGCATTCCAGCACCAACATATCCAACCTTGCCAGCCTCTCCAGAGATCAACCAGAACCCCCCGTCTGGATGAGAGCCCGGGAGCGGAATCGATCTGGGGCATTCCAGCACCAACATATCCAACCTTGCCAGCCTCTCCAGAGATCAACCAGAACCCCCCGTCTAGATGAGAGCCCGGGAGCGGAATCGATCTGGGGCATTCCAGCACCAACATATCCAACCTTGCCAGCCTCTCCAGAGATCAACCAGAACCCCCCGTCTAGATGAGAGCCCGGGAGCGGAATCGATCTGGGGCATTCCAGCTCCAACATATCCAACCTTGCCAGCCTCTCCAGAGATCAACCAGAACCCCCCGTCTAGATGAGAGCCCGGGAGCGGAATCGATCTGGGGCATTCCAGCACCAACATATCCAACCTTGCCAGCCTCTCCAGAGATCAACCAGAACCCCCCGTCTAGATGAGAGCCCGGGAGCGGAATCGATCTGGGGCATTCCAGCACCAACATATCCAACCTTGCCAGCCTCTCCAGAGATCAACCAGAACCCCCCGTCTAGATGAGAGCCCGGGAGCGGAATCGATCTGGGGCATTCCAGCTCCAACATATCCAACCTTGCCAGCCTCTCCAGAGATCAACCAGAACCCCCCGTCTAGATGAGAGCCCGGGAGCGGAATCGATCTGGGGCATTCCAGCACCAACATATCCAACCTTGCCAGCCTCTCCAGAGATCAACCAGAACCCCCCGTCTAGATGAGAGCCCGGGAGCGGAATCGATCTGGGGCATTCCAGCACCAACATATACAACCTTGCCAGCCTCTCCAGAGATCAACCAGAACCCCCCGTCTAGATGAGAGCCCGGGAGCGGAATCGATCTGGGGCATTCCAGCACCAACATATCTAATCTTGGCACAGCAGCAGTCAGAAACACAACGAACGAAAGTAAGATAATGATTGAATGACATAATAAAGTTTTTAAGGGTAGAATCGTTTCAAATCATCCCCACTTCGAGCTCGGTCAAGGGACATCCCTTCCACATCCTGGAGGTGATACCCCCCCGACTTGAGCACCTCGCTTATAATATACGGGCCTTCCCAGTTTGGGTTAAGCTTACCCACTGCGGCCCCTCTTCCGGCCGCATCGACCTTTTTCAGGACTAGGTCCCCTTTCTGGAAGTGCTTGATCCGGATATGTTTGTCAAAATATCGGGCCATCCGCCGCTTGACCTCTTCCTACCTGATGGTGGCCAAGTCCCGGAGTTCTTCCACCAGGTCTAAGGACAGCCTCTGTTCTGCATTATTACCCTCTAGCCACTCTTCATCCCCTTCGCTCGCAGCGGTCACCCGGGGGGTCTTCACCTCAAACTCTATGGGGAGGACGGCCTCTGACCCGTGAGAGAGCTTGAATGGAGTCTCCCCGGTGGCGGTATTCGGAGTAGTCCTAATGGCCCAGAGGACGGAGGGTAGTTGTTCTACCCAACTTCCTCGTAGGTTTTCCACTTTCTTTTTGAGCAGGTTGACGATTATCTTGTTCGCGGCCTCCACTTGCCCATTGCTCCTTGGGTGGTGGACCGAAGCGAACCTGAGGTCAATGCCGAGCTGGGTGCAAAAGCTAACAAATTCTTCACTTGCAAACTGTGGCCCATTGTCTGTTACTATGGCTAGTGGGAGCCCGTGCCTGCAGATTATTTCCCCCCACACGAAGGAGTGTTTTCCCGACGCTCCGTCCACCAACATCTTCCATGCTTCCGGGGAAGGTGGCTCGTGCTCCTCCACTTCGGCCGCGTAGTCGGCCATGAAGTCTGCCACTGCTTGAGCCCTGATGGATGTCCTGGGTACGAAGGTGATATTGAACTCGCTTAATTCCACGGACCACTTTGCCAACCTTCCTGAGTGTTCCACCCCTTCCATGATTTTGCGGAGCGGATGGTCGGTCACCACTTTAATTGAATGGGCTTGAAAGTAAGGCCGGAGCCTCCGGGCCGATACCACCAAGGCGAAGGCTAACTTTTCTAGGATTTGGTATCGGAGTTCCGCCTTCTTCAGCACTCGACTAACATAGTAGATCGGGAACTGTTTCTTCCCCTCCTCTCGGATTAGCACGGAACTTACTGCCTCGGATCCTACCCCTAGGTATAGAGATAGGTCCTCTCCCGGTCTCGGTCCCTGGAGTAGAGGGGTTTTAGTGAGCTGTTCTTTCAGGGCTTGGAAGGCCCTCTCGCACTCCGGGGTCCATTCGAACTTCTTGTTTCCCCGCAGTACTTTGAAAAAAGGTGCACATTTCTCTCCCGCCTTGGAGAGGAATCTACTGAGCCCAGCCAATTTCCCTGTGAGGCTCTGGACCTCCTTCGGGTTCTTCGGCGACTCTAACTCCATTACCGCTTTAACTTTGTCCGGGTTGGGCTCCACTCCCGTGGGGGTGAGCAAATGGCCCAGGAACTTCCCTCGGCTTGCCCCGAAGACACACTTCAAGGGATTGAGCTTCATCTTGTACCGCCGCAGGGTCCCGAATGTCTCTTCGAGGTCTCGGAGGTGGGTCCCGAGGTCTCGGCTCTTAACCATGAGGTCGTCGACATAGACCTCTAAATTTCTTCCTTTCTGTTCGCGGAAGACCCTATCCGTCATCCTTTGGTATGTTGCCCCGGCGTTCTTGAGCCCGAAGGGCATCATCTTATAGCAATAACATCCATCCCCCGTGATGAAGGAAACGTCCTTAATGTCCGGGGGATGCATGCGGATTTGATGGTAACCTGAAAAGGCATCTAAGAAGGACATTACAGTAAAACCGACGGCTGAGTCAACCAGCGCGTCGATTCTAGGCAAGGGGTAGCAATCTTTCGGGCATGCTTTATTAAGAAGTGAAAAATCGATACACATACGCCACTTACCTCCGCCCTTCTTTACCATAACGACGTTGGAGACCCAGCTTGGATACTGGATCTCCGATACAAATCCGGCCTGCAGGAGTTTGCCCACCTCCTCGCGGATGGGCCCTTCTAGCTTGTCTGCGACGGCTCTCCTCTTCTGGCGGATGGGACGGGCACCGGGGTCGAGGTTGAGGCGATGGCCGCCACATCTGCATCGATCCCGGGCATTTCGGCGGCGCTCCAAGCGAAGACGTCCACGTTCTGTTGCACGCAGGCTAGAATCTCCGCCTGATCTCCTGGGCTGAGTCCTCCGCTGACCCGGACTTTTTCCACCACCCCCAGCCGGGTGACGACCTCGAGCTCCACGACCTCGTCCACGGCCTCCAACCGGGACTGCTCCCCCCAAGCCTTCTCTTCCCCGGAACAAGTGGGAGCTTGAGTCTCTTCCTCGGCCTCCTTCTCTATCATCATCAGCCCTTCCGCCCTTTCCTCCTGGGCCTTCTCCTCTTCTTCCTTTCTCTCCGCCCGGGGTATCTCAGCCACCCCTTCCTGGGCATGAACTTCACCTCCCTTCTTCTCTTCAGCCACCTCCGGACCTCCGACTTCGGCTACCTCTTCCATCACCTTGTCCCACTCCTCGGCCTCTCCCATCCAGGAGATGGTGTTGACAGCCGTCACGTAGCACTGTCTTGCCACCTTGGGATCCCCCCTGACCCGCACCTGGACCCCTCCGTCGTTGAACTTGAGGCACTGATGGAAAGTGGAAGGGACGCAACGGAATGCGCTGATGAGTGGCCGTCCGAAGATGGCGCTGTAACTGCTCGGGGCGTCCACTATGACGAAGCGACAGTTCCGAGACTGCCCACCCAGGGTCACATGGAGCCCCACCCCGCCTTCTACTTCCTTCCTCTCCCCCGAAAATCCGAACAGAGGGCCATCCGAGGCCAACACCCTTCTGGGCTCCACCTCCATTTTGTCGAATGCTTTCTTGAAGATGACATTGACCGAACTCCCATTGTCCACTAGGATTCGGGAGACGGTGAAGTTCTCGATCGCCGTCTGGATGACCAGCGCGTCGCAGAACGGGTCTTCGTAGCTCGGCATGTCCTTTTGGGTGAAAATAATTTTTTCGGTCGGGGGTGGAGCGGTGGATGTTGACGCTACGCTCCGGCGGTAGATGGTATGGAGGCTAGCCTTGCGGGTTGCCTCCACCCCTACCCCCCCATGGATCACTCCGATCCCTCCTCTATTCCCCAGATCTGCTCTATCCTCACATCTTTCCTCCTCCTCCTCCCGAGGTTCCACCTCCACGATTCTTAATGGCTGCTGCGGTGGCGGCGCGGGTGCTCGACCCCTCTTCACCTCCAGGAACTCCGGACAGGTGTCCGTGGAGTGGCCTTCCACATCGTGGAAGATGCAGTAGGGCACCGCCGTTTCCCTGGCCTCGGCCTCCGCCACCCTATTTCTCCTTCTCCTAGCGGCCGCCGTTTCCGCTTCTCCTCCCCTCCCTCTTCCTCTCCCCCGGCCAATCGCCATGGCCTGTTGAGGTGGGGGAGGTAGCTGCATCGGGCCTTGCCTCCACCCCAACTGGGGGGGCCTCCACTGACCCTCGAAACGGTTACCCCTTCCTGGGCCGTAACCCCTTCCCTGCCCCTGCATTCCTCCACCTTGCGGCCTCCATCCCCCTTCCGGGGCCCGGGGCTCTTCCCTTCTTCTGACCTCTTGCTGCCTCAACTCCGGCTCACTGAGCTTTGCAAGCCTCTTGGTGAGCTCGGGGTTAGCTTCTTCGCTCGCTACTTCCTCCGCCACCCTCTCCATCAACTCCTCATAGGAGACGGGGGCCTTCCTCTTCAACGCCATCTTGAAGAAACTTTCCTTCAACCCGACCGTGAAAGCGAGTTGAAGTGCAAACCCAGGCACCTCCTGAGTGAGCTGCACTTCCTCTTGGAACCGATCCGCATACTGAGCCAACGTCTCCCGGGACTCCTGCTTCACCGCGAAAAGAGAGTCAGCGTCCTTCTTCCTCCTCTTTGAAGTCGAAAACCTTAACAGAAAACTTCGGCGCAGGTCCTCGAACGCGTAGATAGAGCCTGCCGGAAGCGAATGAAACCAGTCCCTGGCCTTCTCCTTGAGAGTGACGGCGAAGAGCCGACACTTGAAGGCATCGGACATCGGCCTAATGGAGACCGAGTCCTCGAAAGACTGCAGATGCTGAACTGGGTCATCTCTGCCATTGTAGTACACTCTATCCCATTCTCCGAATCCCGCCGGAACGGGCGCAGACAACACTAACTCGCAGAAGGGGCTTCCCCCTCCTACCATCTTCTCTCGCTCGGCTCGCGGACCCAGCTCGCTCGCCAAGCTCGGGATCGCACTCGCGAGGGCGACGCTCGCCTGAACCACCCCGGCTGTCGTCGCGTTTTCCTGGCGTGCGCTCGCCTGTGTCGTGCTCGCTGGGGCAGAGCTCGCCGGCACCGAATTCGCCGGCGCGGAGCTCGCTAACACCGGGCTCGCCGGACTGGCGAACAACACTCGCCCTTCCCTGTCATGTCCTGGTTCAATGGCAACTTCTTTTCCAGCCCTTCCTCCTGGTGCCTTCTCGCCGACTGTTGTTGGGGGAGTGGTCGCCTGAGGTGCCGGAGTCGCGAATTCGCTCCGCAGAGCCGTGACCGTGAACCCCAAAGTGTCGAGCACCTCCTTCCTGAAGTCCGCGAACATCCTAGCCATGGCCTCCTGAGGGGTCTCGCCGAACTCCTCGCCCTGCTCTTCATCTCCAGCCATAACTCTTCTCTGGGACTTTCTTGAACCAGCCGCGCTCCACGCTCACCGCACCAAAATGTTGAAACCGATTTCTCGGTCTCGAGTGGAGCTCGGGGCCCTCACCGAAATGAGGGGCAGCTAGCCCTTACCGGCCCCTCGGGAGAGGTAAGGTTGATGACTCGAGCCAAGAACGAAGACCCTAGTCTCAGCGAGGAGGTCCCTCCACTAACCCGGAAGATCGTTGAGCGCTTCCCCTCCCAAGCCAAAGCTAAGACTCGGGCACCTTGGAGAGCTAGAGAGCTCAAACCAAAGCGACCTAGGAAGAGAAGAGCTCAAAAATAATGAACCGGTCCTCTTCCAAGGTGCCCTTTGAGGTCTATTTATAGATTTTAGTTTTGTGGCCTGTCAATAACCAAATCCCGCTGTCCATTCTCACTATCCGCACACCGGATTGGTCTGCTAACAGCCAAGCTCCGCTGTTTGAGGAGGCTAAACGCAGACCACCGGGGGCCTCTTGGTAAAAATCCCTTCCTGGACTTTTACGGGGCGAGCCAGCCCGCTTCGCGACCTCCTTCGCGAGTGGAGCTCGCGAGCCTCTGGGTCAGCGAATCCCAGAGGTATTATCGACACATTACATGGCTCGCTCGCCTGCACTACCTCGGCGAGTCCCAGGATGACTATTCGCTCTCACTCTAGGCGGGCTCGCCTAGCGAACTCCTTCCTCAACTGGTTGGGCTCGCCAATTGCGACCCGACCAAGCCCCAAAATGGCTATCCGCACCCCAAAATGGCTAACTGTACCCCAGGTGGGTCTGCTAACAGCCAAGCTCCGCTGTTTGAGGAGGCTAAGGGCAGACCACCGAGGGTAAAATGGTAAATTGACCCTACTGATTCATGGATAAGGGATTGCGAGAACATTACGATCGGAGCTCTCGCCTGCCTTCTCGCGGATCCTGTCCGTGACCCCTCCTCTAGGGGGTAGCGTTGCGAGAACCCCGCTGAAGGAGCTCTCGCGAGCCCTCTCGCGAATACCGCCAGCGGCATCCCCTTTGGAGGGTGGCCTTGCGAGGACCGCGCTAGCCCATTTTGGTGGTCTGCTGAGGTCTCGTCGGCTGGGGGTTAATCTCAGCGAGGTCTGGATCTCGCCACTCCCGTCTCGCTTGATTTCTTTATCCGGCGAATATCGGGGTTGTACAGTCATATTGGGTCTGTGAATATCAACACATTTTTAATTTAAATCAGTCGAAGGTTCACCTTGCCTTCTTTTTTATCGGGGAGGTTACACAATTATAAAAATGTTGAGAAGTGTGAAAAGATCTTATTAGGTGTTTTCATATAGTTTATTTTGGAGTCTTAATTGTTCATTAATTATATAAAATTATAAAAATAATATGGATAAATCGATTTTTATATTCTTCCATTTCGTTGTAGAGAAACTCTTAGAAGGATAAGGAGCAGGCCCTCGCATTTATAATGAGTTAAGCTAAAACAAATCTTTCAAGTTCACTTATTTTTGTATTTTTTTTATTTTCTACAATTTCTTCGCTCTTCTTCACCGCATATTTTTTCCGACTGAAGTTGATTTAACTAGACATGAGAGATGGCTAAAGAAGATAAGGGCGCGTGCGACTTGATCAAGGAGATAGATCTATGACAATTACATCCTATTTTTTAGAATTGATTTATAAATCCTTGTTTTGCATTAGTTATTATAAATTATTGTTTCGACTTTCGAGGGATTAAACCAATTCTTTCAAAGCAACCTTCACCAACTTGTTTTTATTATTTTCATTTGTTAGATGGCTGATTCTAAGTTTCTTAAATCAAATTGATATTTCATTTGAACAAGTATTCTTCGTGTCATCGGTTGATTGAGTCAGTAGCTACAATTTTTACAACAAATATTGGTTTCAATATAGTTATATATTTTGTTTGTTTCTTATATTGAAGAAGACTAATTAAAACGTTGCAGAAAGATTGGTTGGTACATTAATGTTCTTGGTTTCCAAGAAATTTTGAAGCCACCAGTTATTTTCCTCATGAGAAGTTCATCGACTCAGTTCGAATGAGAGGTATTCACGGATAGGGCCACAAGGAGTACTTCTAGATCCTGGGCATAGCCTTATAAGAAGAAGTTGACTTGGAAGGGGGGAGAAGTGTTGGTAAATATTTTGTTGGCAAGAAGTTGATGTTTCTGCTCGTGACTATTCTCTAATCATTCGGGAGGAAGGAGGAATCATGGTGTTATGAGTGCCAGCAGATGGGCATGCAAATTCTCTTATACTCGTTGGAATTGAGTGTGGTCGACTTTGTTGGACACGTATAGATTTTACACGTTTAACGATGCTAACTGGAATCGATTATGAGATCATCTGATTAAAAAGTCATGTTTGAGGTGTCGCGTAGCTCGAGGCAACCCATTTTGACGAACTTCATAAATATGCATCGGAATGCAACAAAACGAATGTTGTTGAGTTTGTATTGATCTTAAGAGTGTAACACCACTGACCGGAATCCATTATGGATTCATTTGATCAAGAAGCCTGTTTGAGTCATTGTAACTCAAGATTCAAGGTAAACTAATTGTAATGGGTTCACCGAGCCAACAAGACCTCATTTACCCCGAATAAACTTAACAAAAGAGGTCTATTGAAGCAACTAAGTCCCTTAGGGGGTTCAATCGATCGGTTCAGGATTTTAGGATGTTTTAAATCCAATAATACAAAGAAACTTTTCTTCCCCGAAAATGTGAATGGAGTATAGGGTTTCAAGATGAGAGTAAAACATACTTGTCATAGAAGGTCTTGGATGCTTCACACATAACAATTCCAAGCTCGTATTGTGAAATACAACAGATTGTGAACACCAAACTTGTATTCCAAATTTCTCAAACCAAGGACGAAGCTTATGAAATGTATTGTGAGTATGTCAATGACAAAAGGCGGTGAGGAACTTAGTACCGTGACAAAAGGCAGTGAGGAACTTAGCCCCGCTTACACTCCATCAACGCGGAAGAGTTATCTGAGATGTCTGTATTACCCGTAATTCGTCGAGACTAGACTGGAAGTAAAGATGGCCGAGACAAGTGGAGAGACCACTCAGAGGCGATCGAAACCAGTTTAGACAAAAGGAGGACCCGGGGAAGGGAAGAAGGGAGTAGCGGGGCAAGTTGGGGAATTGATGCGGACGAATTGATAAGTCAGGAGCGATGTTTAGACTCGTTTAGTCACCCAAAATGGAGCACTTGCCCAGGTCGGGCGAGTGGCACTCGCCCAGGTGGGCGAGTGACCACTTGCCCGTGGGCGAGTGGTGCACTCGCCCAGGCCAGGCGAGTGGCCACTGGCACGTGAGCGAGTGGCACTCACCCGGGGGGGGGGGGGGGGGGGGGGGGCGAGTGGCACTCACCCGCGTGGGCGAGTGGCCCACTCACCCGGGGGCGAGTGGCCTACTCGTCCGGGGAGCGGACCCCTTGGGTTGCGCTCGTTCCCCCTTCTTTTGTTCGGTCAGGCGAGGTTCGGGCCGCAGATGATATTTTCAGGCACCGGAAGTCGGATATTGGCAGACCATTTCGACTATCCGTAGCCCATTTTCAGGAATCCTATAAATAGACCCACATGGGCACCTTGGAAGGGGTTGGTTCATCCTCTCCCTCATGTGTTACTTGTGAGCTAACACTCCTACCCCCTGTCCGACTAGTCGAACATGCAGGTGTTCCTTAGTGATCTCCAGGGTGCCCACGCTCAGCATTGGCTTGGGAGGGGAAGCTCTCTTTGATCTTCTGGGTGTGTGGCGCGACCTCATTGTTGTAGCTTAACTGGTTTGTTTCAAGGTTAAAGTCCTATTCGATGCAAGGTTCTTCGACTCTCTGCAACCGGTCACGTGTTCTGGCTCAGGTGAAGTAAGGGCAAGCTGCATACCCGTTGTGAACATTGAATCCAGTTCTCTGGTTTCAACATTCTGGTGCGGTGAGCGTGGAAGCAGCTGGTTCAGAAAACCCTGAGTAAGTACCATGACTGGAAGCGAAGAGCAAAGAAACTCGTCCCCTCCCAGCGAGCCATGACAATTGGCAGAAGATGAGGAGGAGGCAGGGAAGGTAGATCAGGTGTTGGAAGATTCGGCCAGATTGGAAGTGGCAGAGGAGGTGAAGGAGATGGAGGTCGTCAGCGGTGGCGGAAGGCCGGAGAAGATACTGTTGGACATGTGTGTCACATCCCTTTGTTTGAGAATAACAAATCCCAAATTGCATTTGATCTTGCTTGTCGTGTGTTTATAGTGTGCAGGAACTATATGTGCAATACTCCACAGGTAGAAAGCAGCTGAATTCAAACATCTGGAAGAATGCACTACCGCCAGCGTTAGAGCTACTGCCAGGCGCTAACTCAGGTTTCGTTCGACGAATTTGCCTGCGTTCGACGAAAATTTCGGTCGACGAAAATTCTGTTCGACGAATCTACCTGCATTCGACGAAATTTTCGTTCGACGAAAATTCTGTTCAACGAAATGCCGTTCGACGAATTTGCCTCCGTTCGACGAACTTGAAGCTCCGTTCGACGAAATTGTTCCGTTCGACGAAAGTTTGTTCTGCCACGTCGCCGACGGTTTCGCAACCGCTCCACACGAACGCTACCGCCAGCGCTAGTGCTACCGCCTGGCGCTATCTCAAGTTTGTGCACAGCGCCACGCCACTGACGGTTTCGCAACCGCTCCACACGAACGCTACCGCAGGCGCTAGGAGCTACCACAGGCGCTAGGAGCTACCACAGGCGCTAGGAGCTACCGCAGGCGCTATCTTCAAGATCTATAAATTGATGGGCTCTCTCTCGTTTTGAGTTAGTGCTTCCAGAGAGATTACTTGTGCCAAATTTCCAGAACTGCTACTCTGCCGAAAGTTCATCTCCCACTCAAAGCCAAAGAGGATTTCTAGAGAAGGAAGCCACCACGGTGCATCCGAAGAACGATCGCTTCAACCTCGCTTATGCTACAACGATCCTTCATGCTCATCTTCAGAGACCTCAAATAGGGAGTTTCATTATTGGTATATTTATTTTCATTCCATATATTTTTGTAACCGTTTAGAGAATTCGCCTTGTGTTGGCGACTAGGTCTGGGTAGAACTTATGGAGGAATTCGTCTTGTGTTGGCGACTAGTTCTAGGTGATTAGATCTAGGGGGTGCTCGAGGCCATATCCGGGGAAGGATTGGCTAGAGCGGCTTGAGGCCTTATCCGGGGAAGGATAGGCTAAAGCCAACCGATTTGTGGGGATACAAGCCGGTATACAAAAGGAAAACTTGTTTTTACTTTGTACGCTTCTGATTTCTAGCGATATAGAAATCAAATTTATGTAAACAGTTTTGTATATAATATAATCATGTCTCATTTTGTGTTTACTTGATTTCTATCATTTGACATAATTAAAAGAATTGCAAATTACAATTATTTCCTCCTTTAAGTTAAATTGTCTAAAAATATAAAGAAGAATTTTATTCCCTTATTCACCCCCCCTCTAAGGGCGCCGTAAGATCCAACAGATACATATCAGCGGGAGGCTGAGCGAGCGGGACCAGGAGAAGGTCTGAAGGTGTATCCAGCATAATATAGACATCTTCGCATGGAGTGCCGCAGAGATGCCGGGTGGCGATGCGAATGTGGCGTGTCATCACCTCAACC
Organism: Dactylorhiza incarnata; assembly: GCA_033032865.1. Classification (NCBI taxonomy): domain Eukaryota; kingdom Viridiplantae; phylum Streptophyta; class Magnoliopsida; order Asparagales; family Orchidaceae; genus Dactylorhiza; species Dactylorhiza incarnata. The sequence goes on from JAWHQI010000012.1 coordinate 6,158,998, forward strand.
TCGACTCAAGCATCCGCTCCATCTGCCAGAAGAAGAGAGATGTGTCGACCAGCCTCGTCGGGCCGGTCAGAGAGGAGATAGAGAAACTGCTAGAAGAAGGTTCGTAGAGGAGATCCAGTATCCGGGCTGGGTCACTAACATGGTAATGGTAAAGAAGAGCGGAAGGAAGTGGAGGATGTGCATCGACTTTTCTTTATTAAATAAAGCATGTCCAAATGATTGTTACCCCTTACCTCGAATCGACGCGCTGGTAGACTCAGTTGTCGGCTTCCCAGTGATGAGCTTCTTGGATGCGTTCTCTGACTACCAACAAATCCGAATGCATCCGCCCGATGTTAAGGATGTTCCCTTCATCACAGAAGACGGGTGTTATTGTTAAAAGATGATGCCCTTCGGGCTGAGGAACGCGGGAGCAACCTACCAAAGGATGATGGACGAAGTCTTCAAGGAGCAAAATGGCAGAAACCTAGAAGTCTATGTCGATGACTTGATGGTTAAAATCAGGGACGTGGAGTCTCACTTACAGGATTTGGTGGAGACCTTCGCCACCCTTCGAAGGTTCAAGATGATACTTAACCCCTCTAAATGTGTCTTCAGAGCAAGCCGAGGAAAGTTCCTTGTGTTGTGACCATTGCCCACAATGTCCTAGATTTGGATAAGTCCATTCCTAAGTCAAAGATATACCTCAGAATGTATTTGATATACTTTCTAGAATCACTGTGCAGGAGATCGAGTCAAGCTAGGTGCTTAAGAAATTCATCTAAGTTCACAAACATCGAGACACTACACATCGCTCGATGCCTGTGACCCAGAAGCGTCGACCCATGTCTGATGTCTCAAAAAGGCAAGGTCGTTGCTGAAGATCTGAGACCAAGTCAAGAAGCGTCGAGCCAAGAAATATCGCTCGATGCCGTGGAATAAGAAGTGTCGACTAATTTCAGTTAGCTCAACGTCAGCAAAAAGAGTCTAGATGTGAAGGCAAAGTAAAGAAGCGTCGAGCTCCTATACATTGCTTGACTCCTACAAGAAAGAGCGTTGAACGACTAAAGATTGCTCGTCACCTAAGAAGGAGGTTTTGAGAGATTCAGACTAAGTAGAAAGTGTCGAGCATCTACACATCGCTCGACACCTTATAGAAAAAGCGTCGACAGAGATACACAGTGCTCAACGCCCTTTTCCTGAAAAGCTATGAGTTAAGAAATGAGTAACAGTACATCTACAGCAAGCTGAGCCATGTCGAGATGATGACCATTTCTAAACTCCTCTTCTATTTTGAAGCCACTAAAGACCGTTGAAGATCTAACGTCATGCTGACGTGGAGGAGCGTCTCAGATGTCACGGATGGCGGGTTATAAATAGAAGGCATGACCTATGATTTAGAAGTTGAACATTCCTATTGAAAGCCATTATCTTCTCCGTCGTTCGAGAGAAAATCTGAGGAAGAATCTGAAGAAACAATCTCCTCTTTCAGAATCGTACTACAAAAATCCCTTTAGCAATATGGTGCTGAGATTATTTCTGAAAAGAGAAGGTCAAGGAGGAAGAATCTGTCTTCCTAAAGAAGAACAGTCATCACAGCCTGTGCAATTTAAGAAGACCATTTCGATGTTGCTGTTCTGCTGAAGTTTTCTGTCTAATCTTTCAGATAGATCAAGAAGACTCAATACATTGGAGAATCTGAGTCTAAGTGTTATTTCTACTTCTTTCAATTTCTGTAGGATCTGAGTTGTCAGATCTGAGTGTAGGATCTTTCAAGGATCTGAGGTGTAGGATCAGTTGTGACCTGAGTTGTAAGATTCAGGGGTGAATCTGAGTGTAAGCTTATTGTTATAAAGGCTGAGGTAGGATCTGTTGAGATCTGAGATTTTAGGATCTGTTGAGATCTGAGAGTGTAGGATCTGTTGAGATCTGAGACTGTAAGATCTGTTGAGATCTGAGCCGTAAGACCTTTTTGGTGGTCTGAGATCTGGAGGAGATATAAACCCTATCTAGCAGATTGCTAGAGGGGAGAAGGGGGAAAGTGGATTACCCAAGACTGGGGAACCACTATAAAATTCTGTGTGTTTGTGTTTATGTTTGTTTCTTGAAAGCTCTGATCATCATTCACATAGATTTAGGATTGAACCAAGAATTGCAAATAGATTTTAAAATAACCTATTCACCCCCCCCCCCCTCTAGGTGATTAGCTACCCTTAAATACAGTCTTTCAAGTGGTATCAGAGGTAGGTTGTTCAAGAAAAGGTTTAACAGCCTGAACAAGACCTCCTAAGGGTAGATTTGTTAAGTCGTGATGGCTAACAGTGAAGGGAACAAGGAATTCACATTAATGAAGTTACCAATCTGTAGAAAAGAAAACTTTGGGATTTGGAAGGAAAGGTCAGATTATTCATAGAAGCCTCTGATCCAAGGATATACATCACAGTACTAGAAGGACCTTTTGTTCCAATGAAGGTCTCATTCACAGATGGAAACATCAAGACTCCCAAAACATATTCTGAAATGACTAAAGATGAAGTGATTCTGGCCACCATGGATAAGAGAGCTCAGAACATCATTGTGAGTGCAATTGAGGATTCAACCTTCCAAAATTTAGTGCATTGTAAAACTGCCAAGGAAATGTGGGATTCTCTCATTGTCTATATGGAAGGAACTGAAGTGGTCAGAGATGATAGGAAGTCTCTTCTGAATCAACAATATAAGGCTTTCAGACAAGACAAGAAGGGATCTATAGCTATTTGTTATGAGAAATTATTTAAAATTGTCAATGGTCTGAAAACCTGTGGAAGAACATTCACAGACTATGAGCTAAATGATAAATTCTTGAGATCCCTTAACAAAGAGTGGGACATCAAGCTCCGTGCTATCAGGGAAATGGGAAATCTGGGAAATATTCAGCCCCAGAACCTATATGGGAAACTTCTGTCCCATGAACTTCACCTGAACACCAGAAAAGCTGAAGGACACAGCAAAGAAAACCCCATTGCTCTAAAAGCAGAAAGTTCCAAGAGAAGCAAAGAAAGGATGTCAACATCCCCCAGGATACCATCTGAATCTGAAGAATCAGAGACTAGTAATTCTGACTCTGAAATATCAGATAGTGAACTGGCACTCTTCACCAAACAGCTGAAAAGAATGCTTAAAAGAAAACAGCACTGGAAAACTATGCCTTCTCAGTCATCCAGATCCAAGAAGCACTCCAACTACTCAGAAGGATCCATACCAGATTCCAAGAAGGACAGGTATAACTCTAAACATAATAAATCTAATTCAGAAGAAATTGTGTGCTTTGGATGCAGGAAATCTGGGCACATGATTGTTGATTGTCCATCAAAAAGAAAGAACAACAAGAAGTCTGATGAGAGGAGGCAAAAGTCTGACAAGAAACATGAGAGGAGCCTAATAGACAAGAAAGGCAAAGTCACTCTCAGTGACAGTGAGTCTCAATCATCTGATTCAGACAGTGAAGAGGCACTCATAACACTGATGGCTTTCCATGAAAGTGAAGACATTCTGAACCAGAGACCTATGATAAGAGCCCCACTATCAAAGTCTGATAGTGAGGAGGATGAAGAAGAAAAAATAGGACTCATGGCCCTCAGTGATGAAGAGGATCAGGAGACAATCTCCAATGTAAAGGTACTTGATAGAACTCCTTTATCTGATTCTGAATCTGAACATAAAACTATTTCTAAACCTGAGGCAAATTCACTTTCTTCTTATGAGAGTGACTCAAAATCTAACTTTCATGAAGATGAAATTGTTGAGAAATATGAGTCACTTCTTAAAGCCCTCAAAAAGAGCAAAAGGCATAACAAGAAGCTACATAAAGAAATATCTGAACTAAAGAAGACTAACTCCCAATACTCTGAGGCAGCTGAGAGGCTGAATCAGGTAAGCAAGGAGCTTAGCAAATTGAAAGTTATGTCTATCATTCACATTCAGACTTTATGCACTAAGGAGAAATTAATAAAAGAACTTGAGGCAAAACTCCTAGCTGAAAGGAAGCTTGTGGCAAAATTCTCAAAACCACAAACTATCCTTCCCATAATAGACACATTCTCTACACAATACAGATGTGGTATAGGATACAATGGGAAGGAAGAAAATAAATCTAAAAATAATGACAAGGCGCCCATGCAACCTATAAAATTCAACAAAGCCATGCTTATCACAAATGAGCATGATCTAGAGGGTGTGCATGAGCATTGGAAGGGTGAGTGTTCCACTAGAAAAGCTCACTCAATTCAACCAAGCATTAGTGATGCCAAATCTCTATACAAAGAAAAGGATTAATTCATCATGACTCCTTTGTGTTTGGAGCAAACACCAAATTCAAAGGAGAGGAACTGAGACCAGTAGTGAAAACTACTGTTGTCAAGAAATCTGAATCAGCAAATTTCATTAAAACACTTTACAAAACTTCATTGAATAAGGCAACTAAACAAAATGTGAGTCAACCCAAAGAGGTGAGAAGACCTCAAAGGAGATATAACAAATATGAATGTTGGTGCTGTGGAAAGGTTGGCCATTTTGCTCTTGACTGCTGGTTCAACCAACTGTTCCAAGAATTAATTCTGGGAAACCAGTACTCAGACCAGTGGCAACACACACAGCACAAAGGATCAAACAACAAATAAAGATACCAGCTCTCAAAGTAGAGCCTATAGAATCTTCAACAAAAGCTCAAATAAGATAGAAGAATCTATACATGTTGTATTTGATAAAACCAACCTTATTTATAAGGATCTGGGAAGTCTCTCTAGTAATGCAGGTTCTACACAGAAATTGAAGGAGGTGAATATCAATGAACAACACATTAAAGTCAATGAAGAAACTAATGGGACTGTGATTGTGACTAGAGAGGATGAGTCTCAAGAAGAAGAAAAACATGAAGAACCAATTGATGTTGAAGAACCACAACATCCAGAACCTCTAGAACAGCCAACTCAAACATATGCACCAGAATCACAAAGGGAGAATGAGAGGTGGAGGAATGCAACCAAGCACCTGAAGGATCACCCCAAAGAACAAATTATAGGAAATCCAAATGAATGTGTGCAAACCAGAAGAGGGAACTCAATATATGAGGCATTACATCACAGCTTCCTATCCAAAATAGAACCTAAGAAATTTGATGAAGCCAATAAGGACCCTTCATGGATATTGGCTATGCAAGAAGAGCTAAATTAATTTGAAAGATGCAAGGTCTGGATATTGGTTCCAAGACCAAAGAAGCACAAAGTCATAGGGAACAAATGGGTATTTAGGAATAAGCTGGATGAAAATGGTGTGATTATCAAGAACAAAGCAAGGTTGGTTGCCCAAGGATATAGACAGGAGGAAGGCATAGATTTTGATCAAGTGTTTTCTCCTGTGGCAAGATTGGAGGCAATCAGGATATTCCTGGCATTTGCAGCACATATTGGATTCATAGTATATCAAATGGATGTGAAGTCAGCATTCCTTAATGGAACAATACTGGAGGAAGTATATGTAGAACAACCCCCAGGTTTTATTGACTCTACTCATCCAAACTATGTTTATCTTTTACTAAAAGCTTTGTATGGTCTAAAACAGGCACCTAGGGCCTGGTATGAGACATTATCTAGATTTCTCATTGAGAACAAATTCTCAAGGGGAAAGATGGACAAGACATTGTTTCTTAGGGTAGTTAAAGGTCATATTCTACTAATACAAATATATGTAGATGACATAATTTTTGGCTCAACTGATAATAACCTTTGCAAAAGGTTTGCAAGCCTTATGCAAGGGAAATTTGAAATGAGCAGCATGGGTGAGCTCAAATACTTCTTGGGACTCCAAGTGAAACAGTTTGAGGAAGGAATCTTCATTTCTCAGACCAAGTACACCAAAGAGATCATCAAGAAGTTTGGAATGGAAAATTCCACTGTCATGAAAACCCCAATGGCAACCAATATGTCACTAGACAAGGATGACAAAGGGAAACCTATTGATGAAACCTTGTACAGAGGCATCACTGTCTCATTGCTCTACCTAACTGCTAGCAGGCCAGACATTGTGTTCTCAACATGTGTGTGTGTGCTAGGTACCAAGTGAACCCTAAAGAATCTCACTACACTGCTGTCAAAAGAATCCTGAGATATCTGAAGGGTACTCTTAATCTTGGCCTTTGGTATCTTAGAAGCAATGACTTTGAACTGACTATTTTTTCAGATGCTGACTTTGCAGGATGCAAGGAGGACAGAAAAAGCACATCAGGCACCTGTCAATTCCTTGGCAAAAGACTAATATCTTGAAGTAGCAGGAAGCAGACCAGTGTAGCTATCTCTACAGCAGAATCTGAGTACATCTCAGCTGGAAACTGCTGTGCTCAGCTACTATGGATTCAACACTAACTCCAAGTCTATAAAATCCAGCTAAGTAAATCTCCTTTATATTGTGATTCAACTAGTGCTATTACTATAGCTAATAACCCTGTATCACATAGCAGAACAAAACACATAGAAATTAGATATCACTTCATAAGAGAACATGTAGAAAATGGAGACATCACAATTGAATATATCCCCACAGACAAACAAGTGGTTGATATATTCGCTAAACCCCTGGATGAAACAAAATTCAATAACTTCAAAATTGAATTAGGAATGCTAAAAATGGAATGAAGTTGTCTTGAAACAAAATAAAATAAAGCTAGAATAAATGACAATTCTCAAATAAGTACAGAAAATGAAATAAATAAATGAAAATAATACTTAAGTCCTAAAAGGTGAGTGGAGTTATACCTGGCGTCGAGCAAGGATACCTGGCGTCGAGCGAAGATACCTGGCGTCGAGCGAAGATACCTGGCGTCGAGAGAAGATACCTGGCATCGAGCGAAGATAAATAGCGTCGAGCGAGGATAACTTACGTCAAGCAATCTCAACGCTTGTGCGAAAAGAGCAAGGCCGTCTCGACAGGGTAAATCTAAACCATTTGATCAATTTTGTTAAACAAGTCTGGCGCACGGCTATTCATCTTCTTGAACTAGAAATTCTATAAATAGGGAAGACACTTCGTCAATATCTATGCCCTAGAATTCTCAGTTCAAAATTATCTGCCCTAGAAAATCTCTCCATCAACACTTTCAATCAAAAATCAACAACTACAATGCCTCCCAAGAGCAGTGATTACCTTTACGAAGGAGGCGAGCTCATTTGCAATGGATTCCAAGCAGCACCAGAGGAAATCAAGACAACCATCGAGCTAATTTACAAATTAGGGCTAGAATTCGTTCTATCTGAATCGTCTCTAATCTGGAAACGAGAGGTTTTAGAACTTTTCTCCAATGCAGTAATAGACACCGCCAACTCGAAGCTTAAAACTACTGTAAATGGTAAGAATATTAAGATTTCTCCTACAAGACTCGCTAAGGCACTAGAACTGCCAAGACTCAAAAGTAATGAAGAAGAAGAAGAGGTGAGTTCTGAGCAAATAAGATTAGCCCAAGTATGGTGTGGAATTGAAACATCACACGAAATCTCTGGTACTGTTCTGAGGAAAGGGATGAAATCAAGAGGAAAGCTGCTGACAGATATAATAGGAAAGGGACTGCTATGCAAAACAGCGTCCCATATGATAAAATTTCGAGGAAAATGTTCGTCTTACTGACCAGAATTATCCATACATTAAGAACTGATTGGGGAAGGGTAGTGTTTGATAGAGTGATCGAATGTATCCAAGCACCCAACATGGGTAGGATACTGTCTTTGTATCTAGTAAAGGTAATTCCAGATTCTTTAAACAACAAACTTGGGTCAAAAATAAATCACATGAAGAAAATGGACATCAGAATGCTAGAAAGATGGGAAAGGATTTTGTCAAGTCATCCACCAACAGAATCTTCTCCCAAGCAGAAGAAAGTTCAGAAGAAAAAGAAGAAGAAGGTCTCTTCCAGCTCTTCAAGCTCATCATCCTCCAAAAGGAAATTGAAATCCTCTCCAATCCACAATTTCTATCTCACAACATCTGATGAAAAGGAAGATGAAAAATCCAGGCACAATATTCCTGACACACAAACAGGTACTGATCCAATACTGAAAGAGGTTGACAAGATCAACAAAGTACAAGATGAGAAAGAGAAGGAAGAAGAAGAGAGAAGAGGTCAATCTGGTTCCCCTGCTAGAAATGAGGGGGAGGCTCAAGATGAGATCCCTGCTCCTAAGAATATTGATCCAGATAATGCATCATTTGAGGGGGAGGCTCCAGATGAGATCCCTACTCTAGATAATACTGATCTCTACAATGTACCAGGTGAGGGGGATGCTCATGATGAGATCCCTGCTCCTAAGGATCTTGATCCAAATATTGCATCAGTTGAGGGGGAGTCTCAGCATGAGATCCCTGCTCCAGAGATCCCTGCTCTAGAGATCCCTGATCTAGAATTTCCTGATATTGATGCTATGAATATGGGGGAAGGATCTCAATCTCAAAAGAAAAAGGCTGAGAAAGTTATCAAAATAGAATCCTCCAGCTCACATATGAGCTATAGAGAAGATTCTTTGATCAAAGAAGACAGCAGTACCAATGTTGATGTAGCAAGAGAAATTAATGTGGACCTAAGTCCTATATTACCTCAGCTGGAGGAGTTGCTTAACAATCAAAGAAGATTACTGGAGCAGTACATTGAGGAAAACAACACAAAAATGAAAAATGATGTAAATTTTCAAATGAAATTTGTCAGGTTTGAAGTCAACTTTCAGATGAATGCACTGAGAGAGGAAATGGTCAAATTCTTCAAAAGAGCTGGTGCTTCTGTGGATTATACAACTGAACAGCTAGATTCAATCAAAGAGACTTCAAAGGATATTAAAGCAACACAAACAGATATTGCAAAGACTGCAGATGATGTTCAAAAGAATCAAAGAATCTTGAGCAACAATATGCAGGTGTTATACAAAGAACAAGTTGCTCAAATTCTAACAGGCACTGCCAAAATAGAAGCAAGGTTGCAAAAACATGATGCTGATATGCTAGCCAAGGTTGATGTGAGCTCTTATACCCTAAAGGATCAAGTAAAAATGAATACAGATACCATTGATGATCATCTTCTTAAAGTTAAGAAAACTATTGAAGGAGGAGTAAATCATCTGGAGGGTCAGATTAGATTTCAGAAAAATGTTTTAAGAGATCATATAGTTGAAGAAGTCACAAAGGGGGAGAGGTCAATGATTAAAGCCAGCTCTGAGCATGCTATTTGGACCTCTAATTCCATAAGAGAAACTTTAGGCCATCCTCCCATCTACTATGATGATCAAGTATCTGAATCTAAGCCTGCATCTCCTACACAAATTCAAAAGCAAATTGCAAAGATGTATAGTCTTGAAGACAAGCACAAGAAAAAGAACATTACTTATGAACAAGTAGAATCTAGCAAAAGGAATTTCAGAGAAGAAGTTGAATCAAGGGATGATTATGAACATTGGTCTCCCTCATCAAGGGAAATGATTCTGGCAGCATGGGAAGCTGTGAAAGGTAATCCAAGAGAAAGGGGGAAATGGTACTCTGAAGCTGAGTGGTTGAAGCACAGGGATCAGGAGGAGCTGAAGATAAAGTTCAAAGCTGACAAGTTGGCTGGGAAAGTTCAGGCAAGTGATAAGGAGCCAATCAGATATTTCCCAAATCCGTTTGACTACTTCAAAAGAAGGAAAGAAGTTGCTGAAGTCCTATCCAAGAGAGCCAAAAGAGGAATAGATATCAAGGAACCTGAATAACAATAGGAATTGAATCTTTCTTAAAAGTTCTCAGAGAATGTATTTGATATAATTTTGGACAATCTTGATGAGCTCCCATAGCAAACTATCTTTTATTATCATCATATATATATGTCTGTGATGTGATTCTTTCCTGATATTTACATGATTTATTCTGAACTGCTTGTGATGTAGATCATGTAATTTGTAATTTTGTGCTCATATTATAAATCATGTCTGAGATAATTTCTTTTGTTAGAATGTTATGGCAATCTGATTTTATAAAAGTATTATACTCATCACATTATGATTGCCTGGGTAGAAAATATTGGTTATCTTTGTAAAAAGGGGTATATCATTGACTAAGGTTATGACTTCTTCAAATAGGGGGAGATTGTTGGGACCATTGCCCACAATGTCCTAGATTTGGAGAAGTCCATTCCTAAGTCAAAGATATACCTCAGAATGTATTTGATATACTTTCTAGAATCACTGTGCAGGAGATCAGGTCAAGCTAGGTGCTCAAGAAATTCATCTAAGTTCACAAGCGTCGAGACACTACACATCGCTCGACGTCTGTGACCCAGAAGCGTCGACCCATGTCTGATGTCTCAAAAAGGCAAGGTCACTGCTGAATATCTGAGACCAAGTCAAGAAGCGTCGAGCCAAGGAATATCGCTCGACGCCATGGAATAAGAAGTGTCGACTAAGTTCAGTTAGCTCAACGTCAGCAAAAAGAGTTTAGATGTGAAAGCAAAGTTAAGAAGCGTCAAGCTCCTATACATTGCTTGACTCCTACAAAAAAAAAGCGTTGAACGACTAAAGATTGCTCGTCGCCTAAGAAGGAGGTTTTGAGAGATTCAGTCTAAGTAGAAAGTGTCGAGCATCTACACATCGCTCGACACCTTATAGAAAAAGCGTCAACAGAGATACACAGTGCTCAACTCCCTTTTCCTGAAAAGCTCTGAGTTAAGAAATGAGTAACAGTACATCTACAGCAAGCTGAGCCATGTCGAGATGATGACCATGTCTAAACTCCTCTTCTATTCTGAAGCCACTAAAGACCGTTGAAGATCTAACGTCATGCTGACGTGGAGGAGCGTCTCAGATATCACGGATGGCGGGTTATAAATAGAAGGCATGACCTATGATTTAGAAGTTGAACATTCCTATTGAAAGCCATTATCTTCTCCGTCGTTCGAGAGAAAATCTGAGGAAGAATCTGAAGAATCCATCTCCTCTTTCAGAATCATACTATAGAAATCCCTTTAGCAATCTGGTGCTGAGATTATTTCTGAAGAGAGAAGGTCAAGGAGGAAGAATCTGTCTTCCTAAAGAAGAACAGTCATCACAACCTGTGCAATTCAAGAAGACCATTTCGCTGTTGCTGTTCTGCTGAAGTTTTTTGTCTAATCGTTCAGATAGATCAAGAAGACTCAATACATTGGAGAATCTGAGTCTAAGTGTTATTTCTACTTCTTTCAATTTCTGTAGGATCTGAGTTGTCAGATCTGAGTGTAGGATCTTTCAAGGATCTGAGGTGTAGGATCAGTTGTGATCTGAGTTGTAAGATTCAGGGGTGAATCTGAGTGTAAGCCTATTGTTATAAAGGCTGAGGTAGGATCTGTTGAGATCTGAGATTGTAGGATCTGTTGAGATCTGAGAGTGTAGGATCTGTTGAGATCTGAGACTGTAAGATCTGTTGAGATCTGAGCCGTAAGACCTTTGGTGGTCTGAGATCTGGATGAGATATAAACCCTATCTAGCACACTGCTGGAGGGGAGAAGGGGGAAAATGGATTACCCAAGACTAGGGAACCACTATAAAATTATGTGTGTTTGTGATTATGTTTGTTTCTTGAAAGCTCTGATCATCATTCACACAGATTTAGGATTGAACCAAGAATTGCAAATAGATTTTAAAATAACATATTCACCCCCTCTAGGTGATTAGCTACTGATAAGTAATAAAATATAAGCATTTTTAGTATAGTTATTAGTATAGTTTTAATTAATATTGTAAATTTTCAATGAAAATTAATGAATAAATTGCTTGTTTTATTATTTTTCTTACTAACTTAGTTTTATTTTTATTTTTGCAGATTTTGGTAATTTTTGTCAAGTCACGCCCTGAGTCACGCCCGTGACTACAAGTCACGCCCGTGACCCAAGGGCGTGTAATTTTAAAATGCCAACTTCTCAATCTGCGTTCGACGAAAGGCAAGCTGCGTTCGACGAAAGTCGAACTGCGTTCGACGAACGCCCTCTGCCTTTGAGTTTGATGAAAGCTCTCCGAGCTGCGTTCGACGAAAGCTCTCCAATCTGCGTTCGATGAACTCCCTCTGCCCCTGCGTTCGACGAAAGCTCTCCGAGCTGCGTTCGACGAAATCTCTCCGAGCTGCATTCGACGAAAGCTCTCCAAGCTGCGTTCGACGAACTCCCTCTGCCCCAGCGTTCGACGAACGGCGTCCAGCGTTCGACGAATCCCTCTCAGCGTCCAGCGTTCGACGAACGGCGATCTGTATTTGATGAACTCTCTCTGTCCAGGCGTTCGAAGAATCCAGCGCACATGCCAGTCGTCACGCCCCAGTTAAAGCAGATATGTGCCGCCCACTATCACGCCCGTGACACTACAGGTCACGCCTGTGTGAAGCCAAGTTTGACAGCCAAGCCTTCCAGAAGACGGCGGATGCGACCCCTAAAGCACGTGCAAATGTCACGCCCTAAGTCACGGTCGTGACATCCAAGTCACGCCTTGACCTAGGGCGTGTAAAAATGAAAATTTTCCTATAAACAGAGGGGCTCGGCTGAAGCATTTCCCATCCAAATTTTGAGTGCTTGTTAGTGTTTTTGAGTTCTTTTGAGTGGATGTGAGTTTTCTTTATGCAATTAAGTTTATGTTCATTTGTAATTTTCGCCTTTTAGAAATAAAATGTTGTTTTCTCATTTGGATCATCTTCCTTTTGATTTATGTTAGTGTGTGTGTGTATGAGAATAGTTTTATTGCTTTCATAACTTAGTTTATTGCTATCATAATTTAGGTTTATTGCTTTCATAAAAATAGTTTATTGCTTTCTTTAACGCTTTATTTATCACTTTCATTTAAACGCTTTCTTTCGATTCAGTCTTTTTATTACAAGTACAGTGCGTGCGTATATGAGATAATGTTTTTCTTTTTTGTAACTTAGCTTTATTTCAGTATTTATATAACTTCTATATACCACCCACATCTTGAATAAGAGTCTAATTTCCTTTAGCACTTATTTAAGTCGGTTGGGACGGATATTATTTCTGCACCTTTATAAGTCTTTTCATTTCTATACCACCCCATCTTGAATAAGAGGCTAATTTCCTTTAGCGCTTGTTTAAGACGGTTGGGACGGATATTATTACTGCTTTTATATAAGTCCTTTTTTATTTCCCTTTTTATCCGGTTATATTCGCTTAAATAATTAAACATGTATTTTCTAATTATTAATGTCGTCTCCATTCTGATGAGTGGCTAATCCTTTAGCGCACGATGTCGAAGATCATTGGGACACAAAAGTAGCTTTTCTAAAAATAAAACACCTCTTTCTAAAATAATTAATGCTTAAGGTTTACCCGAGAATAACGTTGAGTGGAGCCACGTAATCGATGTGTGGTTTTCATTTCCGTCTCCGTACACTAGTTAGCCGAGAGGCTCGTGCGTACGGACTGATCGCTCATGGGTAAAGAGAAGTGCGCTCTACCCTCGAGAGAGGATGAGGTAAGTCTCCCGAATTGGAAGTAAAAATAGCGGGGTTCACAACATAAGGCGAGTATTAAGAAGATTCGATGGTCGAAAATTCATAATCTCAGGTGGGTGTACCCTCGAGAGAGGAGCGTTCATAATTATGGAACCTCCACGGCCAAGCCGTTTTAATGTTTTAAAAAGTCATATCTTTTACTTCTAAAAAAGACTATTTTCGTCTCAAGGTAATTCGACATCAGGCGCTATTATTATCATTGTTTAGAACTCTAGTTATACGCTTATTATCGTTTTCTTTTAAAAACCCACACTAAAAACTTATTCCGATAAAATAATAGTTCGTTCCTCAAAGTAGCATAATCAACACGATCCGCGGAAATATACGACCTCGATATTTTCTAAAACAAAATATCATGTATTACTCACAATAAGGTATACGTGCCTTTATTATATGATTAGTTCGGATTAAAATTTAAACAAAAACTGTTCAAACCAAATTAGTGCAAAACTCTCCTTTTCTATTTTAAAAATCAATAGAATTCGGCGTTGTAGCCGAGGCGTAATCGTCAATTTTTGAAAATAAAAAAAGACCGTTACTTCTATCTTTCGATAGGATAACGGTTAATTTCTCAAAGTAGGAGTACTTGCGAGACTCTTTGGAAACACCCGCCTAACTCTAATCTCATCATATAAAGGTTGCGCAAACCAAATTAATTAAAAAGAATAATCTACGAATTTAATCATCACGTTTTTGGCGTCGTTGCCGGGGACAATTAGTGTTGTTATTTGAAACAAGGAATTACTATTACTTTTATCACATATATTAAAAATATATAAAATATATATATATCTACAAAAAAATTATTACAAAAAGCCAAAACAAAAATATATCATTTTTATTATTAGTATATGACCCGAGGAAACACTCGGACGATTCGAATATCCCTTTTGACCCCGAAATCGAGCGCACTCTTCATGAGCGCCTCCGACTTCGTGATCAAAACTTACTCGAATTTCCCGAAGAGTTAGTCTGAGATACTTACATTGAACCTATGGCCGATCAAATTCCAGATGTGGCCCCGCCATGGACCATGACATATTATGCCAGGCCAAATCTGGAAGATACTGGATCGAGCATAACGCGCCCAACAGTGGCTAATAATAATTTTGAAATAAAATCTAGCATCATTCAAATGGTACAACAGTCAGTACAATTTGACGGTTTGCCAGATGAGGATCCAAACTTACATCTTTCTAACTTTTTAGAAATATGCGATACATTTAAAACTAATGGCGTTACTGACAACGCCATTCGTTTACGCTTATTTCCATTTTCGCTGCGGACGAAAACAAAAGCGTGGTTAATGATGAGTCCTGATCATATACACTTTTATGGACTCATCTGGGCCGTTTATTTAGTCATTTCACCGCACTTTAGCCATGTTCTAGTTCATATTGATCATTCTATGCTAGGTGCACGTTTGGCCCGTTTTGGTGTGATTTCGTGCTTAACTTCGTTATTACTTTTCATGTGCTGTTAAGTTCCACTTTCAGTGGCTAGACCGGTGTTGTATGCTGGAACAGGTGTCGTGCAGGTGTTCCCGGTACAATTTTGTACAGGAACACTGCGCACGATCACTGGTTCTATTGCGCACGACCACTGGTCGTGCGCCACTGATCGTGTGCACTTAACGCCCTTTTTATGAGTTCTGTCTGGCTTATCGCACGACCACTTACGATAGTGCGCACGACCACTGGTCGTGCGCCATTGGTCGTGCGAACATGTATTTTATAATTTTCTTTCCTCGCAGGGCTCCGCCCAGGCAGCGCGCACGATCGCAGAATTCCAGTGCGCACGACCACTGGTCGTGCGCCAATGACCGTGCGCAGTATTCATTTCAGCGCCTATATATAAGCCTGTTCCGCTTTTAGGTCATATCGAGCCGCCGGGAGCGGATTTCCCAGTCCGTACGCCGCTGACTACCCTTCTTGGAAACCTCCACTTCATCTCCTACGCAAGGGGAAGTCTTCTCCAACCATTCCAAGCTTTTCTCCATTGTCCGGGAGCGTTCTCCACCATCCGCAAGCCCTCAAGCAACTGTTTTCCATTCCAGTCCGGCGAGAAGAAGAGTAAATCTGAGGAAGAAGATGACAGAACTACGTAGAGAAATCGTGATAGTTTCTCTACGCCGGAAGCATTGTCCGCCCGAGTCCGGAGGTAGCCCGACAAACTACCATTCCGGCCGTGAACGGCCGCTAGTCTTCACCCATCGGTTATCTCTTCCTTCTTTCCTTCGTTGTAATTGTTGAATCTTGTAAACCTGAATAATTTGATGTTTGGTTTATTTGAAATGAATATTTCTTTGCACTTCATCATTGCTTGCTTGTGAATCACTTCGTTTCCACTCACTCACTCACGCACACAAGGTGTTCGATCCGCGTTAGCAAGATCTAACGGCGTTTGTGAAGAGGTGTTTGCGACCCTCACCTTCTCGCACTTGAGCACGCTCCATCCGCCTCTCGAAGCACGGCATCCCGGCCGTCGCATCCATCTCACCTTGCGAAGCGGTGTTTTCGACCCGCAATTCTTTTACTGTTGTTAAGAGTAGGAAAAACCAACCAAAGCCCCCTTTTTGTGTTTGTTAACGCTTGTGTAACAATAGTCACACTACGCGATTCGATCACCCAACCTGCATTCCTCAAGAGACCGACATCCGGGGATTCCATTCTCCACATTTATTACTTGACAGCGACCGGTGCACTTGCCGACACGCATCAAGTTTTTGGCGCCGTTGCCGAGGAATGCAGACGTGACGAATTCGTCTGCGTGAAAAATCGTTGCACGAGGAACTTTTCTCTTTTATTAATTCTCTTTGTTTAACTCTGTTGTCTTTGCTTATTTTTGATACGCACATTTCTTTACCTTCGTCCTTTCCATCGTGCGCTAATCTTTTGGGTTTCAAGTATTCCTAGCATGACCTCCATCCAGGAATACATCTATCAAGGAAGTTTAAATGATCTAAAGGTTCAAGCACAAAGGAACGATCATGACTTCGGGATTTCCTCCGACATCATTGAGTATATGACTGGGAACTGCAAGTTCAGTGGGGATAAACATGAAGATGCGGTGCAACACATGCAGAACTTCTTAGAAATTTACTACACATGTATATTCAGTGGAGTTGAAAACGACCCGCAAAAGATCCTAGCATTTTCATTTTCCCTACATAATAAAGCCAAAAGCTGGTACTGGGATTTCCGAAAAAAAGAGGCGACCTCATGGAAGCAGCTCGAGGGGAGATTTTTGCATGAGTTTCAACACCGTACCCGAGTGTTGGACAAGTACAGGGAACTCATAACCTTTGGTCAGGGAAAGGAGGAGACTCTAGTTGATGCTTGGGAGCGTTTCCAATCCCTGCATCGGGGATGCCACCGTGAAGATCTATCAGAGGTCTTTCTAATTCAGATTTTCTATTTCGGCGTGTTGGACAAATTTTGTTTGTTATTCGATGTGGCAGCCGGAGGGGCCCTGTTTAATAAATCGGGGAAGGACGCGTGGGAAGTGGTCGTGAATATTGTTCACACCAGCCAGCACTGGAGCCATGTCATTCTTTCCCCCAGTACTGCTGAAGTTAACGCAGTAACATTCCACGGAGCTGCGGGTCACGTGCCATCAGGGCAAACAGAGCCGTTAGCAGCTTTGGTGGTCGGGATGCTCGATAAAATGAATGACCAATCTTCCGCAATTCAACAGCTTCACTCCACTATAGGGATTCTTACCAATGTTGTTTCTGGGCTTGCAAGTCAGCATCCGGAGTCTGTGAATACCATGCGATTGAGAAGCGGTAGAGGTGTTGACTATCCTCCTCGACAGGAATCACTTGTGAGGCCCACTGACAAGTGTAATTCAGACATGGCCGAGAAGCAGATTCAGATTCATGTTGAGCCAGACCTCGTGAGCGAGGCACAACCCTCGGGAAGTGGTGTTCATCCCCCATTGCCCCACAGGTTGCGAAACGAGAAATCCGAGAAGCAGTTCCGCAAATTCCTGGAAATAATGAAAGGAGTGCAAGTGAGCATCCCTCTGATTGAAGCCATTTCTCAAATGCCGGGCTACTCCAAGTTCTTGAAAGACTTGATTTCGAAGCGGAGACTATTGGAGGATCTCAAGACTATCGACCTCACTGAGGAGTGCTCCGCCATCATCTCCAATATGCCCACAAAGTGCAAAGATCCGGGCAGCTTCACTATTCCGTGCAGGATCGGTCATCACCGTTTCAGCCAGGCGCTCTGTGATTTGGGGGCATCAATCAACTTGATGCCGCTCTCTATCTTTCGTGAACTAGGTGCAAGGACCTTGAAGCCGACACGGGTAATGCTACAGCTAGCTGATCGGTCGATCAAAAAGCCGTCTGGAATTGTCGAGGACCTCACAATAGTAGTAAACGGCCTCGCATTTCCAGCCGATTTTGTCATCCTCGACATGAAGGTTGATACTTTGGTGCCCATTATCTTGGGGCGGCCCTTTCTCGCTACAGCTCGTGCTATCATTAATGTGGAGCAGGGGGAGCTCACGCTCAGATTGGGGGAGGACGCTATATCCTTTAACGTCCAGAACCGGTCGCAACTCTTCCAAATCATGGAATGCGAACCGACTGAGCTGCTTGGAGAATTCGATGACCAGATCGATGTGGATTTGGATGACTGCGAGATGTGTTGGCGGCGCGAGGACTTGGGCAATGACGGGGCTCATTCGAACCAGCCCGATATTCCACATTCAATCGGAGGGCCATCCAGTGATTCTGCTGATCCAAACATTCTTCCGGCTCTCAAACAACTACCGGATTCTCTAAAGTACGCTTTTCTTGGAGAAAATGCCACGCATCCAGTGATTATTTCCGCAGCTCTTTCCGCAGCTAACGAAACCGCATTAGTGGGTGTGCTGAGAAAGTACCATAAAGTCTTCGGACGCTCTCTTGCAGACATTAAGGGAATCAGCCCCACTGTCTGCATGCATAAGATCCTTCTTGAAGATCAGTACAAACCCTCAGCACAGCCCCAAAGGCGTTTGAACCCAAAAATGCAAGAGGTAGTGAAGGCAGAAGTGATAAAGCTCTTAGACGCTGGCATCATTTACCCAATCAGCGACAGCAAATGGGTCAGCCCAGTTCAGGTGGTACCGAAAAAGGGAGGGATTACTGTTGTTGCCAATGAAAAGAATGAGCTGCTACCTACCCGAATGATCACCAAGTGGAGAGTCTGCATCGATTACCGCAAGCTAAATGTTGCTACACGAAAGGATCATTTCCCACTCCCCTTCATTGATCAGATGTTAGAAAAGTTAGCGGGGCAGGACTATTACTGTTTCTTGGACGGGTACTCAGGTTACAATCAAATCTTAATAGACCCGTCTGATCAAGACAAAACAACATTTACATGTCCCTCAGGTACCTTTGCATTTAAAAGAATGCCATTCGGACTGTGTAATGCCCCAGCAACCTTCCAACGATGTATGCTCGCTATTTTCGCTGACATGGTGGGAGACTTCCTCGAAGTTTTCATGGATGACTTTACTCTCTTTGGCAGCAGCTTCGATTCTTGCCTCGCGAATTTGGCCAAGACTTTGAAGCGGTGTGAGCACACCAATCTTGTCTTGAACTGGGAGAAATGCAATTTTATGGTGCGCGAAGGAATTGTGTTGGGGCATAAGGTTTCCTGCCAAGGGCTCGAGGTGGATCAAGCGAAGGTAAGTGTTATTAGAAACCTCCCTCCGCCTACGTCAGTGAAAGGTATCCGAAGTTTTCTTGGTCATGTGGGATTTTATCGAAGGTTTATTAAGGACTTTTCATCCATTTCGAAGCCTTTATCTCGCTTACTCGTTAAGGATGTCCCCTTCCACTTCGACGATGCATGCATGTAGGCCTTTGAAACTTTACGGGGACAACTCATCTCGGCTCCAATTTTTGTGGCACCCGACTGGAATTTACCCTTTATTATCATGTGTGACGCAAGTGATGTGGCCGTAGGTGCTGTACTCGGTCAAAAGAAAGATAAGACTTTTCACACCATTGCGTACGCCAGTCGAACTCTCAACAGCGCGCAAGCAAACTATACCACCACGGAGAAAGAAATGCTAGCCGTGGTCTTCGCCTTTGAAAAATTTCACTCATACTTGGTACTTTCCGAAGTAATCGTGTACACGGACCACGCTGCACTCAGGTATCTTTTCAGCAAAAAAGAATCCAAATCGAGTCTGATTCGCTGGATTTTACTTTTGCAGGAATACAATTTTGTAATCAAAGACAGGAAAGGGGTGGAGAACGTGATAGCTGATCATCTTTCGCGGTTGGAGTACGACATGACGGCCGACATCCCCAACAGCTTTATGGAGGAAATGAACGATTATTTCCCGGATGAGAAATTATTCGCAATCACTACGCCTCATCCAACAACCCCATGGTACGCTGATATTGCTAACTACTTGGCTTGTAAAACCCTTTCTCCGAATCTGTCCCCTCAGCAAAGACGGAAGCTTGCCTCTGATTCAAAATACTATTTTTGGGAAAACCCACTCTTATTCCATACGTGCAGTGATGGAATTATCAGACGCTGCGTTCCTGAAGCCGAGTTTCAGTCTATACTGCAGCACTGCCATGACAGAGAAGCTGGCGGGCACTTCGGGGCCGTTCGAACAGCGCGAAAAATCTTGCAATGCGGATTATTTTGGCCAACCCTCTTCAGGGACGCCCATGCTTATGTCACCAAGTGTGACGAATGCCAAAGGACCGGAAATATCTCCCGGCATAACGAGATGCCCCTCAATAACATGCTGGTCTGCGAACCATTTGATGTCTGGGGGATAGACTTTATGGGTCCTTTCCCAATGTCTCATGGTAAGCATTATATCATTGTGGCAGTTGACTATGTCTCAAAATGGGTGGAGGCTGAGGCGGTTGCCACGAATGATGCCAGCACGGTGCTACATTTTATCCACAAGAATATCTTCTCCAGGTTTGGGACGCCGAGAACTATTATCAGCGACGACAGTAGTCATTTTTGTAATAAGCAGTTTTTGCAGCTCATGAAAAAGTTTGGGGTCCATCATAAAATTTCCTTTGCATACCACCCCCAAACATGTGGACAAGTAGAAGTATCCAACCGCGAGCTCAAGCGAATAATCGAGAAATCAATACATTCAAATAGGAAGGAGTGGTCTAAAAAGGTCGACGACGCATTATGGGCTTACCGGACCGCTTTCAAAACACCTATCGGCATGACTCAGTTTCAATTAGTTTATGGCAAGGCATGCCATCTTGCTGTGGAGCTGGATCATAAAGCATTATGGGCAACCAAACTGTTGAACATGGACATTGGAACCGCGGCCAAGGCGCGTCGTTCACAACTCAACGAATTGGAAGAGCTCCGACATTTCGCTTATGAAAACGCTCGCATCTACAAAGAGAAAACAAAAAAATCGCATGATCGACACATCATCCCTAAGGAGTTCAAAATTGGGGACCAAGTGCTGCTTTACAACTCCCGTCTCCGCCTCTTTCCAGGAAAGTTAAAATCGAGGTGGAGCGGTCCTTTCTCGGTGACCGACGTCACTCCCTTTGGTGCCATCGAAATATCAGGGGATAAGGGAGACAAATTTAAGTTCAATGGACATCGACTGAAGTTATACGATGACACAATTATAAATAAGGAGTGTCAGTTGGTGACATTGGGAGACGAGCACCATAAAAGTGCTCACAGTTGATGTTCTGTATTTCTCTTATTTTGTGAAACTTTCTCTTGCACTTTTATTTAATTTCTGTGCTCTTTAAACATTTATAATACAGGTATTTGGTCCAGCTTAAGGACATAAAACAAAAGTGCTGCTGGGAGACAACCCAAAATTAGCTGTTTTTGTTTTTCTAACCTGTTTCAATTCATTTTGTATCTATTTTTTTTTGCTGCTTTTAGTTGTACCGTTTGCAGGTGTGCTTTGTACCTCGTGTTGGCGGATGCTGCGGATCGTGCATGAAATTAACACCAATCTTCCGGTAATGTGTAGATTGAGTCTGGGGGAGAGCATATGTTATCCACTTTGCGCACGAGTTGCACTGCATTCTAGACGTGTTTTAAATCTTTCATTGTCATTATCATTATTCCACGCTTCATGCACCACTTCACCCACATGAGTGCACGCTTACCTATTTGTTTTGTTTCCGAATGAACTATTTTGGTTAGGAATGTGAAATAGGATGTTAGCTTAGGAATTACTATTTAGAGTGCGATGTTGACTCGAGCAGTGTTCTAGTCGCATCCGCATGCTACAATAGAATTCGAGTAAAACTAGATTATCTCTATGCATTTAATTTATGATTAGTATTTTTTTGCGTAGTTTTAGATTTATTATACTCTAATGGTGAATGTGAACGAAATTGACGATAACCCGGTGTTGTGTGTGTACGAGCACTAGTCGTGTGTTGCTCGAGTCGGGAGGAAGGTTTACCTTTCTCGTGGGCTAAGAACTTGCCCCAAGCGACTCTCGAAGCATGGGCGAGAGCGATTCGTCGAGTTAAACGTGATGTAGTCCACCTTTTGGCTAGTTTGAGCCTTGTCATTCCCTGTCCTTTTCGCTCACCTTTGCATGCCAAATTTGTGCCTACCACTCCTTTGATCAGCTCCTCCTCATCCACCAAAGCCCAAAGCTTATCCTACACCCGCAACCAAATTGCTGTTATCTGCACTCATTTTCTACATTTGGTGTGATGTTTGGAATCGTTGTGATGAGAAGGGGAAATTAACGCCATTTCGCTGAAATTGTACCAACTGGGGGATAAGTAAAAGAAGAAAAGTATATTGTAAAAAAAGAAGAAAAAAAAATCTGGAAAAAGTATATTGAAAAGAAATCCTCCCGAGCTAAATAGAAAATTTGTTGGTGATTGTGAAGTAGGCCGTGTGCACACCTAGTTTTCATGATAAGTCTGGGGGTGTGTCACACGAGCGTTGTTTTTGGTTCTGTGTGGTGCAGCGTTCCGTTAGCTCACTTGGGTTGCGTAGCCATCGTGTTTAAATTTGAATATCATACCGCAGCCTAAGCCCCATTATACTCCTAAAAGCCCTACTGATTTGACTTGTGAGTTTGCTAACGTCGTGGAGAGAGTGTGACAGGGCGAGCGTATGGTTCACGACGTTGATGGATTTCAGCGGAGTTATTCCTAAACCCCGACCTTGTGCAACACCCGCCTTAGCGTCTTGTTACTTTCACACCGGGCATGATCGTTCGAATTCTTTATCATTCACCAACTGAGTTTTGATAAATCTCTAGTTACGCTTTAATACTTTCGTAAACTAGTTAGCATAGTTAGAATCTCTTGTTACTAGAATTTCTACTCGCATGTGTATGTTACTTCGCACCGTACTCCTCTGTGTAATTTTCTATGTTAACTACCGTTTTCACACTCCACTGGATTCGTTTGCTCGGGACGCGCAAACAGGTAAGTCTGGGGGTGTGATGAGTCCTGATCATATACACTTTTATGGACTCATTTGGGCCGTTTATTTAGTCATTTAACCGCACTTTAGCCCTGTTATAGTTCATATTGATCATTCTATGCTAGGTGCACGTTTGGCCCGTTTTTTTGTGATTTCGTGCTTAACTTCGTTATTAGTTTTCATGTGCTGTTAAGTTCCACTTTCAGTGGCTAGACCGGTGTTGTATGCTGGAACAGGTGTCGTGCAGGTGTTCCCGGTACAATTCTGTACAGGAACACTGCGCACGATCACTGGTTCTATTGCGCACGACCACTAGTCGTGCGCCACTGATCGTGTGCACTTAACGCCCTTTTTATGAGTTCTGTCTGGCTTATCGCACGACCACTTACGATAGTGCGCACGACCACTGGTCGTGCGCCATTGGTCATGCGAACATGTATTTTATATTTTTCTTTCCTCGCAGGGCTCCGCCCAGGCAGCGCGCACGATCGCAGAATTCCAGTGCGCACGACCACTGGTCGTGCGCCAATGACCGTGCGCAGTATTCATTTCAGCGCCTATATATAAGCCTGTTCCGCTTTTAGGTCATATCGAGCCACCGGGAGCGGATTTCCCAGTCCGTACACCGCCGACTACCCTTCTTGGACACCTCCACTTCATCTCATACGCAAGGGGAAGTCTTCTCCAACCATTCCAAGCTTTTCTCCATTGTCCGGGAGCGTTCTCCACCATCCGCAAGCCCTCAAGCAACTGTTTTCCATTCCAGTCCGGGAGAAGAAGAGTAAATCTGAGGAAGAAGACGACGGAACTACGTAGAGAAATCGTGACAGTTTCTCTACGCCGGAAGCATTGTCCGCCCGAGTCCGGAGGTAGCCCGACAACCTACCATTCCGGCCGTGAACGGCCGCTAGTCTTCACCCATCGGTTATCTCTTCCTTCTTTCCTTCGTTGTAATTGTTGAATCTTATAAACCTGAATAGTTTGATGTTTGGTTTATTTGAAATGAATATTTCTTTGCACTTCATCATTGCTTGCTTGTGAATCACTTCGTTTCCACTCACTCACTCACGCACACAAGGTGTTCGATCCGCGTTAGCAAGAGCTAACGGCGTTTGTGAAGAGGTGTTTGCGACCCTCACCTTCTCGCACTTGAGCACGCTCCATCCGCCTCTCGAAGCACGGCATCGCGGCCGTCGCATCCATCTCACCTTACGAAGCGGTGTTTTCGACCCGCAATTCTTTTACTGTTGTTAAGAGTAGGAAAAACCAACCAAAGCCCCCTTTTTGTGTTTGTTAACGCTTGTGTAACAATAGTCACACTACGCGATTCGATCACCCAACCTGCATTCCTCAAGAGACCGACATCCGGGGATTCCATTCTCCACATTTATTACTTGACAGCGACCGGTGCACTTGCCGACACGCATCAGTTAACTTCTCTTCCCAGAGGATCCATAACCATGTGGGCCCAATTGATGGAACACTTTTTATCTAAATATTTCCCCCCGTCAAAAACCGCTAAGTTACGTACGGATATCGCCTCTTTCATTCAATACGATTCTGAGTCTCTCTATGAGACTTGGGAGCATTTTAAAGAGTTCCTGCGTAGATGTCCTCATCATGCGCTGCCGTCCTGGCTACAGGTCCAGACGTTTTATAATGGCCTAAATTTTTCCACGCGACAGATGATCGATGCAGCCGTCGGGGGAACGTTAAACAACAAAACCCCGGAGGCCTCCCAAGCTCTGTTCGAGGAATTGGCCATGAAGGCCTATCAATGGAATGCGCCTAGATCTCGCCCTGCCAAACCGGGCAGGATTTATGAAGTGGATGCCACTGCTCACTAGCCTCGTAAGTAGAGTGGCTAAGTAAGCAAGTGGCGGAGAAGACTGCTTCCTCCTCCACTCCCGCAAATAATAATAATAATAATACTTTTGTCGAAGAAACTGTAGATTACCTAGGCAACCCAATTAGGCCCCCTTTCAACCCTAATAACAATCCGTATAGTGATAATTATAATCCGGGTTGGAGGAACCACCCATATTTTTCCTGGAGCAATCTTAATAATGCTCAGAGGCCCGCAATGGTAAATCCACAAGGATTTCCGCAAGGATTTCCGAATGGATTTCAGCCTCCACCTCCAAAACCTTCTCCGCTCGACGATATTTTGCTAAATACGTTGCGTCCACCGAGTCAAATATCCGGAATATTACCAGATCGATTAAGAACTTGGAAAATCAGGTGGGACAGCTCGCAAAGATGGTCTCCGAGCAGCCATATGGAGCTCTGCCAGGGAACACTGAGCCAAACCCCCGAGAAACTGCCAACGCCATAAATCTTCGCAGTGGCAAGGAGGTAACCTCCCCAAAACGGGTCGAGCCTAAGGTACATGTTTCGACACCGACCCCTACACCCTCTCCTTCGATAGATAAATCACCGAGTCTTTCGATCGTGCCGAACGTTTCTTGCTCGTCTCTTCCTTATCCCTCAAAAATAAACAACGAGCGGAAGGACGAGCAATATCAAAAATTCTTACAAATTTTTAAACAAATTTTAATAAACGTTCCCTTCTGCGAGGCACTCTCCCAAATGCCGAAATACGTGAAATATCTTAAAAGGTTGCTTTCTGACAAAAAGAAACTCGACGATGTTTCACGCGTTTCCCTTAACACGGACTGCTCGGCTGTTTTCCTTAACAAATTGCCGCCAAAATTTAACGACCCGGGACGATTCTCCATCTCGTACCTCTTCGACAATATGTTATTGAAGTATGCTCTAGCAGACTTGGGCGCCAGCATCAATCTGATGTCTTTTTCTCTTTTTAAACAACTCGACTTGGGCGTCCCAAGCCCGACAAAGATGAGTATCCAGCTTATGGATAACTCGATAAAGTACGCCATAGGGTAGTGGAGGATGTTCTGGTCCAGGTAGACAAGTTTATCTTCCTGGTAGATTTCGTCATCCTGGACATCGAGGAAGACGCTGAGGTGCCTATCATCCTCGGTCTCCCCTTCCTCGCCACCTCCGGTGCGCTAATTGATGTTAGTAATGGTCTCCTCCTCCTTCGGGTGGGAGACTACGAAGTTACTCTGCACGTTAATCCCTCACTACAACACTGCCTATTAAACGATGATCCCGGTACTTTAGTTTAGTCAAGCTACGCGACGGTAAACAAAGCACTCGTGGGAGGCACCCCATATTTATCTAACCTTTTATTATGCTTTGTTCTTTTTTCTTTTACAGGGTTTCTTCCGGCCGCGCCAACTTTATTTCAGTGAAGCCTTTTTTCTCCCTCTTTCCTTTTGTATATATTGTAATGTTATTTTCTCTTCTTCATACTTACATTACAATATTGAGGACAATGTTGGGTTTTAAGTATGAGGGTGCTTTACGTTCTTTATTTAACACAAAAACTTAAAAAAAAATCTGTCTTTATTTAAATTTTTTCTGTCTTTACTTAAAACACAAAAAAAAATTTTAAAAACTAAAAAGAACAAAACTGTTCAAAATTTTCCCTGTTTTATTCTGCATCCTGCTTACTTTTGTAAATATAAGCTTAAACAAAACTAAAAAAAAAAACTCGTTTTTTTTTACTTTGTCAAAAAAAATTTTTATAGTAGTTGAAAAAAAAAAAAAAAACAAAAATCCAAAAAATAATAAACCTCACTTTACTTTTATTCTTAAAGCATTTAGTTTCGAGAGTATATGTTTGTGGATTTTCATAATCGCCAGTTTTACTATTTGTTTGTTTATCTAAGATCGATAGATTTAAACGTTCGGGGCTAAGTTTTAAAGACTATCTTGTATTTTTAATTTAAATAGAGGCTTTGTTTTCAAGCACTACTTCTACTAGCTAAAATAGAGACATGTGTATTGTGTTGGCAAAACAACTTTAGACCCCAATTATCCCTACTTTATGTCTCTAGGAATCTAGAATTTTCAAATTACCAAGGTTGCTCTCAAACCTTTTTTTTATTATTTCTAAGAATTTTTTCTCGCAAACCCCTTTGTATGCATGACAAGAAAAATAAAATAAGAAAAAGATCCTATGTTAATGGGAATAAGATTGTGTTCCGTAAACATAGGCACCCGATAAAATTTTTAAATGATCTTATGTCAATGAGAATAAGATTTCGTTCCGTAAACATAAGCATTGGGTTATTAATGTAAAAGAAAAAAAATAAACAGTTTCCCTCGTATATCACGGTGAGCACCAAAGAAAACTAAAAAGGAAAGGTGGAAAGATACAAACCACCACTCCTAATTCAAGTTCTCTTCTTTTTGCCATAGTTTTTTACCCCTCCCCCCCCCACCTTTTTCCTTAGCCGATTTATTGTTTCTGGACTTAATTCAAGAAATCCTTTGAGAGCATAATTAGTAAATTGCATTTTTCCTTCACATTTCTTTAAACAAAGGTTATTATAATTTCGATCTAATTTCGTTTACTAATGATTGCAACTTTGTTTGCTATTTGGTTAATTAAGAAGTCTTTTGGCTAGGACATTTCTTTCTACTTAAATCATTTGCATAATTTAGGACTTAACTCTTATTACTCCGAATTTTTATTTTTCAGTCTCTTATGATTAAAATAAAATGATAGTTAAAAATTAGAACTTATGTTAATCCCGTATAGATCTCTCTTACTTTTGCTCTGGAATAACAAAAGCTTAAGTATGTGGGTATTTGATAAGTAATAAAATATATGCATTTTTAGTATAGTTTTAATTAATATTGTAAATTTTCTATGAAAATTAATGAATAAATTGCTTGTTTTATTATTTTCCTTACTAACTTAGTTTTACTTTTGTAGATTTTGGCAATTTTTGTCAAGTCATGCCCTGAGTCACGCCCGTGACTACAAGTCACGCCCGTGACCCAAGGGCGTGTAATTTTAAAATGCCAACTTCTCAATCTGCGTTCGACGAAAGGCAAGCTGCGTTCGACGAAAGTCGAACTGCGTTCGACGAAAGTCGAACTGCGTTCGACGAACGCCCTCTGCCCCTGCGTTCGACGAAAGCTCTCCGAGCTGCGTTCGATGAAAGCTCTCCAAGCTGCGTTCGACGAACTCCCTCTGCCCCTGCGTTCGACGAAAGCTCTCCGAGCTGCGTTCGACGAAATCTCTCCAAGCTGCGTTAAAAACTCCCTCTACCCCAGCGTTCGACGAACGACGTCCAGCGTTCGACGAATCCCTCTCAACGTCCAGCGTTCGATGAACGGTGATCTGCGTTCGCGAACTCTCTCTGTCCAGGCGTTCGAAGAATCCAGCGCACACGCCAGCCGTCACGCCCCAGTTAAAGCAGATATGTGTCGCCCACTGTCATGTCCGTGACACTGCAGGTCACACTCGTGTGCAGCCAAGTTTGACGGCCAAACCTTCCAGAAGACGGCGGATGCGACCCCTAAAGCACGCGCAAATGTCACGCCCTAAGTCACGGTCGTCGTGACATCCAAGTCACGCCCGTGACCTAGGGCGTGTAAAAATGAAAATTTTCCTATAAATAGAGGGGCTCGGCTGAAGCATTTCTCATCCAAATTTTGAGTGCTTGTTAGTATTTTTGAGTTCTTTTGAGTGGATGTGAGTTTTCTTTATGCAATTAAGTTTATGTTCATTTATAATTTTCGCCTTTTAGAAATAAAATGTTGTTTTCTCAGTTGGATCATCTTTCTTTTTTATTTATGTTAGTGTGTGTGTGTGTATGAGAATAGTTTTATTGCTTTCATAACTTTGTTTATTGCTTTCATAATTTAGGTTTATTGCTTTCATAAAAATAGTTTATCGCTTTCTTTAACGCTTTATTTATCGCTTTCATTTAAATGTTTTCTTTCGATTCAGGCTTTTTATTACAAGTAGAGTGCGTGCGTATATGAGATATTGTTTTTTTGTAACTTAGCTTTATTTCAGTATTTATATAACTGCTATATACCACCCCCATCTTGAATAAGAGGCTAATTTCCTTTAGCACTTATTTAAGTCGGTTGGGACGGATATTATTTCTGCACCTTTATAAGTCTTTTCATTTCTATATCACCCCCATCTTGAATAAGAGGCTAATTTCCTTTAGCGCTTGTTTAAGACGGTTGGGACGGATATTATTACTGCTTTTATATAAGTCCTTTTTTATTTCCCTTTTTATCCGCTTATATTCGCTTAAATAATTAAACATGTATTTTCTAATTATTAATGCCGTCTCCATTCAGATGAGTAGCTAATTTCCTTTAGCGCACGATGTCGAAGAGCATTGGGACACAAAAATAGCTTTTCTAAAAATAAAACACCTCTTTCTAAAATAATTAACGCTTAAGGTTTACCCGAGAATAACGTTGAGTGGAGCCACGTAATCGATGTGTGGTTTTCATTTCCGTCTCCGTACATTAGTTAGCCGAGAGGCTCGTGCTTACGGATTGATCACTCACGGGTAAAGAGAAGTGCGGTCTACCCTCGAGAGAGGATGAGGTAAGTCTCCGGAATTGGAAGTAAAAACCCAATAGCGGGGTTCACAACATAAGACGAGTATTAAGAAGATTCGATGGTCGAAAATTCATAATCTCAGGTGGGCGTACCCTCGAGAGAGGAGCGTTCATAATTATGGAACCTCCACGGCCAAGCCGTTTTAATGTTTTAAAAAGTCATCTCTTTTACATCTAAAAAAGACTATTTTTGTCTCAAGGTAATTCGACATCCGACGCTATTATTATCATCGTTTAGAACTCTAGTTATACATTTATTATCGTTTTCTTTTAAAAACCTACACTAAAAATTTATTCCGATAAAATAATAGTTCGTTCCTCAGAGTAGCATAATCAACACGATCCGCAGAAATATACGACCTCGATATTTTCTAAAACAAAATATCTTGTATTACTCACGATAAAGTATACTTGCCTTTATTATATGATTAGTTCGGATTAAAATTTAAACAAAAACTGTTCAAACCAAATTAATGCAAAACTCTCCCTTTCTATTTTAAAAATCAATAGAATTCGGCGTTGTAGCCGAGGCGTAATCGTCAATATTTCGAAAACAGAAAAAGACCGTTACTTCTATCTTTCGATAGGATAACAGTTAATTTCTCAAAGTAGGAGTACTTGCGAGACTCTTTGGAAACACCCGCCTAACTCTAATCTCATCATATAAAGGTTGTACAAACCAAATTAATTAAAAAGAACAATCCACGAATTTAATCATCAAGTTTTTGGCGTCGTTGAACCAAGAATTGCAAATAGATTTTAAAATAACCTATTCACCCCCTCTAGGTGATTAGCTACCCTTAAATAAAGTCTTTCACCTTGGTCACCTACTCACCCCGAAGGAGGTCGAGCTCAACCCAGACAAGGTCAAAGCCATCCTGGAGTTAGAGTCGCCAAGGAGTGCGAAGGAGATTCAAAGGTTGACAGGGAAGCTGGCAGGGTTGAGCAGGTTTCTCTCCCGGGCTGGAGAGAAGTGTTCACCTTTCTTCAAAGCCCTAAGGGGTAATCAAAGGTTTGAATGGTCGCAGGAGTGTGAGGTGGCATTCCAAGCCCTGAAGAGGCAGCTGAAGCAAGCTCCGCTGCTGTAAGGACCGAGAGAAGGAGAAGATTATCTCTGGGTGGGCACCGAGGCAGTAAGCTCGGTCCTAGTCCGATAAGAGGGAAGGATGCAGATTCCAATCTACTACGTCAGCCGGGTCCTGAAGAAGGCGGAGCTCAGATACCCCATTTTGGAGAAGCTGGCGTTCACTTTAATCATTTCAGCCAGGAAGCTCCGACCCTACTTCCAGGCGCATTCGGTTAAGGTAGTGACTGATCACCCCCTTCGCAGTATTATGGAAGGAGTGGAGCACTCAGGTAGGTTGGCAATGTTGTCTATCAATCTTAACGAGTTTGATGTCACCTTCGTCCCTCGGCTATCGATGAAAGTGCAGGTGGTGGCGGACTTCCTGGCGGAGTATGTAACTGAGGTGGGTGAGTCAAAACCCCCCAAGTTGGTAGCACGGGAGTTGTTCACAGACAGAGCATCAGGAAAGCATTCCCTTGGCGGAGGGGTGGTCCTTGTCAGCCCACAGGAGATGAGGATCGAGCAGGCGATCGACATTCGATTCCCCGTAACCAACAACCAGGCCGAGTATGAAGCAGTGGTGGTCGGGCTTCGTATGACGAGTGAACTGGGAATTTGGGATGTTAAAGTATTCACAGATTCGATGGTGGTGGCATCCCAGGTCCGGGGGGAGTTCGAGACTAGAGAGTCGACCCTCCAAAGGTACTTGGTGAAAGTCAAGGGTCTCGTCAGCCAGTTCCACACTTTCTCAATCTAGCACATGCCGAGAGAAGAGAACACTCAGGCGGACTCCCTAGCAAAATACGGACCCCGAGCGGGGGGGGGGGGGGGGGGGGGGGGGGGTAGTGACGGAGTTGTTTTGTCCATCCATCGAGGAAGGAGAGCTGATGGAGATCGATTAGAGAGCCTCATGGGTGGATTCGATCATTATCTTCCTGACCTCAGGCGAGTTCCCAGAGGGGGTTCCGGATAAAAGACGATTCAGGTACAAGTCAGCCTATTATCTGATGCACGAAGGAAGCTTGTACAGGAAGAACCTGACTGGGCTCTTAGCAAGGTGTGTGACGGAAGATGAAGTTCCAACGGTCCTGGAGGAAATCCACTCCGGGGAGTGTGGCAGCCATTCTGGGAGTCATACCTTAGAGAAAAGGGTACTGAGGCAGAGATACTTTTGACCGGATCTCCGAAAGGACACCATGGAGTTTGCAAAAAAGTGCCAAAAGTGTCAACTCTTCATGCCACTTCAGCTCATGCCGGCACAGAGGCTTAGGACCATCACGACACCGTGACCCTTCTCCATCTGGGGAATGGACTTGGTCGGCCCATTCCCTTAGGCTAGCGGTCAAAGAAGGTTCATATTAGTCATGATAAACTATTTCTCCAAGTGGGTGGAGGTTAAGGCCTTGGCGAAAACAACCTCACAGGTAATAAAAAATTTTATTTGGGGAGAATAATTTGCAGTTGCGGGCTCCCCCTCGCCATATTGACGGATAACAGACCGCAGTTCGCTAGCGAGGAACTCACTAGCTTCTGCAGTCAAGTAGGCATTGACCTCCGCTTCGCCTCCGTTCATCATCCCAGAAGCAACGGGCAGGTGGAGGCGCCAAACAAGGTCATAGTCAACCTGCTGAAGAAGAAGAAGGTGGAGAACTTGAAGGGGAACTGGGTGGAGCAGCTTCCCTCGGTCTTGTGGGCCTTGAGAACGACACACAACACGGCAACGGGAGAAACACCATTCAAGCTCTCCCATGGATCAGCGGCAGTACTGCCGGTGGAGTTCGAGGTCAAGACTCCCTGGGCTACAATTGTTGAGGAAGGGGATGAAGAGTGGATAATGGGCAATGAAGAAGAACAACGACTCTCCCTGGACATGTTAGAGGAAATCCGGGACCTGGCAGCAATTTGGCAAGAAGAAGTAAAGCGCCGAATGGCCAGATACTTTGATAAAAATATTAGAATCAAACAATTCACCTCGGGGGACCAAGTCCTAAAGAAGGTCGACACCGTGTGGGAAAGCTCCATCCCAATTGGGAGGGACCTTATCTAATCTTGAAAGCCCTGAAGTCGGGGGGATACTGCCTTCAAAATGTCGAGGGGACTCCACTCGGTAACACCTGGAGTGGCGATGACCTTAAACGGTTTTATCCGTGATAAATTTCGAGCATATTTTAGGATGTGCTTTGCGCCTATGTTTTGGACTTGCGCCTAGGACTAAGAAAATAGGTCTGTTATTCTCTATCTTTTATTTTTGGTTAAGGCCCCGAGAATATACTGCTGACCGGTCTCCTTGATGCCGACAGGGCTGGAGAACTCACTCGAGAGGAAGGAAAGTGGTTTTTGGTTAAGCCCCGAGAAGAGACCGCTGACCGGGCTCCTTGATGCCGGCAGGGCTTGAGAACTCACTCGAGAGGCAGGAAGTTGGTTTTGGTTAAAGCCCCGAGAAGAGACCGCTGACCGGGCTCCTTGATGCCAGCAAGGCTAGAGAACTCACTCGAGAGGCAGGAAAGTGGTTTTTGGTTAAGGACCCGAGAAGAGACCGTTGACTGGGCTCCTTGATGTCGACATGGCTGGAGAACTCACTCGAGAGGCAGGAAGTTGGTTTTGGTTAAGGCCCTGAGAAGATACCGCTGACCAGACTCTTTGATGCCGGTAGGGCTGGAAAACTCACTTAAGAGGCAGGAAGTTTATTTTTGGTTAAGGCCCCGAGAAAAGACCGTTGACCGGGCTCCTTGATGCCGACAGGGCTGGAGAACTCACTACTCGAGAGGCAGGAAGTTGGTTTTGGTTAAGGCCCCGAGAAGAGACCGCTGACCAGGCTCTTCGATGCCGGCAGGGCTGGAGAACTCACTCGAGAGGCAGAAAGTTAGTTTTGGCTAAGGCCCCGAGAAGAGACTGCTCACCCGACTCCTTGATGACGGCAGGGCTGGAGAACTCACTCGAGAGGCAGGAAAGTGGTTTTTGGTTAAGGCCCCGAGAAGAGACTGTTGATCGGGCTTCTTGATGCCGACAGAGCTGGAACTCACTCGAGAGGCAGGAAGTTGGTTTTGGTTAAGGTCCTGAGAAGAGACCGCTGACCGGGCTCTTTGATGTCGGCAGGGCTGGAGAACTCACTCGAGAGGCAGGAAGTTGGTTTTGGCTAAGGCCCCGAGAAGAGACCGCTGACCAGGCTCCTTGATGCCAGTAGGGCTGGAGAACTCACTCGAGAGGTAGGAAAGTGGTTTTTGGTTAAGGCCCCGAGAAGAGACTGCTGATTGGGCTCCTTGATGCTGGTGGAGCTGGAGAACTCACTCGAGAGGCAGAAAGTTTATTTTTGGTTAAGACCCCGAGAAGAGACCGCTGACCAGGCTCTTTGATGTCGATAGGGATGGAGAACTCACTCGAGAGGAAGGAAAGTGGTTTTTGGTTAAGGCCCCGAGAAGAGACCGCTGACAGGGCTCCTTGATGACGACAGGGCTGGAGAACTCACTCGAGAGGCAGGAAAGTGGTTTTTGGTTAAGTCCCCGAGAAGAGACCGCTGACCGGGCTCCTTGATGCCGGCAGGGCTAGAGAACTCACTCGAGAGGCAGAAAGTTTATTTTTGGTTAAGGCCCCGAGAAGAGACCGGTGACCGGGCTCCTTGATGCCGGCAGGGCTGGAGAACTCACTCGAGACACAGTAAGTTGATTTTGGTTAAGGCCCCGAGAAGAGACCACTGACCGGGCTCCTTGATGTCGGCGGGGCTGGAGAACTCACTCGAGAGACAGGAAAGTGGTTTTTGGTTAAGGCCCCGAGAAGAGACCGCTGACCGGGCTCCTTGATGTAGGCAGTGCTGGAGAACTCACTCGAGAGGCAGGAAGTTAGTTTTGGTAAGACCTCGAGAAGAGACCGCTGACCAGGCTCTTTGATGCCGACAGGGCTGGAGAACTCACTCGAGAGGAAGGAAGTTGGTTTTGGCTAAGGCCCCGAGAAGAGACCGCTGACCGGGCTCCTTGATGCCGGCAGGGCTGGAGAACTCACTCGAGAGGCAGGAAAGTGGTTTTTTGTTAAGGCCCCGAGAAGAGACCGCTGATCGGGCTCGATGATGCCAATAGGGCTGGACAACTCGCTCGAGAGGCAGAAAGTTATTTTTAGTTAAGGCCCCGAGAAGAGAGACCGGTATGCAGATCTTGTAAGTCACCTCCCCCTCCAGGTGAGCTCGGGTTCCTGGGAGGTGCAGAGTTTCCTCCCCCTCCAGGTGAGCTCGACTCCCTGGGAGGTGTGGAGTTTCCTCCCCCTCCAGGTGAGCTCGGCTCCCTGGGAGGTGTGGAGTTTCCTCCCCCTCCAGGTGAGCTCGGCTCCTTGGCAGGTGTGGAGTTTTCTCCCTCTCCAGGTGAACTCGGCTCCCCGGGAGGTGTGGAGTTTCCTCACTCTCCAGGTGAGCTCGACTCACGGCAGAGGTGTTGAGTGGATAAAATATCTTGCTTCTTACGTTTAACCCAATTTGAATCATTTTTAGAGAAAGGATTGTCACCGAGTTCTCGTCGTTGGACTCTCAGAACCACGGGTCATCCATTGTTTTTCCGGGCTCGCATCGAACCCGAAAAAAGTGGGGATTGTGTATTACCAGTAATTCGTTGAGACCATACTGGAAGTAAAGATGGTCGAGACAAGTGGAGCGACCGCTCAGAGGCGATCGAAACAAGTTAAGACAAAAGGAGGACCCGGGGAAGGAAAGAAGGGAGTAGCGGGGCAAGTTGGGGAATTGATGTGGATGAATTGATAAGTCAGGAGCGATGTTTAGACTCGTTCAGTCACCCAAAATGGAGAAATCCAGTCGCGTGCGCGGCCGGCCGCCCGGCCCGGGCGCGCGCGCGGCCGGCCGCCCGCCCGGCCAGGGCGCGCGCGCGGCCGGCCGCCTGACTCGTGCGCGTGCGGTCGGCCGCGGAAAATGGTATATACGCATGTGCACATGTTGATCAAGTAATAAAGAGTGAATAAAAATCGTTCTCACGGAGAAGTGATTGTTCTAAGGCTCACAAATACTAGTTACACCGTTTCTTTAAATTTAAGTGAATCAAATGAGGTTGTTTTGAAAAGTACTAACAACTCTAAATAAAGATTTCTAAAATAAGTAATCCAAAAATACTTTTTAATATCAGTTGGAAAGGAAATCTTGTATTTTGATTTCCTATGGCTATTATGATGAATCTTGGAGATAATATTTTATGAAAATGTTCTGTGATTTATCTTGCAACGATTTTAAAGAAGAATTCCTCATCTCTCGATTCTCGGAAATCTTAATATTCTAGATTCGCCTAGTCATCTCTAACATAGATGAAGTGAAGAATAATTTTTAAATGTAAGAAGATGAAATCTCTTTCTCCCTTCTTCACTAAATTGAAATTATGAAACAGTTACACTTCTCCTCTCTCGAATCTCGAAGTGCAGTAAAAACATAGGAACTTTGGTTAGAAATCTACACCCCTAATCTCTTGAATCTTGCGGTGCAATAATATAGTCTTCCACCTAATACTACGCAACTCCTCTCTCGATTCTCGCAATGCAAAAAAGGTAAAAATATAAACCAAAAGTTTCACAATAAGTTCACAATTTAATAAAGACAAATCTTCAAACATACATAAAACTTAAGTGTAAATCATCATCACAACAATCATAGTACTCTCGCCATACAAGACTATGAAAGTTTAGTTCATAACTGAGATAGGACTCCACAAAATTAGAAAGATCTTACAATACATGATCAGAGAAATTTGGATTTCCCCTTTATAAAAGCTGTATCGCCAATCCTGCAGTCCAAATCTGCCTTGTTCGATCCCCTCTAGCATCCGCTTTCTCCCAGAACTCGCTTGATTCCCTCAAAAATTGCATTCCTCCCTATATATAGTTGTTCGCCCCTTTTGGAGTGTCTGAAACGTCCCAATCAATGCATCTTTTCGATGGTGTAACTGTCAAATCTCAGGAATTTCAAATTTGAAATTTTCAATTTTCGTCGAAATGTTACAACATTTTTTTAAAATGTTGCAACATATTCTCTGCTGCCTTTTTTGCCTGCGTCTGGACAGATTAAATATGTTACAACATATTTTGGATTTGTTATAACATATTTCCTGCTGGATTTTTTTCTTCATAAGGCTGCTCTGGTTTTTGAAGTAGCAATGTTGCAACAAATTCCTGACTTTGTGAAATGATAATCCGTTGATACCAAATTGAATCCTTTGCATTTCCTACCATAAAAATCATGAATAAAACAAAACTTTTCCAAACCATAAATTGTTCATGTTTGACACATTTTAATTTATATTTAATCAATTATATTAATAAAATGGTAGGAAAAACTGGTCAAGATAACTTCTTTTGGGAAGTTATCACACTCCCATACTTAAATCTTTGTTAGTCCCTAGCAATGGTAAATCATTGATAGTCCCTAGCAAAGGTAAATCATTGCAAATAAAAAGGATGACCACAAGTCTACAAATTGATTCACCTTACTCTTGATCATAATTAAACAAATCTATATCAAGGAAGTCGCATCAACATTTTTCATACACTTATCAATCGTTAAAATTTTAAATTTTTAACGAAATCCATTAGTTCGATAAAAGATAAATTCTAACACTATTTCCCATGTAGTGTGTGTTTTATTCCTTAAAATTGATTCACTCCCTCACAATTTATTTTACTGAACTTCCATAACAAGGGAATGGAATAAGAATAAGTTGAATATCTGATGAAGCCTCCACAAGAGTTTGGTAGCCTATTGAATGAAATATTTGAACTTGACTTTGGCTCGATTGAGAATAATAACTTGGTGATTCCCAAATTTGTCATCTTAATAACTCACCTTATTATGGGGTTTGATTTCTAAACATGTATTTGATCAACTTTTTTTATGCTATAGTTGTGATCATTCCAAGCATGTTTTCACATACTTAGGTCACATATCACTATGCAGGAATTTTCAATTCTTTTTCATATCATAGTTGAGATCATTCCAAGCATGCTTTCACATACTTAGGGCACATATCACTATGATTAATTTCTCACTTTTTTTATCAAACACCCATTCAAAGAGAGGTTACTATAAATAACACTAGTGGGAATATGAAAGAATCAAGCACTGAGTATGACAAGTCAAAATAGAAGGAAGTAAGCTCAAAATGTAGTAAATGGAAAGTAGCTAAAGTCGACTTTATGGAATGAGATGATTCAGCAAATGAATCTAACTACTTACTCCCAAAGTTTCAGCATACATTATCTACTCAGTTCTTGCTTACCCATTTTCCCTTATATTTAGAAGTCAATAAACTATTGCAGGAAGTAATTCTCTTCAGGAATATTGTGCATAAAAGGGAAACATGAAAGAACTATCTATCTTACTAACTTCAAATGAGAAAAACTGAAATTATTAGGTTTGATAAGCTCATCAATAAAATCGAATTGAAAGTCTTGAATAGACTTGCTAAAAGATAAAAATCAAGAATAAAGCTTATCAATTCAATAAATTAGGTCTCAAACAATCAGTAGAGGAGTCCCCCCCCCCCATGCTTAGGGCTTTGCTAGTCCCTTGCAAAGATTTTAAGTAAGCATATCAATATATATATAATATATATATAAAAAGCAGAGAATCAAAGACTCCCCTGTTGATAATAAAGGGAAAACGGCCAGGACTCCCTTTTGTCTCCTAGATCAAAGTATCTTCTATTGAAATCGAGAAAGATTCTGCAAGGTATGTAGATGAACACATAGCCAAGGTTGATGCAAATGTTCTCACAAGCAATGGATTTTAACAAGTTAGAGATTCAGTAAATAACAGTAGGAAAGAAAATTTTAGATGGATAAAGCCGCAAATGCACAGACATATAATAAGAACAGCAGTTGATTAGAGTATTATGGTAAACTTAAGAAAATAAGCACTGCATAATGTATCACAAAATAGCGTCGTAATAACCAAAGTTATTAATTGTCCTCATTTTCGTTGTCCTCCTCTTCTTCTCCTTCGCTGCCCTCTTCTTCTTCTCCTTCGCTGTCCTCCTCTTCATCTTCTTCGAGATGCTCATAGATCTCATCGTTGTATTCGTTAGTTGATTCCTCTTCATGAGACTAAGGTAAAGATGGGTCCCCTCTCTTTCCTCTTGCATTGAGTAGATATCCATCATCATCAAATGGGCAAAGAAATGGCAATGATTGATCTCTCACTGGAAGGAGATTGTGACGTAGTATCTGTTGTTGATTCCTGTTAATAATTTTCAATTGAGCATTTACGACCATATGATGCTTACGCTGGTGTTCCTTCATATACTGTAAAGTTGCCATGATAAAATAAACATCTGAGTGATCCAGCTTGGGATCTTTAGTAGGGCGAAAGGACTTGCTTGTAGAAGCGTTATGAGTGGTAGATGAATTTGGTTTGCCTTTGACTGAGCCTTGTTCTTGTTTCGAATGTACTTTGATATATGAAGAAATGACTGATTGAGTAATTTGATGTCCCACCTGAGTGACTACTTTTGTATCCTTTAAACCAATGCCAACATACTTACAAAGTGAAGTAATAAGAGTGGGAAACCATAACTGCCGACCACCTTCAGTCATAACCTTCTGATGAAGCTGGTCAGAGATAATTTGACCTACATTGATTGAGGCGCCATGTAAAATGCAGTATATGAGTATGGCCCAGTCCAGAGAGACTTGATTAAGATGCTTTGTTGGCATTAAACTTGTATTGATGAAGAGAAACCAAACTTTTGCCTCTCTACCAAAACTAGTGGACTTGAATGTATGCTTAGATGGGTTAGCCCAGATAATGTCGATTGTATGACATAGAGTCTTAGCAACTTCCAATGATGGAATTAAATTTTTTCGTGTTTCGAAATCATCCTTGTCTAGATTGGGGAGATCAAAATAATTATTGATAGCTTCAGCAGAAAAATCTATTTCCTTTCCTTTAACATAGGCTTTCCTATTTTTATGGTACCGGGCATTGGCATAAAACTCATAAACCCATGGCAAAACTGCCTCATTCCCAGGATGACAGAATGTTGTCCATCCTTGATCCTGAATTGGTTGGATATAAGACATACTACATCCACTTGCTTCTAAATGTAATCCCCTCTCAAATATCACCAGTTTGGACTTGAGTATTTCAAAATGTTGCTTTGCTTCATCATTAACGAATCTTATGTTTTTATGAGCCACAATTTTCTCTTTGCCTTTCTTATTTGAGGCCATAACATAAAGGAAACCAAAATCCCTTTAAACGGAATGCTTAAACAAAAGGATGTTGACTATAATGAAATCGAGAATAAAAGATACTTACAGTACACTGAGAGTCCAGGTAAGTGATGATGGAAGATTCGGCAGGCGAGTTCACCGGCGGCTCTCGCTACCTGCGGCTTCAAGCCTTTCACGACGAAAGGAAAGGGAAAGGGGTTTGGGGTTTTCCGTGTGTATTCGACGGAAGGACTCTGACAATCGACGACATCCCGAGATTAAATTGATAGAGAGTGCATCCGGTTCACTGAACTGGATTCTTAGTTTTTTAGTGAATAAGGGCAGATCAAAAAATGTTATAACATTTTAAAAAAAAATGTTGCAACATTTTTTGTTATGTCTGATTTTGACAAAATCTGGACATTTGGAGTTCAGAAAAGATTAATTAAGATGGCGTGGTCAAGATTATAAAAACTCTTTGAATCCTAAAATTCTAGATATCTAGGAACGAAAAACTTGGGTTGCCTCTCAACAAGCGCCTGATTTCATGTCCCGGCAGGACATTAAATCATAAATTTTGTCATTTCAATTGAATGAATGACACATGTTGTTCATTCCCCTCACTCTTATAGATTTTAAGACGATCTCCATTTACTTTAAATTCATAATTATCTTTCTCATTTAGAATAGTGATATCCCCGTACGGATGTACTTTTTCACTCGAAATGGACCCGGCCAACGTGACTTAAGTTTTTCGGAAAATAATTTTAAACGAGAATTAAACAATAAGACTAATTGCCCCGGTTCCAAGTGTTTCTCATTCAATCGTTGATTGTGCCATATTTTCGTTCGCTCTTTCTAAATTCTTGAACTCTCGTATGCATTCATCCTAAGTTCTTCCAATTCGTTCAGTTGTAACAGTCTTTTCTTCCCTAAATTTTGGTGGTCAAAATTAATCTTCTTAATTGCCCAATATGCCCGGTGTTCTAATTCTAAGGGTAAGTGACATGTTTTTCCATAAACTAAACGATAGGCGTCTTATAAGCGGTTCTATAAGCCCGCAAGGCGTCATTAAGTCTTTGAGACCAATCCTTGCAGTTGGTGCTAACTGTCTTTGCAAGGATCTTCTTAATTTCTCGGTTCGAAACCTCTGCCAAGCCATTAGTTTGAGGATGATAAGTCAATGTTACTTTGTGTGTAACTCCATATTTTCTTAATAATGAAGCAAATTGAATATTACAAAAATTACTCCCCCATCACTTATGATAGCTCTTAGGGTTCCAGAACAGTTAAAAAAAATGTAAATCTTCAGAAAATATAAAACCACTTTAGCATCATTCTTAGTAGTAGCTATAGCTTCAACCCACTTGGACACGTAGTCTACGGCTAGAAGAATGAATAAATTACCTTTCAAATTCACGAACGGTCCCATAAAGTCTATCCCCCAAACATCGAAAAGTTCAACTTCTAAAATAGTGTTCATTGGCATAGATTCATTTTTCTTAATGTTTTCATCTCTTTGACAACGATCGCAACCTTTTACAAATTCTTTAAAATCCCGGAATAAAGTAGGAAAAAAAAAACGGCTTCTAATACTTTCATCGTCGTACTGTTTCCCATGAAATGCCCTCCATAAGAGGAACTGGGGCATTTTTCCAAAATAGGTTTCATCTCTATCTCCGGTATACAACGTCTCACCACGCTATCAACTCCAATTTTAAATAAATAAGGGTCATCCCACAAGTAAGAACGGATTTGATGCATAAATCTTTTCTTTTTGTTGATAGGATAAATCCGGAGGATAAATTTTACTAACTAAATAATTTACATAATCAACATATCATGGTATAGAGTTGTCAGAAACAGCCAAGATACATTCATCAGGGAATCTTTCATCAATCTCAGTTGGAAATAAGGAATTTGAAGACTCAATCCTAGAGAGATGATCGACAACCGGATT
The DNA here is from genome assembly GCA_033032865.1 of Dactylorhiza incarnata. NCBI lineage: Eukaryota > Viridiplantae > Streptophyta > Magnoliopsida > Asparagales > Orchidaceae > Dactylorhiza > Dactylorhiza incarnata. The sequence goes on from JAWHQI010000012.1 coordinate 6,200,603, forward strand.
ATCAACACCGTTTCTATCTTTAATTTCTAAATCAAATTCTTGTAACAATAAAACCCGATGAAATAGCCTAGGTTTAGCATCTCTCTTTTCCATTAGATAACGGATAGCCGCATGATCGGTGAATACTATAATTTTTGTGCATAAAAGATAAGATCTAAAATTTTCAAATGCAAAAAACACGACAAGAAGTTCTTTTTCAGTTGTGGTATAATTAATTTGGGCCTCAATTAGAGTTTTGCTAGCATATGTAATGGTGTGGAAGACCTTCTCCCGTATTTGCCCTAAAACTACCCCGACGGCATAGTCACTAGCATCACACATGAGGACGAAAGTCTCTCCCCAATCGAGGGCTACTACAATAGATGCCGCAATCAATCGGGTTTTCAATTCATTAAATTCATCTAAACAATTATTGTCAAAATGAAACCTTGCATCTTTCTCTAACAAACCACTTAAGGGTTTTACGATTTTCGCAAAATCTTTGATGAATCTCCTATAAAATCCTGCATGTCCCAAGAAACTTCGCATTGCTTTTACATTTTTAGGAGGAGGTAATTTCTCAATCACCTATCTTTGTCTTGTCTACTTCTAGCCCCTTTTTAGATACATGATACCCAAGCACTATACCTTCTCGCACCATGAAATGACATTTTTCCCAATTTAAAACGAGGTTAGTTTCAACACAACGTAAAAGCACTCTTTCTAAACACTTCGAACATTCATCAAACGATTTATCAAAAATAGAAAAATCATTCATGAAGATTTCTGTGTCATGATCCATAATATCTGAAAATATAGCAATCATACAACATTGGAAAGTAGCTGGTGCATTCTTCTAAAGGAAAATGTCCCGTAAGGGCATGTGAATGTGGTCTTTTCTTGGTCTTCTGGATCTACCGTAATCTGATTATATCCAGAGTACCCGTCTAGAAAACAAAAGAAATCATTTCCGAATAATTTATCTAGGACTTGATCTATAAACGCCAACAAAAATGATCTTTTTAGTGGATTTATTTAATTTATGGTAGTCCATACATATACGCCATCCTGTGATCGTTCTAGTTGAAATTAATTCATTCTTTTCGTTTCTTATTGCGGTCATTCCCCCTTTCTTAGGAACACATTGGACCGGAGAGACCCACGAACTATCCAAGATGGGGTAAATTATTCCTGCATCTAGCCATTTAATAATTTCTTTTTTAACAACCTCTTTCATAGGTGGACTAAGACGTCGTTGAGGCTCTATAGTGTTGGATCTTGTGGCGCCCTTAGAGGCGGGGGGGGGGGGGGGGGGGTGAATAAGGGCCTTTTAAAAATTACGATTGTTTACTTAAGAAATTTAAAAACAAATTTTACTTTTCTAAAAGTTACTTATAAAAATTTCAAACCAATGTAATTTTTGAATAAATTCAAACACAAATTTCTAAGTTAAAGATTAAACAACCATATTTGCAATTAAAGAAAAATTCATAATTTTATAATCATGAAATTCACATACAAATAATATGATCTTAACAATGCTTAAGATCAAGGCACAAATATGATAATAACCCTTTTACAATTTGTGTTTACCAATCCTTCTCCCAAGGATCGGAACGCTATCACTTGTCTCTCCCTAGACCAAGCCCAAGCCTATCCACTAGATCTTCCCAAGATCTAGACATAGCACACAAGGCCATAATTTCCCACCAAACCACGCAAGGACTTGGACGCTCCACACAAGGAAGCGATTTTCCCCTAAGCCACGCAAGGACTTAGACGTCACGCACAAGGAGACGATTTCCCTACCAATACAAAGTGAAATGTATATAAATGAAAATACAAAATGAAAAGAACAACTCCCTAGAAATTTAGATCTCTGAAAGGAAGGTTGAAGCCTCGAGATGATCGTTGATGTAGAAGCGCGCCCGATCTCGTCTTTAATCTCAAATCTTCTAAGCACAAATGGGAGTTGATGAGGTTCTGGAGCTCTCTGGTTCGTATGCACTCAGGAAGGGACTTGGAATTCTCAATTCTTGGAATGCGCGAACCAAACGAGCCAATATATAAATTTTCACTGTCGCCTGGGCGACATCACTGTCGGAATTCCGACAGCGCTAAACTGTCGCTCGTAGTGCTGTCGTGCGGGCAGTTGCTGTAACGTCCGGGCTGTCATGCGGGCAGTTGTTGTAACTTCCGAGCTGTCTCCTGGGCGACATCGCTGTCGGATTTCCGACAGCGCAAAACTGTCGTTCGTCGTGTTGCCGTGCGGGAAGTTGTTATAACTTCTCTGCTGTCACCTGGGCGACATTAGCTGTCGGAAAATTCCGACATCGTAATTTTCATACACTCAAATTGAGCTCCAGCAGAATTGTGAACATCTCATACCTGTTACCTGCACACCATCAATAAAAGTAGAATCAAATACAAACGGGACTTTGTTATTATCAAACCGGAAGAGTACGAAACGCATGCTCCAACAATCTCCCCCTTTTGATAATAACAAATCCGTATAAAAAGAAATCATGTCTATTTAGGTTGTTGATTTTAACATATTGTGTGTGCATAAAAATAACATGATATATTCCTCTTAAAAGTAATCTCCCCCTAGATGAATGCTCCCCCTAAATGAATGCTCCCCTAAATGTTATAGTAAATTGAAATAATGTATTGTTTAGGTGGAATATTTAGGTATAATAGTTCTTTGATTTCTTGAATATACTTATAATTCTCCCCCTTTTGGTATTAGCAAAAGGTAATATGAAATGAATTAGTAGTTCTTAAGGGAAGAGATAAGACGGAGAAAATAAGAGTAAGCGGAAGCACTTGATGGGAAAATGATTGAAGGTCTTGAAGTAATAGTGAAGGAAATCGTTGTCTTCCTAAATCACCTATAGGGGGGTGAATAGGTGATCTCATTCATCGGAATTCGTCAGAATTTGTTGTCTTCTATTTTCATTCGTCGGAATTCGTCAGAATTCATTGTCTTCTGTTTTCATTCGTCGGAATTCGTCGGGAGTTCTCGAGAACATTCGACGAATTGACTTAGCCGCACATTTTCCCTCATAAGTCTGCCTTTTTGACTTCTGTCTGCGTTCGTCGAAATTCGTCGGGAGTTCACGTGAACATTCGACGAATAGATTTAGCCGCAGAAAGTTCTTCTTTAAACTTGAAATTTGGCTTCTGTCTGGATTCGTCGAGATTCATCGGAACTTCACGAGACATCTCGACGAATTGGCTTAGCAAAAATTTCTTTTCTCCTGAAAACCTGCTCCACTCAATTTAATTTAATTTAATTTAATTCAATTCAATTTAATTCACTAGGGGACATCTTCAAATCCAGGTAATTGTGGATACAATACCCAACAAATAGTAATATTCCATAATATTGAATAAACTCATGAAGAGATGGTATAGCCATATGAAGTAGTAGAATAAAACAAAATAACTTAAACATGATTAATGACATTTTAAAAGTATCATAGAAAGACACAATTGTGTATAGAAATTTGGAATCTTTTCCGTTCAATTCTCATGAGATGAATGTTTATATAACATAATGATGTGTACACGTGATGCTTTGATCAAACATATGAAATTATTTAATTTACATGATCATTGGAATAGAAAACATAATATAAGCATATAAAGACAACTTTGACCTTGAAGATATAGCACATGTAAGAATAGAATACCATTTTTCTTTTGCACAAGATACTTTACAATTCTTTCCAAGGTGCTCAACCTCACAATGCTTATTAAGACTTATCAGGAGGGTAAGTAGTGCTTGGTGGAGTATCCTTGTCCTCAATTTTATCTTTTTGTTGATCACATATGTTGTGATATCTTAACTTGGAGATAGTAATAATTTTTATTTTTAATTGACCAAGGATCTCCGAATTCACTTGAATCACAAAAGATGGTGTATATTTGGTTGTGCTAACAAATCAAGGTTGAAAGTAGTATTTAAGAAGTGCTATTGTATTATGTTAAAGCAAATATGATTCATGTATATATTAAATAGAAAGACATATGTATGGATCAAAAGAAGTGAACGTGATAGTTCATTAGTATATATAAACAATTTCTCATACTTAGAGGCATGCGAAAACAATTTCCAATAGTCTAAACAACTTAGTAGGAGTGTCAATACGATGATAGAGTGGAAATGAAATCATATAATCATGTAAAAGCCATTTTTAAAAAAAAAAAAAGCACATGGTTTGGCATCAAGTCATGAGTTGTAGCATTAGTAATGACATATAACTATTGTAGAGCATCAAAGGGACCAAAACTGAAGATTAAGCAAATCGGGAGCTGTCGGAAATTTCCGACAATCACTGTCGCCTGGCGACAGCTAAAAATATAAATACATCTTAAAATCGAGTCAAACCTTATTGTACATCATTTTCTGGACTGAAAGGCGAGAGGAAGCTGTCGGAGTTCGGCGACAACGCTAGATCTAAGGTATGGTTTTTGGATTTTGAAGTTTTTGACTCAAAATTTTTTTTTTTTTTGAGATTTGTGAATTTTGAAAGTAGAGAAGAAGAAAAATGTGTTTTTTTTCATTTTACTTTTGATGAATGGTGTAGATCTTTGAATTTTTGTGTATAAAAGGTGTAGATCTAGTGTAAATCAAGTGGATCTTGTTGGATCTTGGTGAAATATGTTTGAATTTTGTGATTTTCAGGGTTTAAGTTTTGTATTTTTTACATGGTTTAAGTTTAAAATCTGAAGCTTTTCCTTTTGAAGAAGGTTGAAGAAGATGAATAGTAAAGGATATGTGAGAAGATGTAGTTTTGTTCTAGAAAAAAATGAATTTTAACATAGCTTGATTTTGAGTAGATCTGGAAGTCTAGTTGAATTTTTTTATAAAAAAGTTCACTGGAGTACTGTCGGAATTTTCCGACAGTCAATGTCGCCTGGGCGACATCGTCCCAGTGCACAGAACTTGTTTAACTCACTTTTGTTTTGTTATGTTGACAGAATGGCTTCCAGTTCTAAGGCACGCAAGAGTATGTCTGAAGATGCGCATAGTTCTTATAAAGTATACCCTGGGATTGAGAAAGCAATAATTGGAGTGTCAAAATATGTAAAATTTGACTCTCCTAAGCACGATCATATCTATGATCGTCTTGCTAATGCAGGTATAATATCAATAATCTCAGTAGATATGTTCTCATCTTTCTGGATCCGAGAATTTTATAATCATTTGGAAGACCCGAGTTACACTGAATTGGATGGGCGAGTGAGATCTAGAATCCAAGGTCAACAAGTGGAAATAACACATGTTGATCTTAGAGATGAATTCGGTCTTCTTATGAGTGATCATATGCCAGATATAGTAGAGAGCTATAGAAAGGATAGAGATTGGACTCTTGTAAACATGAGTTTACATGGAAGTCAAAAAAAGACCCTAATCACTGAAGTTTCCTCACTCACTCCTGATGCATATTTAGTCCAAGATATATTGAGAAACTAAGTTATGTTAAAAAGTGGAGATACAAGGAGTATCACAGCACAGTTGACGTTGATTACATACTTTATTATGGAGGAGGAACCCTTTGATGTAGCGGACCTCATCCTTTCCCAGATTCGGTATGCTTTTAGATTAAAACATCCAAAATGGGTGAAGATTCATACGTTGCCAATGGGGGCTATTATTCAACGTATTCTATATAAGAAGTATGAATGGATAGTTCAAGATGCATACTTAGATGATTGTGTTCCGGAAATATACTATACGGGTACTATGAAAGTAAATAAATCTCATAAAAAGCCTCATCCTGGAATAGAGATTAGAGAGCCTACAATTCCTATGGGAGGATCACTACGAGAGTCTATAGATGATCTTCGTGATTCATTTGAGGAACACAAAAAAGAAGTGAAGAAAGATCGTAGTAGAATGCAGAAGTTTATGAAATTTCTGGTGAAGGGTCTAATTAAAGCCGACTCCTGAAGAAGCGGTCGAATGGGAAGTTCCAGATAAAGAACCTCCACGCCAATCGGTTAGGCGGACTCGTCGTGGAAAGGTCGTAAGACGTGGTCCTTCAGGAGACTGTCCAGAAAGCAGCGGGGCTGGATATGAGGATTCTGAGTAGTTTTCAGCAGGGTGCTGCTTCTGACTGCTGTCGGAATTTTCCGACATCCGCGACAGACGACAGTGAACTTGCCCAGATTTCATTTTCTGTTAATGAACTTAAGCTTATGTTGATTTCTACTGTTTTTCTGGAACAATTTTTACGTAATATTAATGATGTGAGAATTTTTTCCTTAAGTCATTCAAATTCTATGGTTTGATTTTAAAATTTAGTTTTTCTTTTTAAAGTTTATAGGTTTTGTGATATTTTTAATTTAATAGGTCATAAGTAGTGATATAATCATTGTGAAATGTCTAGGATTCCCAATTCTAGCCTAAGCATAGAAAAACGGGAATCCGGTAACGGTTTAGTGAATATATCTGCTAGTTGATTATCCGTGCCTATAAATGAAATTTTAATCTGATTATTTTTAATGTGGTCTCTTATAAAATGATGCCTAACGTCAATATGTTTAGACCTAGAGTGATGAACCGGGTTGTAAGTTAAATCAATTGCACTTTTGTTATCGCACAATAGCTCTATTGTTTGTTGTTTAATGTTAAAGTCTTCTACAGTTTGTATCATCCAAAGAGCTTGTGCACAACAACTACCAAGTGCGATGTATTCAGCCTCAGTGGTTGAGAGGGCAACAGAATTCTGTTTCCTACTTGACCACGAAATGAGTGAAGGGCCTAAAAAGTGACAAGTGCCACTAGTGCTTTTCCTATCTAGTGAACAACCGGCATAATCAGAATCAGAATAGCCAAAAAGAGTAAAATCATCGCTATGAGGATACCACAAACCAAGTTTAGATGTGCCAATTAAATATCTAAAAATTCTTTTTACCGCTTTTAAATGTGATTCTTTGGGATCAGCTTGAAATCTAGCACATAAACAAACTGAAATCATAATATCCGGTCTAGAATAGTTAAATATAAAAGTGAACCTATCATGCCTCTATATAAAGTTTGATCTATTGATATTCCATTTTCATTTTTTCCTAATTTTAAGGATACACTCATAGGAGTATTTGCTTGTTTTAGATTTTCAAATCCAAATCGTTTTAAAACATCATGAATATATTTGGATTGGTTAATAAAAACTCTATCATGTTTTTGAACAATTTGAAATCCTAAGAAATATTTTAATTCTCCTACCATACTCATCTCAAATTCACTTTCCATCATTTTTACAACATAATTACACAACTCTTCATTAGTGGCTCCAAAAATAATATCATCAACATAAATTTGTAAAACAATTAAATCATCATCTACTTGCTTAATGAAGAGTGTACAATCAACACCACCCATTTTAAAACCATTTTGTAATAAATATATAGTCAATCTATCATACCATGCTCGTGGTGCTTGTTTTAAACCATACAAAGCTTTTAACAATATATATACGCGATTAGGAAATTTTTCATTTATAAATCATGGGGGTTGTTCAACATAAACTTCTTCTTTAATCAACCCGTTTAAAAATGCAGTTTTAATATCCATTTACAATAATTTAAATATTTTATGACTAGCAAATGCAACAAAAATTCTAACTGCTTCCAATCGTGCTACGGGTGCAAATATTTCATCAAAATCTACCCCCTTCAATTTGATTATATCCTTTCGCTACAAGCCTAGCTTTGTTTCTAGTGACCCTAGAGTCACTATCTAATTTGTTTTTGAAAGTCCATTTGACTCCTACCACTGGATGATCACTAGGTCTATCAACAAGAATCCAAACTTTATTTCTTTCAAATTGGTTAAGTTCTTCATTCATAGCTAGAAACCAAGATTCATCATTTAAAGCGGTGGCAACATCTTTTGGTTCTATATTTGAGACAAAACATAAATTTGAAAAACTTTCATGTAAACTAGAACGTGTACGTACCCCACTTAATGGTTCTCCAATAACAAATTCTTGCGGATGATCTTTGAGAACCTTAGCTCGGTTGGAGGTACATAGCCTTGTTCTACTCCTTCTTCACCATCTTTTTCATCTTCTTTCTCTACTTTTCTTCATCTTCATTGTCATCATTTTTCTTCTGATTTTGTTCCACATCTTCTTCATTGTTCTCATTACCTGCATCTTTAGAATTCTCTACACAAGAAATGCCTTCATCAAATTTTACATGAATAGATTCTTCAACCACTTTAGTACGTTTATTATAAACTCTATAGGCCTTACTAGTTGAAGAATAACCAATGAAAATTCCTTCATCACATTTTTCATCAAATTTGCTTAAGTTATCTTTTGTATTCAAAATAAAGCATTTACAACCAAAAATTTTAAAGTAAGATACATTTGGTTTTCTTTGAAAATAAATTTCATAAGGAGTTAATTGTAATGTGGGACGAATCATGACACGATTAGTAATATAACATGCAGTACTAACGGCTTCGGCCCAAAAATATTTTGGCAATTTAAATTCACAAAGCATAGTACGTCCAAATTCTTGAAGTGCATGTTCTATTTTTCCTCTCCACTTCACCATTTTGTTGTGGTGTGCGTGGAGCGGAAAATTCGTGTTTTATCCCAAATTCATTACAATATGAAATAAATTTTTCATTATCAAATTATCCTCCATGATCTGATCTAATGCACTTTACTTTTAAATCAAGTTCATTTTGAATACGTGAAATTAGTTTTACAAATTCATCAAAAGCATCAGATTTTGAATTTAAAAACAATGTCCAACAAAATCTAGAATAATCATCAATAATAACAAACGTATATTTTCTACCTCCTAGACTTTGTGTAGAAATTGGACCAAACAAGTCCATATATAATAAATGTAAAGGTCTAGTAGTAGAAATAACATTTTTGCTTTTAAAAGATGATTTTGTAAACTTTCCTTTTTGGCATGGTGAACATAATGAAGAAAGCTTTCCATTCAAATTTGGCAAACCTTTTATAATTTTATTTTTAGAAAGCTTTACTATACGTTTGGCAGTAGAATGTCCTAGTCTCCTATGTCATAATTCAAGTTCATCATTCTTTGAAATAAAATATTTAAGTGTAGAATGAAAAGTGATTGTATTGACATTGTGTATTCTTGGTGCAGTAAGTACGATGTCGTTTGTTTTAGAATCAATAATTTTGCAAAGGTTTGAGCTAGAGTCAAATAAAACATTTAGATTTTTATCACATAGTTGACTAATAGAAATTAAATTATGTTTCAAACCTTTAACATATAAAACATTTGAAATTTTAAATTCTTCGTTACCTACAACAACAATGCCTTTGACTTTACCCTTGCCATTATCTCCAAATGTCACTGTTCCACCTTTCTTCATCTCCAGGCTAAGGAACTTTGATTTATCGCCCGTCATGTGTTTTGAACATCCAGAGTCCAAATACCACACGTCTTCCTTGTTCCTAGCCCGCACGCACACCTAAAAAGATGATGAGAGTAAAGATTTGGTTACCCAAGTGGTCCCTCCCATGGTTTAGGTGGACACCTTAGGTACCCAGATTTGTTTAACATTAACTTTTCCTTTCTTTCAGCATGAGTCCGAGATGTGACCAAATCGATGACATTTGGCACATGCAATGAATAGTGAGGAACCATTCTTTAATGATTTCTCTGGACTCTTGCTGGAGGAAACATCTTTATGTGTGGATTTAGAAAAAAATTTCATTTTGAAAAATAGGTTTTCTGAACCTGGAGCTGCCGCTGGTTCCGACAGCAGCTGTGGGAAATTTTCGACAGCTTCTAGAGCTTCCAGAAATGTATCCTAGCCCAAATTTTGCTGTCTCATGGCATTGGTTGGCTAAAAGCATATCCATAGATTTTTTTCCAACACCAAATTTTCCAATTGCCATGTTCAACTCATTTACTTTGGACTTTAAAATTGAATTTTCTTTTACTATCATGTCACATCTATTTGCAACATTTTTCTTATAATTCTCTAATTGAGAATGAGAGGTTTTAACAACTTTTTCTAATTCCTTTTTCTCTTTTAGAAGTTGATCAATTTTTTGATCAAACTTAGAAATAGTGTTTTCAAGTTCTTTTATCCTCGTCGAAGAGTGATCACACTCTTGACAAATTTCCTTCTCGTTCCCAATAGACTTCAAATCATTTGATAACTTTTTATTTACTTTCAAAAGAACTTTGTTTTCACATTTTATGAAATCGATTTCCTTTAGGCTTTTATCTAAAAATTTGCAAGTTTTCATAAATTCAGAATATAAATCATCATAAGATGGAGGAGTTACCTCAGTGTCGCTTTGGACACTGCAATCGTCGTCAGATGACGCATTTTCTTTCACCATCAAGCAGACATTTGCCTCCTCTTCCTCCTGTGTTGAGGAATCACTTTCTTCACCAGACGAAGAATCATCCCAAGTCTCTGCCTTTAACACTTTCTTCTTGTAACTTTTATCGTGCCTCTTTGCTTTTTGCTCTTTCAGATACTTTGGGAACTTGCTTATGATATGACCAATCTTCTTGCAATGGTAGCACTCCGGTAGCGGACGCTCCTCTTCATTCTCCATTTTCCTTTGCCTTTTTGGTAGGTAAAATCGTTCTTTTTGAAAAAAAAATTAAATGAATTTCTCCTCTCCGGATTTCTCATAAACTTCTTAAAGTTCCTCACAAACAGTCCTTCTTCATCTTCCTCACTTTCTTCAGTCTCACTTTCAATTTCCTTTTTAGATTTCAACACCAAGCTCTTCTTTTTGGGCTCCAAATTGTACTCTTGGCTTTGAATCTTCAACTCCACTTCATGGGTTTTTAGATTCCCAATGAGACTCTCCAATTGTAAGGTCTTAAGATCATGTGACTCAGAAATTGCAGTCACTTTACGATTGAACTTCGGGGGAAGTGATCTTAAGATTTTCCTCACTAAATCTCCATTGGAGAAAACCTTACCCAACACCTTTGAATCGTTCACGATTTTAGTGAATCGTGTGTACATTGTATCAATTTCTTCATCCACCTCCATTTTGAATCTTTCGAATTCTGACTCCAGTTGAAATAGCTTTGAATCCTTTACTTGCGAAGTACCTTCATGAGTGATTTCTAAAAGATTCCAAATTTCATATGCAGTATCACAAGCACAAACTCTATTAAATTCAGTGCGATCTAGTGCGCAAAATAAAGCATTCATGGCTTTTGCATTGTTTTTACATTTTAATTTATCATTGTCATCACACTTGTCTTTGGGTTTGACCATAGTTACATCTCCTACAACAAATGTTGGGGAAGTATAACTCGTCTCAACCATATTCCAAACTTCCATGTCGAGAGCTATTAGAAAACACCGCATTCGGGTTTTCCAATAGTTATAGTCCGTGCCCATAAAAAGCGGTGGCCTACTAATTCCTTGCCCCTCAACGAACGCGTGATCGTTGTGCGCCATTACTCCCGGTGGTAAAACCGTTTTGGAGTAACCTGGCTCTGATACCACGTGTTGGATCTTGTGGCGCCCTTAGAGGGGGGGGGGGGGGGGGGTGAATAAGGGCCTTTTAGAAATTACGATTTTTTTACTTAAGAATTTTAAAAACAAATTTTACTTTTCTAAAAGTACTTATAAAAATTTCAAACCAATGTAATCTTTGAATAAATTCAAACACAAATTTCTAAGAAAAAGATTAAACAACCATATTTGCAATTAAAGAAAAAGTCATAATTTTATAATCATGAAATTCACATACAAATAATATGATCTTAACAATGCTTAAGATCAAGGCACAAATATGATAATAACCCTTTTACAATTTGTGTTTACCAATCCTTCTCCCAAGGATCGGAAGGCTATCACTTGTCTCTCCCTAGACCAAGTCCAAGCCTATCCTCTAGATCTTCCCAAGATCTAGACGTAGCACACAAGGCCACGATTTCCCACCAAACCACGCAAGAACTTGGACGCTCCACACAAGGAAGCGATTTTCCCCTAAGCCACGCAAGGACTTAAACGTCACGCACAAGGAGATGATTTCCCTACCAATACAAAGTGAAATGTATATAAATGAAAATACAAAATGAAAAGAACAACTCCCTAGAAATTCAGATCTCTGAAAGGAAGGTTGAAGCCTCGAGATGATCGTTGATGTAGAAGCGCGCCCGATCTCGTCTTCAATCTCAAATCTTCTAAGCACAAATGGGAGTTGATGAGGTTCTGGAGCTCTCTGGTTCGTATGCACTCAGGAAGGGATTTGGAATTCTCAATTCTTGGAATGCACGAACCAAACGAGCCAATATATAAATTTTCACTGTCGCCTGGGCGACATCACTGTCGGAATTCCGACAGCGCTAAACTGCCGCTCGTAGTGCTGTCGTGCGGGCAGTTGCTGTAACGTCCGGGCTATCGTGCGGGCAGTTGCTGTAACTTCCGAGCTGTCGCCTGGGAGACATCGCTGTCGGATTTCCGACAGCGCAAAACTGCCGTTCGTCGTGTTGCCATGCGGGAAGTTGTTATAACTTCTCTGTTGTCGCCTGGGCGACATTAGCTGTCGGAAAATTCCGACATCGAAATTTTCATACACTCAAATTGAGCTCTAGCAGAATTGTGAACATCTCATACCTGTTACCTGCACACCATCAATAAAAGTAGAATCAAATACAAACGGGACTTTGTTATTATCAAATCGAAAGAGTGCGAAACGCATGCTCCAACATATAGACCCTTTGAAAGATTCTTCTAGAAGAATTTTATGCATACATAATGAAGGGTTAATTCCCCTCATATCCGCGATGGTCCAACCTATAGCGGGTTTATATCACTTTAAGAGATTTAATAATTTGTGTTGTTGTTCCGGTAACAATTTGAAATTGACTATGACCGGTAATGTGTCATTCTCTCCTAAATATGCATATGATAGATGTTTAGGAAGTGGTTTTAACTCAAGAATGGGCGGATTGATAATAGAAGATTTATCCACACAAGACCTCTCTTGCATGTCTAGTGGTTCCAGATTACGGATGAATGCCGATTGATGTGCAAATGCTTCCAAACACTCTTGAATTTCTTCTTCGTCGTCAAATTTTTCATCATCGCTTGACATATCCATTACCGCTTCAACTTCAAACTCTTGACTCTTGTCAAGACCATAGTCATAAAGGGTCATGCATTTAACCTCTTCCATACCATCCTCTTCCCTATGAGGAAATTTCATTGCTCTAAGTACATTGAATGTGACTTGCTCATCGTTAACTCTCATGGTTAACTCCCCCTTATGGACATCAATCAAAGTTTTCCCGGTGGCTAAGAAAGGTCTACCTACAATAATAGGTATCTCTTTGTCTTCTTCCATATCTAAAACCACGAAATCCGCTGGAAAAATGAACTTTTCTACCTTGACTAAGACATCTTCTACAATTTCTTTTGGAAAGGTAAGAGATTTGTCGGCCAATTGTAACGTAACTTGCATCAAATTCTTATAAATTGATAATGACATGAGATTTATGCTTGCCCCTAAATCGCATAAAGCCTTTCCCTCAAATTGATAACCAATAGAACACGGAATAGTGAAACTTTCGGGATCTTTTAATTTCGCTGGTAATTTCTTTTGAAGAATCGCACTACACTCATGAGTGAGTGCTACCGTCTCATTTACACCAAATTTTCTTTTCTTATTTAGGATATCTTTCATGAATTTTACATAACTTGGCATTTGCTCTAATCCTTCGGCGAAGGGTATATTGATTTGTAGTTTTTTAAATATTCCCAGGAATTTCTGGAATTGTTGATCTAGTTTGTTCTTTCGTAGCCTTTGAGGAAAAGGTGTAGGGGGTAAATCACTGTGTTTCCCTTCTTACCCGTCATCTCAACTTCATTTCCATTCTTACTTTCTCCTATTATTTCTAGTTCCTCCCCTTCTTTGTCATTGCCATCTCATCCCCTTACATCAGGTACTGTCATGCCGCGGGCTGCGTGACACTGCCGCGCTCTGCACTGCCGCGCGTGAGTGGCGCGGCACTGCCGCGCGCGGCAAGCGCGCGGCACTGCTGCGCACTGCTCGGTGCAGCACTGCCGCGCACTACGTACGCGACATTTCCACACGCGGGCTGCTGTGCACAACTCCAACAAATCTCAGGTGAGATCCTAGGGCGACTTCCCGCGCGGTCGCGTGCCATCTCGAACGGGGTGGAGGCCGCGTCCGCCAGGCGGAACCAGTGAAAGAGTTTCTGGCACGAGCTGACGAGGTGTCGGTCGAGGAGCGCGAGGATGAAAGGGGATGAGCTGGGGCAGTCGGAGATAGCGATGGTTAGGAGGAGGGATATGGGAGCGAGGTCGAACGCCTCCTCGCACGGGACATGACGATGCCTTCGCGCGAGAGGAGGCGCATGAGGATGCGGAGGAGCACGCGTATGGGCGCGGATGAGTGCGCAAGAACGCGCCATTCCTTAAAATGTTGCGACCATAGCAGGCAAGAGAGGCTCGAGCCGTGCTCCGAAATGGAGCGTGGACTGGCCGCGGGGTACTCCGCAAGGAGCGGGGGGACGCACTCCAATTGGAGTGCTTGGAAGGCGAAAATTTTGAATCTGATCTCCGGAGTCCGATTCCTTCTTTGCTCCCCTGCGTGAACGGGTTCGCTAATCCCGATAGATTTTTAGTTTTGCTCGCCTCCGTTCGATGTTCTACGCAGTTTATCATCATTATCATTATCCAGTGCTACAATATTTTTTATAAAATATCAAGCCGAGGTGCTAGAATCAAGCATCATGCTTTCTGCCTCTTTGAAGTGGGTGAGTTTTATGAAATGGCAGATATCAAGCAAGTCACCACCTCGTTAGTTCCCGCATAGCCAAATTGATCACGCCTTAAGAATAATTATTTGTATATATAATTTATTATGCATAATTGGAGCGTGACGCTGCCTTGGATCTAACTGGAGCGCTGTGTCGGTGTGCTGTGCCAGCGTGCTGTGGTGCCTTGTCGCACATTTTCACGGGTGTGCACGGACCATTCGTCCTTGCATTTCTCTCCCCCTTTTTCTTGTTTTGAAATTTGTTTATCTTTAAATTCGTCTCTGACCTTGTGCAGGTACTAAGGCGGGTAGGCCAAATGAGGCCTATGCGCACGCGTTCCACTTTGAACGTGGACCGGGTTGAAACGTGGCGAAAGCGAGGGAGTGATTTTCGCAGAGTAGGAGCGAACGGGAGCGCTAGAGCGCCTCCCGCGGAGAGCGCGTGGCTCGGAGAGCTAACCACCATTTTGTCGGAGCATGATGCTCTGCAGCGTGGGAGCGAGGTGCCCTGCAACGCGGGAGAGCGATGCTCTACATCGTGTAACATCCCCATCCATTCGGGAGCATATAACAGAAGGTCCGGCCGGGGCCCCACGCCAAAAACTACAAAACAAATGGGACGTCACTTAATTGAAATATCGAATGACTCTAAACAGCGAACCTAACTCAGAGCATTCTATGCGGAAGCAAAAGAGAGAGACAAGACATATAAACCACAAAACCCGAACCCGGGTATGTCCACTTCTATTACTTGGAATGAAATATCTTATACAACAAAATTTAGGCACAACGGCCTTACAAATTACCAACATCGGCGCGCAGGCCGGCCATACATGAAACAAGAGAACATCAAAAAGGCCTTCAAGGGCCGCAGCAGCGTAGGGGCTTCATCCCGCTATGTTCCCCCTATGTTCCCGCTCGATCCAGCACCAGTACAACAAGCCCACCAAAAACGGTGGCAAAACAGGGCAACGGTCAGCTACGGCTGACCAAATTATAACGACCCCACCCCTTCGAGGGGGTGGCAGTTTCCCGTCCCTGCAAGAGCATTACAACATATATATATAACAGAATGAAGCGGCTGACACGGACCACAACAATTCATACATATGCAACAATTCAGTTCTGCCGATAGTGCAAGCCTATAAGCCGTCTCGCCGACGCGCTCGATGATCTCAAACGGTCCAAAGTATCTCGGACTCAGCTTTTTCAAGCGTCGAATCCTGGATACACCCTTGAACGGCCTGATCTTCAAGTAAACCCAATCGCCAACGGCGAACTGGATGTCGTGATGCTTCGCATTATAGTACTTTGCCTTCCTATCCTGCGCAACCAAAAGCCTCTCCCGGATCATACGTACCGTCGAAGTCACCTCTTCGACGTCTTTCCTCTTGAAGAGCTTCGTCTCGCCCGTTTCTGCCCAAGCTAAGGGAGTGCGGCACTTCCTGCCATAGAGGGCCTCGAAAGGCGCCATCTGAATACACGCCTGGTAGCTGTTGTTGTACGCGAACTCAACAAGAAAGAGGTGATCTTCCCACCCCTTGCCGAAATCCAGGACTCACATCCGGAGCATATCCTCCATCGTCATATTGGTACGCTCAGTTTGGCCATCCGTCTGAGGATGAAAGGCCGTGCTAAACTGCAGCTTCGTACCCAATAAATGGTTGACTAGCCTCCAGTCGCTCGAAGTAAAGCGTCCATCTCGATCACTGACGATGCTATGGGGCACACCGTGCAATCGTACTATTGTATCAACATACAACTTCGCCAACTTCTCCACCGAGTCATCCCTCCGGTTGGGGATAAAGTGCGCCACCTTTGTCAGCCGGTCTACGACTACCCAGATGGCATCGTTCCCGCGCTGCGATCTCGGCAGCCCATACACGAAATCCATGGAAACGTCATCGAATTTCCACTCTGGAACCGGTAATGACTTCAAAAAGCCATCGGGCTTCTGACATTCCGCCTTCACTAGCGCACAAGTGTGGAACTTGGCCACGTAGTGAGCGATGTCCCTCTTCATACCCGGCCACCAGAAAAGGACCTTCATGTCCTTGTACATCTTCGTGCTCCCCGGATGAACTGAGTACCTGGTACGATGCGCCTCGTACATCAACTCATCGCGCAGCTCACCCACCTTGGGGATGCACAAACGGTCGCCTCTCCACAGCAACCCGTCACGTACCTGAAACTGGGCATCCGGCCCACCACCAGCCTCCTCCACGTAGCGCTTTAAACTCGGATCGAGTTCTAAAGCCTGGCGGACTCTATCTGCGAGATCGTACTGCACCTCAGTCCAACAGAGGCAAGCATCAGCACTGCTCCTCTTCTCCACGCAAGAAATACCCAAGGCCTCCAGGTCACGTATCAGGTGCTCATCATGCATCTGAATCCAGTTGGCCTGCGTTGGAGCCCTGCGACTAAGCGCGTCCGCGACAACATTCCCCTTCCCGGGAGTGTAATGAATTTCGAAGGTGAAGTCCCCAAGGAACTCCATCCACCTCTGCTGTTGCATATTCAGCCCTTTCTGCGTCAGAAGGTACGTCAGGCTCTTATGGTCCGTGAAGATATCGATCTTCACGCCATACACATAATGCCGCCAAAGCTTCAGGGCAAATATCACGGCCGCCAACTCTAGGTCGTGGACCGGATAGTTCCGCTCGTGCACCTTCAGCTGGCGAGAGCCGTACGCTACTACCTGGCCATGCTGCTGCAGAACACAGCCAAGGCCGCTCCCAGAAGCGTCGCTGTAGATCTCAAAGCCCTCCGTGTCGCAAGGCAAACATAAGATCGGAGCCATGGTAAGCCGCCACTTCAACTCCTCGAAAGCCTGCGCACACGCGAGCGTCCAAACAAACTCCTGCATCTTCCGTGTCAGCGTCGTAAGAGGCAGCGCGATCCGTGAGAAGTTCTCCACGAAGCGCCTGTAATAGCCGGCCAGCCCGAGAAAGCTACGGACCTCCGCTACAGTAGAAAGAACAGGCCACTCCCTGATGGCCGCAACCTTCACCGGATCTACCGCCACACCCGCTCCACTAACCACATGGCCTAAGAATGCCACGGAAGGTAGCCAGAACTCGCACTTTGAGAACTTGGCATACAGCTGGTTCCTCCTCAGAACCTCCAAGACTACTCGCAGGTGATCACTGTGCTCCTCCTCGGCCCGAGAGTAGACCAGTATGTCGTCAAGGAAGACGACCACAAACCGGTCGAGGTACTCTCGGAAAGTCCGGTGCATCAAGTCCATAAACACTGAAGGCGCATTAGACAGCCCAAACGGCATCACGGTGAACTCATACTGCCCGTACCTTGTACTGAAGACAGTCTTCGGGATGTCGCACTCCCTGATCCGCACCTGATAATAGCCGGACTTCAAGTCCAGCTTCGAGTATGCTGTCGAACCAACGAGCTGGTCGAACAAGTCGTCTATCCTCGGAAGAGGATACTTGTTCTTCTCGGTCAGCTTGTTCAGCTCCCGATAATCGATGCAAAGCTGCAGGCTACAGTCCTTCTTCTTGACAAAGAGGACCGGTGCACTCCAAGGTGAAGAACTCGGACGCGCATAGCCCTGCTCAAGCAGCTCTTGCAACTGCAGCTTCAACTCCGCCAACTCTTTTGGAGCCATACGATACGGCGAGCGGGCCACAGGCTTAGCGTCTGGCACCAACTCAATCGTGAAATCTATCTCCCGCTGCGGTGGAGCACCGGGGAGATCGCTCGGGAACACATCGGGGAACTCTGAAACTACCGGAACATCCACTAGGTTGGGCCTCGGCATTGAAGCCTCCACTAGAGCAAAGAATAACTCTGCTCCCTGTCGCACTGCCTTGGACACCTTGAGAGCAAACATCAGCATCTTGCTCGATCCACGCATGCCTGCAAAGACCGTCTCACGATCGGCACACTGCCCAAACCTCACCTCCTTCGTGGTGCAATCGATGCACGCACGCTGTTTCGATAGCCAGTCCATGCCGAAGATTACATCGAACTCAACCAGGGGGGAGTAACGATGCTTTCAGGTCATACTCCTGGCTTCCGACTAGAACCTTCACGTAGCAACTCCTCTCCACACACATCGAAAATCCATTCGGCAGTAGGACCTCCAGTCCATCTGCAGAAGCAAACGACGGCGCACCAATACGTTGGACGAAGTCCGACGATAAGAAGGAGTGCGAAGCTCCAGTATCGAAAAGCGCTCTCGCTGGGATGCCTAAAACATTTACAAAGCCTACGCCGCCAAACAAGGTTAGCATGAACACTAAAACAGGTATATTAAAATAGTAAGGACTGTATCTTAAATTATACCTGTCACGACGTCCATGGCTTTGATAACCTCCTGCTGACCAAGACTGAAGACTCTGGGCTGCGGGGGAGCCATACGGGAGGCAGTGGACTCAGCCGCCTTCCCCTTCTCAGAATAAGATAGCACAGTCTTCTTCTCTGACCTTGGAAGCACACTTCGGCAATCCCGAGAGAAATGGCCAGGCTTGCCACAGGTAAAACAAATAAGAGGGTCACGTCCAGACGACGTGCCCGAAGCAGAGGGAGCAGGCAAAGATAATCGAGCCTTCTTCCAGCGATTCAACCTCCGCAACTTCGCCGCACTCGGCGCCTTGCCCTCCGGCACTGCCTCGACCACAACCACCTTGCCCTTCTCCCTGAGCATGTCCTGCTCAAGCGCTCGGGCTGAACTAACGAGGGTCGTGAAACCCTGCGTCAACGGCCCTGTCAGAAGGTACCGCAACTCACTACGCAAGCCTCCGTAGAACCTGTTCACCCTTCTCCCTTCGTCATCGAAAGAAGTTCCAGCGTAACGCCCGAGGCGGGTGAACTCATACAGGTAGTCATCAACCAGTCTATCACCCTGCGTCAAAGCCAGGAACTGGTTCTCCATCGCGATCTGCTGCGACGGAGGCACATACCTTGCCAGGAAGATTCTCGAGAACTCTTCCATCGGCACATCAACCAGTCGTCTTCCCGCAAACTGGCACCTCTCTACCTCATCCCACCACCTTCTGGCTTCCTTTTCCAACAAGAAAGTAGTGAAGGTCACTTTCTGCGCTTCATCTGACTGTGTCGCCGTCAGAATTCGCTCCATATGCGACAGCCAGTCCTCGGCCTCAGCTGGGGATTCAACCCCGGTAAACGGAGGAGGTCGAAATCCCAGGAAGTGCTTCAGCTGTTGCTCAGCATCACGCCTCACGGGGACTTGCTCCACTCTTAGTGGCTCTGGGGCAACTTCCTGCACCGGCGGTTGACCTTGCCCTCCAGGCTGGCCATTCAACGCAGCTAGAACGGCTTCTGTAACTCGCCGAACCATCTCAACAGACGGAGGTGTAGGAGCCTCAGTAGACCCACTACTCTCAACCACGTCACGGGGACGCAACGGTCCCGCTGCACTTCGAGTGCCCTACACGAGTGCATCACACAGGTAGGCGACAGCACAGTCGCAACTAACAACAAAAGGAACACTCAGGTTCCAAAATCATGCAATAATTGTTGGTTTGTTGTTACATTTCATTCCTAAGTGGACATTTTTGGGTTTATTTTACGTCGGTAGCGCACACACGTGCTCACCACCCCTTAAAAGAATTCGTCCACGAATTCCTTAGAAGGACACGGAACCCTAGAATCTGATACCAATTTGTAACATCCCCATCCGTTTGGGAGCATATAACAGAAGGTCCGGCCGGGGCCCCACGCCATATACTACAAAACAAATGGGAACGTCACTTAATTGAAATATCGAATGACTCTAAACAACGAACCTAACTCAGAGCATTCTATGCGGAAGCAAAAGAGAGAGACAAGACATATAAACCACAAAACCCGAATCCGGGTATGTCCACTTCTATTACTTGGAATGAAATGTCTTATACAACAAAATTTAGGCACAACGGCCTTACAAATTACCAACATCGGTGCGCAGGCCGGCCATACAGGAAACAAGAGAACATCAAAAAGGCCTTCAAGGGCCGCAGCAGCGCAGGGGCTTCAACCCGCTATGTTCCCGCTCGGTCCAGCACCTGTACAACAAGCCCACCAAAAACGGTGGCAAAATAGGGCAACGGTCAGCTACGGCTGACCAAATTATAACGACCCCACCCCTTCGAGGGGGTGGCAGTTTCCCGTCCCTACAAGAGCATCACAGGATATATATATAACAGAATGAAGCGGCTGACACAGACCACAAAAATTCATACATATGCATCAATCACAAACGTGGGAATGGCCTCCACGTCTCGTGCTCTTAGGCACTCTTTGGTGTACTCCGCCTTCCACCACCATCCACTCGTGATGGCTTTGCCCTTCGAGGCTAAAGTCGGTGGCCCGAATACCAGGGCTCTCCCGTGCTTTAATTGTGAACATCTCGTAGTCCGAAGACTCTTTCTCATTGCTTCCCGACATGCTGTACGAGACTTACTAATTAGGTGCTACAGTGGTGCGGTTTTAGGTTCTCCAAATGCCCGTTGTTCACAGCTCTCGTTGTACAACACGAAAAGCGGGTATAGCGTCCCCTCAGCCCAGGTATTCTCAATTAGCCGGCTCTACGGGCCGCTAAGTCATCCACCAGGACACCCTCACAGGTCGGGCACACAGGCCTCATGTCCTTTCAACTGGTGGGCACAACAACATCAGCAGAACTCAGTCTGGGAGCTATCGCCGGCGTTAACGCTAACGCCTGGCGATAGCGCACAGAAACGCCACCTTGGCTTCTAGCTGTGGGTGCTCCCCGGGGCACACCCCCAGGCATTGCTGCACATGCAGTAGCACTCCCACTGCCTCAGAACGCACAAAATCACCAGAACCAATTCTGGGAGCTACCGCCCGGCGCTAACGCTAGCGCCAGCGGTAGTGAACAGAACTCCATTTCTGCTTCTAACTTCGGGTGCTTCCCGGGGCACACCCCCAGGCGTTGTTGCGCATGCAGTAGCACCCTCTAGTCCTACGAAGCAGGATATCAACACGGAGTTTTCCCTGGCACGCATAATATCAAAGAGCATCACCAATCCGGACGAACCGTCTCGGATGGGCTTCACACAGCGCGCCTACGTCCATTCCACGCATGGACTCTACATGTATGCAAGATCTGACAGGGATAACATGAATCCACCCGTCAGAGGTCGCGACCTCACCCTTTTGGGTAGGGACCTCAAAGATGCACGGAAATGGACTAACACATGTCCAAAAGAGGGTAGAAAGGATCGTTACCCTTTGACGTCGCTTCGAGGCCATAGCTTGATTTTTGGTACGGATGGAAAGGAGCTTCTTGCCCTCCTCTACCCGTAGCCACCAACGGATCGGGATTCGGTGTAGGAAACCTCCGCCAAAGATGAGCTCTAGGGTTGGAAAACCCTATTCATCATCTTCTCCAAGGCTCTCCCTCTCTCTTAATTAAAACCCTTGGAGAATAAAGGAATCCAAGAGCCTTTCAGCCTCCTAAGGCCACATATCGGGCACCTCTGTCCAAAATAAGGCCCCAAAGTCAATGTCCCATAAATGCCCATGATTCCAAATCACGGGTCTGAGTCGCGCGCTAGCGCCGGCGCTAGCGCTAGCGCCTGCGCTAGCTTCCGTCTTGACGCTAGCGGTAGTCGATGCTTAAGGCCTCCGTCTCGATGCTAGCAACCGTCGAGATGGCTAGCGCCAGGCGGTAGCACTACCGCCTGCGCTAGCTCCCATCTCGACGCTAGCGGCTTCCGTCTCGACGCTAGTAACCATCGAGATGGCTAGCGCCAGGCGGTAGCACTACCGCCTGCGCTAGCTCCCATCTCGACGCTAGCGGCTTCCGTCCCGACGCTAGCAACCGTCGAGATGGCTAGCGCCAGGCGGTAGCACTACCGCCTGCGCTAGCTCCCAGCAACCCATAGCTGCTTCGAAGTTTTGGGGTGTTACACATCGTGGGAGCGAGATGCCATGCAACGCGGGAGTGTGATGCTCTGCAGTGTGGGAGCAAGGTGCCCTGCAACGCGTGAGCGTGATGCTCTGCAGCGTGGGAGCGAGGTGTTTTGCTTCATAGTTGAGCCGAATTCCCCATAGTTTGGAGAGCTTATTATTCAGGGTTGACGTTGGGTTAGCGGCCTTCACCCCAAGATCCTTGCTTTGGGAGTTCTGTGTTGCTAACGGAAGTCGAAAAACTCCCACAACATTGTTGAAGAAAACAAAGCATACATGCGCGCGCAAGTTTTCATAATGCGACTTATTATATTAAAGGAAACATCCAAAAGCAGGAAAAAGAGATTTTAGATAGAAGAGATGCATGGTTTGCACTCTCTACCGGTGGAGAGACCTCGGACCAGGGTTTCTGCTTCATGCACGTCAGGCCAAAGCGGGGTCCTCGGCCAAATTTTCATTCCGCGATGCGAGCTGGTCCGGGGCTGGATCTTGCTCAAATCTTCTGAGTAGACCTTGTCGGACCATGCGCTCGATCTCGTCCTTTAACCGGTTGCAGCCTTCGGTTCTATGGACGTATCCGCGGTGGAATTCACAGTACTGCTACTGGTTTCCCCTATTTGGAGCAAGCGGCTCGGGCCTACGAAGCTCCTCGTTATCACGGATAGCAAGGAGTACGTTGGTTCTGGTGATGTTTAAGGGAGTGTAGTCCTGATGTTGTCGAATTCTCTGGTCTTTGCGGGGGTTTTCATGATTCTCATTGTTTCTCTCGAGATCTGGTAGTGGTTCCTGATCCCTTTTCCTTTTTGAGCTTCCTTCGAACTGTTGACAATGTGCTTCAATTGCTTCGTCCGCTGCAATCTGAGCTTCGACCCGGTGTACGAGGTCGGGATAGCTAGACACAGTCTCCCTCATTAAGACTGAGTAGAAGCTGCCTGGTCGGAGTCCTCCTAAAAAGACGCCACGTAGAAGCTCGAGATCGACCCCTGGAATCTGTCGTGCCTCAATAGTGAAGCGGCGGAAGAAATCCTTGAGATTTCGCACTCCTTCTGGCGGATTCCTGACAGGTGGGAGGGATCTCGAACAACTCGACGATTCGAGACGAACTGGTCGACGAATAGTTGAGATAACTCTGCAAAGTTGTCTATCACACCTTCCCTCAGAGAGTGGAACCAGGTGCGGGCTTGTCCTTTTAGTGTTGTCGGGAACACTTGACACAAAAGCTGGTCAGAAGCATTATAGATCCTCATGATGGTGGCAAAATGGCTGACGTGCTCCAGCGGATCATCGGTTCCATCGTTAGCCTCGATGCTTAGTAGTTTAAAACCGCGCGGGACGGGGTGTGCTAGCACTTGTGGAGTCAGCGGAGAGCCATGTCGAATGGGTCGTCGTGCAACTACAGCCCGTCGCCTTCCTACACCAAATTCCTCTTCGATCATCTCGCGCACCCCTTCGCGGGTGATCCTTACATTTGCATGCTCTCTGTTTGCTTCCCCCGCTTGGGGATCGTGCTGCCTTCCCTCTAGATTCCCATCGGGCTGCACCGGGTGACAAGAACTGTCATCATTGGAAAATTTGCCCTCATCATTAGCTTCCGCGCGAGCGACATTTTCAAGTCGAACCTGATCGGGGATTGCCGGAGGCCAAGCAATTTGGCCGTCAACGAGAATGGGGGTGCGGGTAGCCCCGAGGTTCCTCAGTAGATCAAGCATCTCGGCTTGCTTCTCTTCTATCATGAGCATGCGTTCCTCAACAGCAGCTGCCACCACCACACCGACACCTTCGAGCGGCGGCATGCCAAAGCCGAGCGAGTTTCCAGGAGCGTGTTCAACATGCACCTCAGGAGCTGCTCTGTTTGCAGCGCAGGAGCTTCTTCTGGTCATCACTGTTGGTCAAGAGTACTACTGATTAGCACTATCTTCCAAGAATCTTCAGAGAGTTGGGAACCTTATTCCCACAGACGGCTCCAAACTATTGTGGGTCGTTCAACGCTCTCCTGGACCAGTCGAGCTGAACCGCCTTAGCTCGAGAGTGAGCTGAATGCGCAAACAGTCAAAAATAAGAACCAACGGTAGACAGCAAGATTTTTACATGGAAAACCCAAAAAAGGGAAAAAAAACCACGGGGCCTAGCCCAGTTTTGAATGATCCACTAGTGTTGTGAGTTACAGAGAGTTGTTTTTTGAGGGTGATGAATGAATATTAGGTCTGTAGTCTAAATCACCTAGAGAGGGGGTGAATAGGTATTTTTGATTTTCCTCTAACCACCCTAGCTTATTTCTGATTTCTGGTTTAAGTAAAAGATCAACCACACAGAAAGCACACAAGTATGTATAGAGGTTCCTCAAGATAGGGTGTCTTGAGTAGTCCTCTTTCCCCCTTCACCTTTCTAACAATGTGTTAGACAAGGCCAACTCCTCCAAACTCGGCTCAAAAGAATTTACAACACAGATCCCTCAGGATCTCTCAGGTTTTCTCAAACCCTACCTCAGGCACAACAGCCCTACAACTCAGATCAGCTCCTGATCCTACAGCTCAGACCTCAGCAGGTCCTACAACTCAGACCAAAACAGGTTCTACCTCAGGCTAAGCAACCATACCTCAGATCAGCTCCTGATCCTACAGGTCAGACCTCAGCAGGTCCTACAACTCAGAGGATTTCTCCTCCTACATCTCAGGCAATGAAGCCTTACAACTCAGATCAGCAGATCCTACACTCAGGACTTCATCCCTACACTCAGAACCCTCGGGTTCCTACAAACTCAGACCAAATGGTCTTACAACTCAGGCAAAATGCCCTACATAAAATTGATTTAGAATTATTCTACAGTAGAGGTGCTCTCATGTAGATCCTGCACAGACTGTGCTTCCTGTAGCTGAAGATGTTGAATACAGCCACAACTTGATCTTCCTCTTCAATAGAGTGATGGAAGATCACCTTGCCCCTTCTGGTGGAGGAGCTATCTTCTTCTCTCTGTTTCTTCTTCTCATTCAGGGAGCAGGAAGAAAGTCGAGAGCAGCTGCCGTCAATGAAACAGTTGATTTTTCTTTTTGCACGCGACGGAGGAGAGCTTCAAATGTGCCATATCACTTCCTTTTATCCGTCTCTGATCTTCAACGGCTCTTAGATGTCCTTCTGAGAAGAATGGGAGAAGCTAGTGGACCCCACACGGCTTGTCTGCAACTTGCCCTAGCCGCAGGTTCCGCCGCCCTACTTTTTCATAGAGAAGGACTGCGCTCGACGAACGCGCTGCACTCTGTGTTCAACAAACTTGTCAAACTCTGCGTTCGACGATCTTGTCAAACTCTGCGTTCGACGATCTTGTCTTGTCTCTGCGTTCGACGAATGGCACTCTGCGTTCGACGATCGGCACTGTCTCTACGTTCGACGATCTGCACTGTCTCTGCGTTCGACGATCAGTGTTCTGTGTTCGACGAACGGCACTCTGTGTTCGACGAACACGCCAATTAAGCCTTCTCAGCGGCTCCTTCTTTGGTCTCTTCTCAGCGGTCGACGAACTTAGTCCTTCGTTCGACGAACGACCTTTAGCGTTCGACGAACACGCTGGTTCTCAGCGTTTGAAGAACTTATCAGCGGAGACATCTTCTTCTTAGCGGATCCACTGAGACAGCTCCTTGTCTCAGCGGTTTAGACCCTTCGTCTCAGCGGTTCTGCTGAGACAAAACTTCATCTCTTTGTAGATGATTCTTCACAACTAAGGGCATGTTTGGCCCTTTCTTTTGAGTCACCTGTACCTGTATATACTACACAAGTATAGCTTTATCAAATACAATATGTCCTTAGCATTGAGAGTGATGCCTCTTCAAATCAAGGTAATATTGAGGGCAATATACCCAACAATCTCCCTTATTTGAAGAAGGCAGAACATTCCCAATGCTAAGGTACATTAACAGCAAAAACATATCACAAAGATTGATCTGTAGCATGGGCCCTAATACCCTAGGCATTTGCCCTATCTAGCATTGACCTATCCTAAGCATTGGCCCTATCTCCCCCTTTCTGGTTTCTTCAACCTTTAACCTTCTATGGATAGGGAGGCAACATCTATTGATCCTTTTGGATCAACTTATAGGTCAACCTATACACACTTAGCATTTGTCATCTCCCCCTCAATTGGAAAGTATTTTCTGTAATAGCAGATCCTGTTCAAATTGAACAACCCATTCTAGCTCCCCCTCAATGTTAGCACTATTCTACACTCAACATTCCTAGTTCTATCTTGAAAGCATTAAACTTGACCTCATCCAATGGCTTAGCAAAGATATCAACCACTTGACTGTCAGTGGGGACAAATTCAAGGCTGATATCTTTACAGTCAACATGTTCTCTTATAAAATGATATCTTATCTCAATATGCTTAGTCCTGCTGTGAGAGACAGGATTCTTAGCAATGGAGATAGCACTGGATGAGTCACAATAAAGAGGAGATTGACTTACCTTGAGGTTGTAGTCCTCTAACTGGTGTTGAATCCATAATAGTTGAGCACAACAGCTACCTACTGCAATGTACTCAGACTCAGCTGTGGACATTGCCACACTGGTTTGCTTTTTGCTGCTCCATGAGACCAGCCTCCTCCTTAGGAATTGACAGGTGCCACTTGTGCTTTTCCTGTCCTCTTTGCATCCTGCAAAATCTGCATCTGAGTAGCCTATCAGTTCAAAATCACTATTCCTAGGGCACCAAAGGCCATGATTCAGGCTTCCCTTGAGGTATCTCAAGATCCTCTTCACAGAGGTGTAGTGAGACTCCTTAGGCAGGCCTGATACCTAGCACAAACACATATAGAATACATAATGTCTGGCCTACTAGCAGTTAAGTACAACAAGGATCCAATGATACACATGTACATGGACTCATCAAAGGCCTTCCCCTTTTCATCCTTGTCTAATGATACATTAGATCCTATGGGTGTCCTGATGGTGGAAGCAGATTCCATCCCAAACTTCTTGATGAGCTCCTTGGTGTACTTAGTCTGTGAGATGAAGATTCCATCCTCAGACTGTTTCACCTGGAACCCAAGGAAATATTTGAGCTCACCCATACTGCTCATCTCAAACTCCCCCTACATTTGATTAGCAAAACTCTTGCAGAGGTTGTCATCAGTAGACCCAAAAATTATGTCATCAACATAAATTTGAACTAGGAGAATCTTGCCCCTTGTTTCCCTAAGAAATAGTGTGCTATCTATCTTTCCCCTCAAGAACTTGTTCTTGATGAGAATGCTAGACAAAGTCTCATACCAAGCTCTTGGGGCTTGCTTAAGACCATACAGGGCTTTCTTAAGAAAATAGACATGGGAAGTGAGAGTAGGATGGACAAAACCTGATGGTTGCTCTACATATACTTCCTCTTTTAGATTTCCATTTAGGAATGCTGACTTGACATCCATCTGGTATACTTTGAAGCCTTTGTGGGCTGCATATGCAAGGAATAGCCTTATAGCCTCCAACCTTGCAATTGGGGCAAAGGTTTGATCAAAGTCAATCCCTTCCTCTTGTCGGTATCCCTTTGCAACAAGCCTTGCCTTGTTCTTGATGATAGTTCCATTCTCATCCATCTTATTTCTAAAGATCCATTTGGTGCCAATGATGTTGTGTCCTTGTGGTCTTGGCACCAATTTCCATACTTTGCATCTTTTGAATTGCAAAAGTTCTTCCTACATATCCTGGATCCAGAATGGATCCACATTGGCCTCTTCAAACTTCTTAGGTTCTACCTGTGACAGAAAACTGAGGAACAAGGCCTCATTATGAGCTCTGCTCCTGGTTGTCACACCTTGCTGGACATTTCCAATAATCTGATCCAAGGGATGATCCCTTAGATGTCTTGTAGCTGCAGGTAATCTGTGCTCTACTTGCTGAACTTCTTCCACTGGTTCAGCAGTTTCTTCAGCATCTTGCACCTCTGCTACTTCTTGAACTTCTGCATCAGGATTTGCTTTACTGCTGCTGGAAGGTTCTTGTATGGATAGTTCTTCCATTGCTTCTTCACTTCCTGTCAAAACAGAAGAACTTGAGGATTTATTCCTCTATCTGATATCAAATTCAGGATATCACCCTCATTCCTTTCATGTGCCACAAGCACATACTGTCCAAGTACCAAACGATGATGAAGCTGGTACTTGAGCAATCCTGCAAAACAGAGTTTAATGTTCCTTAGGAGCCCAAGATGACTTGGGTCCTAGGTTCTTGTTAGCATGATCAAAAGGCCTTACTCTAGCTGCACCCTTGGCAGGAAGACTCTTCTTTGCATTAGGTGCATTGGGGTTGTACCAACAATCAATGGCAAAGTGTCCCACTTTACCACAGCACCAACATTCATGAATGTTGTATCTTCTCTTCTGAGCATTTCTTGAGGATTGTGCAGCACAGTCCTCATGTTCAGGAATAGATACAGCAGGCATTCTTCCTGTTCCTCTCAGCAATTATTTGACTGAATGTCATTCTGTGAGCTGTCTTGAGGCTCTTTGTCCTGATGGCATCAACTTGCAATGACTTGGTAGCCATACAAGATTTGATGGCATCTGACACTGAGCAATCAGACATGTTTACAGAATTGGCAGTAGTCATGTTCTTGACTGATCCAATCTTAGAGGGGCTTGCCTTCTCATTCTTGAATGAAGTGGCTGAAGTACCAAAAACAAATGGTCCATGTTGGGCCATTTGAATTTCCTCATGGGTAGCCTTCATGGCACTCAATCCCATGCCCTTTCTTTCACTATGAGAAGGAGTGTTTTCCTTCATATAGGACCTTCCATTCTTCCAGTGACCATGAATGCTTTCATGGTCATACCTGTTGGAGGGAAGTGACACCTTTTGAAAGGTGGTTTGAGGCTTAGCCTTCTTCTTGCTTTTTACTCCACTCCCTTATCCTACTTCCATCTTATTGAATCCAGGTCCTCTCCAATTGGTTTGAGAGGAGAAGGTGTCAATAAGGGGAAGCACTGATTTGGGCTTAGAGAATTGGGCCACCAGGCACTTCTCCTTTTCAAGTTTTTCTTCAAGGTCCTTGATGACCTTGTTCTTCAGGGAAATAATGCTTATTTGCACCATAGTTAACCCCTGTAAATGACTAATTTGTCTGCCCATCTGAGCCACCAGGGTGGTAGGTTCAGTGTTGACATCCTTAGTCATTTTGCGGGAAACAATTTCCTGGGCTTGCCTCTTAGCAAGCTTCTTGCTCTTCTTCAGAGCCTCCATAAGAACACCATATTTTTCAATCAATTGATTGAGTTCTTCCTCAGCTTCCATGCCCTTTCCATCAATTGATGGAGGTGCATCAGATTCTGGACTAGTCTCATAATCAGAAGAGGTTATGGAATGAATTAATACCTGCTCATGTTCTGAATTATTGTGGCTGTCCTCATCTTCAGTTAGAGCCATCAGCCCATGGTCATTGTGAATAACCTCATCCTCCTTTACATCACTGTCTGAATGTGATAGAGGGGCCCTGACTGCAATCCTGCCAACAGCAGGTTCTTCAACAGCAACCAGCCCAATGAGGGCTTCTTCCATTTCAGATTCTGAAGAGCTAGAGTCTGATTCACTCCAGCTCTTCTTCTTCTTAGCTAGAAAGGATTTCTCTCCTTTCTTGCTTCTTGATTGATGAGCCTTCTTCTCATCCTTCTCTCTTCTCTTCACAGGGCAGTCAGCAATGACATGCCCAGGCTTGCTGCAACAATAGCAAACAACTTTGGAAGAATTATGTTTTGAGTTAGACTCATACCTGTCACTTCTGGAGTGATGCTTTGACTCCTTGTTGTCCTCCTTGTTGTGATATGAGGAGGAAGGCTTGTTCTTCCATTGCCTCCTCCTCAACAGCTTTCTGAAGTGCCTTGTAAGAACATCAATTTCTTCATCAGAAGAAGAGCAGCTTGATGAGCTAGGCTCAGAATCTTCTGGTTTAGCAGATCTTCTGGGAGGAGAGTGAGCCTTCTCTCTCCCTCTTCTTGAGCTTTCAGCCTTGAAGGCCAGGGTATTCTCCCTGGTATCACCCTTTGCCTTCTACTCTTCTTCCTTCCTGACAGTCAGCTGCATTTCATAGGAGAGCAACTTTCCATAGAGAGTTTGGGGAGGAGTTTCAGTCAACTTAGCCACCTCCCTTATGGCACAATTTTTTGTGTCTCAATTTCTTGTTAGAGATCTGAGGAACTTTTCATTCAACTCATAATTTGTGAACACTCTCTCATAGGTTCTTAGTTCATTAATTATTCTAAAGAACCTTTCATAACACATGGAGATGCTCTCCTGCCCTTGCTGCCTGAAAGCTTCATATTCCTGATTGAGGAGTGACTTCCTGTCATTCCTCACATCTTCAGTCCCTTCCATGTACACTATCAGTGTATCCCACATCTCCTTGGCATAAGTGCAATGTACCAAGTTTTGAAAGGTGGAATCATCAATAGCATTGACAATGATGTTCTGAGCCCTTTTATCCATAGTAGCCAATGTTATCTCATCCTTGGTCATTTCAGTGTATGGTTTGCCAACTTGCCTGGTAAGATCAACAGTGGAGGGTTTTGTGATAATGAAGGGGCCTTCCTGAACAGTAATGTAGATTCTAGGGTCTGATGCTTCCATGTACATCCTAACTCTCTGCTTCCATATGCCAAAGTTGGCTTTGTTACATATGGGCAGTTTCATTGAGCTTATCTCCTTCTACATTACACTGGAGGCCATTGAGTTTTGACTAGAAAATACCTTTTAGGATCTGGTCAGACTATTAAGTCCTTCTTGACCAACCTCCCTCTGATACCACTTGAAAGAATATTAGGTTTGTAGTCTAAATCACCTAGAGGGGGGGTGAATAGGTCTTTTTGATTTTCCTCTAACCACCCTAGCTTATTTCTGATTTCTGGTTTAAGTAAAAGATCAACCACACAGAAAGCACACAAGTATGTATAGAGGTTCCTCAAGACAGGGTGTCTTGAGTAGTCCTCTTTCCCCCTTCACCTTTCTAACAATGTGTTAGACAAGGCTAACTCCTCCAAACTCGGCTCAAAAGAGCTTACAACACAGATCCCTCAGGATCTCTCAGGTTTTCTCAAACCCTACCTCAGGCACGGCGGCCCTACAACTCAGATCAGCTCCTGATCCTACAGCTCAGACCTCAGCAGGTCCTACAACTCAGACCACAACAGGTCCTACCTCAGGCTAAGCAGCCCTACCTCAGATCAGCTCCTGATCCTACAGCTCAGACCTCAGCAGGTCCTACAACTCAGAGGATTCCTCCTCCTACAGCTCAGGCAATGAAGCCCTACAACTCAGATCAGCAGATCCTACACTCAGGCCTTCAGCCCTACACTCAGAGCCCTCGGGTTCCTACAAACTCAGACCAAATGGTCTTACAACTCAGGCAAAATGCCCTACAGAAAATTGATTTAGAATTATTCTACAGTAGAGGTACTCTCCTGTAGATCCTGCACAGCCTGTGCTTCCTGTAGCTGAAGATGTTGAATACAGCTACAACTTGATCTTCCTCTTCAATAGAGTGATGGAAGATCACCTTGCCCCTTCTGGTGGAGGAGCTATCTTCTTCTCTCTATTTCTTCTTCACTTTCAGGGAGCAGGAAGAAAGTCGAGAGCAGTTGCCGTCAATGAAACAATTGATTTTTCTTTTTGCACGCGACGGAGGAGAGCTTCAAATGTGCCCTAGCATTTCCTTTTATCCATCTCTGATCTTCAACGGCTCTTAGATGTCCTTCTAAGAAGAATGGGAGAAATTGGTGGACCCCATACGGCTTGTCTGCAACTTGCCCTAACCGCAGGTTCCGCCGCCCTACTTTTCCGTAGAGAAGGACTGCGCTCGACGAACGCGCTGCACTCTACGTTCGACGAACTTGTCAAACTCCGCGTTCGACGATCTTGTCAAACTCTGCGTTCGACGATCTTGTCTTGTCTCTGCGTTTGACGAACGACACTCTGCGTTAGACGATCGGCATTGTCTCTGCGTTCGACGATCTGCACTGTCTCTGCATTCGACAATCGGCACTGTCTCTGCGTTCGACGATCTTCATTGTCTCTGCGTTCGACGATCAGTGTTCTGTGTTCCACGAACGGCACTCTGCGTTCGACGAACACGCCAATTAAGCCTTCTCAGTGGCTCTTTCTTTGGTCTCGTCTCAGCGGTCGAAGAACTTAGTCCTTCGTTTGACGAACGGCCTTCAGCGTTTGAAGAACTTATCAGCGGAGACATCTTCTTCTTAGCGGATCTGCTGAGAAGGCTCCTCGTCTCAGCGGTTTAGACCCTTCGTCTCAGCGGTTCTGCTGAGACAAAACTTCATCTCTTTGTAGATGATTCTTCACAACTAAGGGCATGTTTGGCCCTTTCTTTTGAGTCACCTGTACCTGTATATACAACACAAGTATAGCTTTATCAAATACAATATGTACTTAGCTTTGAGAGTGATGCCTCTTCAAATTAAGGTAATATTGAGGGCATTATACCCAACAGATGACATGCCACCGCTCATTACAGAGATTTTGCTAAGCCCTCGGGAGCCGAGCGTGGTGAAGCGTGCTCTGAGACAGCTTTGGGCGGAGTGGCCTGGGGTGGAGCGCTACGAAGCGGCCTAGAGCGGAGCGCTGCGAAGCGGCCTAGAGCGGAGCGCTGCGGAGCGGCCTGGAGCAGAGTGGAGCGGCCTGGAGAGGAGCGATGCGGAGCGGCCTGGAGCGGAGCGATGCGGAGTGGCCTGGAGCGGAGCGATGCGGAGCGGCCTGGAGTGGAGCGCTGCGGAGCGGCATGGAGCAGAGCGCTGCGGAGCGGCATGGAGCAGAGCGGCCTGGAGCAGAGCGGCCTGGAGCGGAGCGGCCTGGAGCAGAGCGGCCTGGAGCAGAGCGGCCTGGAGCGGAGCGGCCTGGAGCGGAGCGCTGCGGAGCAGCCTGGAGCGGAGCGCTGCAGAGCGACCTGGAGCGGAGCGCTGCGGAGCAGCCTGGAGCAGAGCGCTGTGGAGTGGCCTAGAGCGGAGCGCTGGGGAGCGGCCTGGATCCAAGTCGCTGAGATTCTCCCCAAGTCCTTGAAGCAAAACTGGAATGGTGAGGGAGATCTCTAAGGGGAGCTTGAAGGTCGATGAAGATCTTCCGAGAGTTCTCGCCGGAAAACTCAAGAGCTACTTCTTCTCCCAGTGCCAAAAGTGTCTTCAAATGGAGGCATGGCCCCCTTTTATAGTTTGTGAGGAGGGTGCTCTGGTAATTGCCTTATGCTGATTCTTGGACGAGTGAATGAGAACGCTCGATTCGGGGCACACGGATTTGCCTACTTTGTGATTATGACGAGTTTGCCCCCCGATCACGTTGGGCGGCTCGGGCAGCCCGAGTAGCCTCTCTGGTGGTGGTGGTGGCTGACGATCACTGTCGGCGATGACGATGGTGGCGCGAGCGGTAACGCTCCCCGCGGAACAGGCGAGTGCGGTAACGCTCCCCGCGGAACAGGCGAGAGCGGAAGTGCTCCCCGCGGAACAGGCGTGAGCGGTAGCGCTCCCCGCGGAACAGGCGAGAGCGGTAGCGCTCCCCGCAGAACAGGCGAGAGCGGTAGCGCTCCCCGCGGAATAGGCGAGAGAGGAAGCACTCCCCGCGGAACATGCGAGAGTGGTTGCGCTCCCCGCGGAACAGGCGAGAGCGGAAGCGCTCCCCGCGGAACAGGCGAGAGCGGTAGCGCTTCCCGCGGAACAGGGGAGAGCGGTAGCGCTCCCCACGGAACAGGAGAGAGCGGTAGCGCTCCCCGCGGAACAGGCGAGAGAGGAAGCGCTCCCCGCGGAATAGGCGAGAGCGGTAGCGCTCCCCGCGGAACAGGCGAGTGCGGTAGCGCTCCCCGCAGAACAGGCGAGAGCGGTAGCTCTCCCCGCGGAATAGGTGAGAGCGGTAGCGCTCTCCGTGGAACAGGCGAGAGCGGTAGCGCTCCCCGCGGAACAGGCGAGAGCGGTAGCCCTCCCCGCGGAACAGGCGAGAGCAGAAGCGCTCCCCGCGAAACAGGGGAGAGAGGAAGCGCTCCCCGCGGAACAGGCGAGAGCGGTAGCGCTCCCCGCGGAAAAGGCGAGTGCGGTAGCGCTCCCCGCAGAACAGGCGAGAGCAGTAGCGCTCCCCGCGGAATTGGCGAGAGCGGTAGCGCTCCCTGCGGAACAAGCGAGAGCAGTAGCGCTCCCCGCGGAACAGGCGAGAGCGGTAGCGCTCCCCGCGGAACTGGCGAGAGCTGTAGTACTCCCCGCGGAACAGGCGGGAGCGGAAGCGCTCCCCGCGGAACAGGTGAGAGCGGTAACATGAAAGTACTTAGCAGCGTGGTTAAGACTGACCGTAAATGCTGGAGCCTCTCTGCGGGTCTGGTCGTGGCCGCAATGAGAAACACTCGGTCTAACTCAAACCGAACCCTTTTAGGTGAACCCCATCTAGGGGAACCCCATCAGGTGTAAAGTCAAAGCATCTAACCTCTTATTGATTGAATTAAATTGAGACGTCATTTGGGTTGCAAATGACGTGAATTGTTCAACTTGATATATTCCTGCCGTAGTAGAAGGATGTCCTTGACGATCAATAGAATGATAATTGTTAGAAGATAGGTCTTCTAATATTCCATAAGCATCTTCTGGGTACTTGTTCATGAGAAAACCTCCCGCAGCTCCATCTACTTGGATCATGGTAGATGTCTGGAGACCATTGTAGAAAGTCCACACCTGTTGGTGGATGGATAAGCCATGATGAGGACACTTCCGTAATAATTTCTTAAAACGTTCACATGCATCATAGAGGGTTTCTCCATTCACTTGCATGAAAGTAGAAATATCTCTCATTAATTTAGCAGTTTTGGATGGGGGAAATATTTAGCCAGAAATTTTTCAATCAAGATGGCCCATGTGGTAATGGACCCATGTGGTAATGGACCCATTAGGTAAAGAGTTCAACCAGTCTTTTGCTTTCCCTTCTAAAGAGAGAGGGAACAGACGCAATTTGATGGCTTCCTCCGATGCGCCATTAATTTTGAACGTGACACAGATTTCTATGAATGTTCTTAGATGAGAATTAGGGTCTTCATGATTATGGCCACCAAACTTATTATTCTGAACAAGTTGCATAGCAGTAGAGTCAATTTTAAAGTTATTGGCTTCGACAATGGGCCTAGCAATACTAAATTGGACCCCTCTCTTAAAAGACATATTATAGTCGCGACATGTTCTTCTATTTTCTGCTTGATGTCCATTATGTTCTACTGGTCCTCCTAAATCTTGACCCTCTTGATGAACTTCATATTCATTATTTGGATTCATTGTGGATTGATTACCTTGCTCCAGCCTAGTTGATTTCCTATTTCTTCTACAGGTTTGTTCAATCTCAAAGTTTAGTAGTAATAGTTATACTGATCGATACCTGGACATATACTAGCAAATTCCGAATAATAGTAGAGAAAAACAAAATAAATTAAAAGTAAAAATAACAACTTAAGCCCCAATTACTAAGGTTCACTAATATTGCAAGAAAAACACAAAGAATAGTTGCACCTCCCCGGCAACGGCGCCAAAAACTTGATACGCAAAAAATAGTATATACGCAAGTGCACGTGTCGATCAAGTAATAAAGAGTGAATAAAGATCGTTCCCATAGAGAAGTGACTGTTTTAAGGCTCACAAATACAAGTTACACCATTTCTTTAAATTCAAGTGAATCAAAAGAGGTTGTTTTGAAAAGTACTAACAACTCTAAATAAAGATTTCTAAAATAAGTAATCAAAAAATACTTTTTTATATCAGTTGGAAAGGAAATCTTGTATTTTGATTTCTTATGGCTATTATGATGAATCTTTGAGATAATATTTTATGAAAATGTTCTGCGATTTATCTTACAACGATTTTAAAGAAGAATTCCTCATCTCTCGATTCTCGGAAATCTTAATATTCAAGATTCGCCTAGTCATCTCTAACATAGATGAAGTGAAGAATAATTTTGAAAAGTAAAGATCAAGGTTGCTAGTAAGAAGATGAAATCTCTTTCTCCATTCTTCACTAAATTGAAATTATGAAATACTTACACTTCTCCTCTCTCGAATCTCGAAGTGCAGTAAAAACATAGGAACTTTGGTTAGAGATCTACACACCTCATCTCTCGAATCTCGCGGTGCAATAATATAGTCTTCCACCTAATACTACACAACTCCTCTCTCGATTCTCGCAGTGCAATAAAAGGTAAAACATAATCCAAAAGTTTCACAACAAGTTCACAATTTAATAAAGACAAATCTTCAAATATACATAAAACTTAAGCGTAAATCATCATCACAACAATCATAGTACTCTCGCCATACAACACTATGAAAGTTTAGTTCATAACTGAGATAGGACTCTGCAAAATTAGAGAGATCTTATAATACATGATCATAGAAATTTGGATTTCCACTTTATAAAAGCGTATCGCCAATCCTGCAGTCCAAATCTGCCTTGTTTGATCCCCTCTAGCATCCGCTTTCACCCAAAACTCGATTGATTCCCTCAAAAATCGCATTCCTCCCTATATATAGTTGTTCACCCCTTTTGGAGTGTCTGAAAAGTCCTAATCAATGTCTTTTTTTGATGGTGTAACTGCCAAATCTTGGGAATTTTAAATTTGAAATTTTTAGTTTTCGCCGAAATGTTACAACATGTTTTTAAAATGTTGCAACATATTCTCTGCTGCCCTTTTTGCCTGTGTCTGGACAGATTAAATATGTTACAACATATTTTGGATATGTTATATCATATTTCCTGCTGGATTTTTTTCTTCATAAGGCTGCTTTGGTTTTTGAAGTAACAATGTTGCAACAAATTCCTGATTTTGTGAAATGATAATCCATTGATGCCAAATTGAATCCTTTGCATTTCCTACAATAAAAATCATGAAATAAAACAAAAGTTTTCCAAACCATAAATTGTTCATTTTGACACATTTTAATTTATATTTAATCAATTATATTAATAAAATGGTAGGAAAAACTGGGCTCTTCTTGGGGCCTTAACCAAAATCAACTTCCTGCCTCTCGAGTGAGTTCTCCAGCTCTATCGGCATCAAGGAGCCCGGTCAGCGGTCTCTTCTCGGGGCCT
Source organism: Dactylorhiza incarnata (assembly GCA_033032865.1). NCBI lineage: Eukaryota > Viridiplantae > Streptophyta > Magnoliopsida > Asparagales > Orchidaceae > Dactylorhiza > Dactylorhiza incarnata. The sequence goes on from JAWHQI010000012.1 coordinate 6,238,332, forward strand.
TGACCAAAAATAAATTTTATGCCTCTCGAGTGAGTTCTCCAGCCCTGCCGACATCAAGGACCGGTCAGCGGTCTCTTCTCGGGTCTCTTCTTCTGCCCTGCCGACATCAAGGAGCCTGGTCAGCTCTGTCGGCATCAAGGTGCCCCCGTCAACGTCTTAGTCCGAGTATTTGTGGAACAGTTTGTCAGATACCACGGAGTGCCCAAATCAATCGTGTCAGATCGAGACGGCCGATTTACATCGAGGGAATGGAAGGCGGTTCAGGCATATCTGGGGTCACAGCTAAAGTTCAGCACCGCATTCCACCCTCAGACCGATGGACAGACGGAGCGAACTATCCGAACATTGGAGGATCTGCTGAGACTATGTATATTGGATAGTGGGGAACCCTGGGAGACTGATGAATAGTAAATTATGCATATTTTTAGTATAGTTTTTAGCATAATTTTGGGTAATATTGTACATATTTCATATAAATTATTGAATAAATAATTTGTTTTAGCTAATTTTTATATTTATATATTTATATGTAAAAAGGAACTATTTAAGTATGTAAATATTTATTGAATATAATTAAGTTAGTTATTGAATATGTATTAATATAAAAATTCTGTGAATATATATATATATAATAATATTGTAGTATAGTATAATAATAACATAGTAATAATAATGTATATATTATAAATATAATGAAATATATATGTATATATAATAAATAATAATAATATATATGTCTGCAGGCATTCGACGAAAGGCGCCCTGCGTTCGACGAACTCTCCCCGAGCTGTGTTCGACGAACTCTCCCCGAGCTGCGTTCGACGAACTCTCCCCGACCTGCGTTCGACGGACTCTCCCCGAGCTACGTTCGACGAACTCTCCCCGAGCTGCGTTCGACGAACCCCGTGCTGCGTTCGACGAACTCTCCCCAAGCGGCGTTCGCCGAATCCCTCTCCACTGCGTTCGACGAACTCTCCACTGCGCTCGACGAACTCTCCACTGCGTTCAACAAACTCTCCGCTGCGCTGGATTTAATCCCACACAACCGCTGAGACGAGCATGCCCGCTGAGACCAGACCAGTGCTCAAGTCAAACTTGCCACCCTCTCGGCGTTCGACAAACTCTCTCTGCGTTCGACGAACTCTCTCTGCGTTCGACGATTCCCTCTCCGCGTCCAGGCGTTCGACGAATCTCAATCCAGAATCGCCAGTTGCTACCAGTTACCTGCTATCCGCACCCCGCCAGCTTCCAGCTGCTATTCGCACCCCAACCCGCCAGCTCTCCTTCCAGCAAGCTTGTCTAGCACACTCTCCTTCTAAAACCTCCATCTGCTTCCTATTAAATCCATAAATATCTTTTTTTACTAATTGCAGCCCACTTTTTTACCTATAAATAAAGTGGGCTTTCCCTTGTTAAAAGGGTTCATAAAAATTAGAACCTAAGTAAGAGTTTGTGAAGTTTTCTTGAAGTGTTCTAGTGAGTTTTTTTGTGAGTATTTGTGAGTCTTTTTATGTATTTCCTTGCTCTTGTTTAAGCTCCCCAAGTTTAGACTTTCTTTAAAAAGTTGTAATATGAATATATATATAAGAAAGTTTTTTTGTTCTACTTGTTCTTGTTGTTCTTGTTGTTCATCATATTTTTTTGTTTTTCTTTTCTTATTGTTGCGTGTGTGTGTGTGTATGAGTGTAAATTTTATTGCTTTTATTTTTAATTTAGTTTTTCATTTATTGTAAGTGTGTGTGTGTGTAGGTGGATAAATTTTGTTTTTGTTAACTTAGGTTTTAATTTAATATCGTAGCTTTTATTATTGTCCTGCATTTATTTTCCCTCTACCCGTTCGGGTAGAGATTGCTTTTATTTCCCGTCTACCCGTTTGGGTAGAACTTACACCGCATTTATTTCCCCTCTAACCGTTCGGGTAGAGATTGATTTTATTTCCCGTCTACTCGTTTGGGTAGAACTTGCACCGCATTTATTTCCCCTCTACCCGTTTGGGTAGAACTCGCTCACGCATTTACTTCTCCTCTACCCGTTCTGGTAGAGATTGCAATTTCTGTCCTTCAATTTCTGTCATTTTAATTCAGTAGTGCTTGTGTTTTTAATTTATTGTGCACCTCTTTTTCCTTATAATTGTTTATTTGTTTTCGCTAACGCACGTAATCGCTTAATTATCATCGTCATCGCTCTTTTAACTTTATAAAATTAATCACTTGTTTCATCGATAAAATAATAGCGTTCTTAAAAAGTAAAAATAATCAACAGGATCCGGAAAAATACGACCTTGATATTTTCTATAAAATATCTTATACTATACGCGATAAGGTGCGCTTGCCTTCGTCGAAAGGTTAGTTTGGATAAACAAATACAAAAACTTGCAAACTCTCTCCATTTTTATTTACATATTTAGAGAATTCGATGTCGTAGCCGGAGCGTAATCGTCGATATTTCGAAAGAAGAAAAGACTGTTACTTCTATTCCTCGAAATAGGATAACGATTACTTTCTCGAAGTAGGAGTACTCGCGAAACTCCTCGAAAACGCCCGCCTAATTCTAATCACATCACAAGAAAGGTTTTGCAAAGCTCTTAAATTTTAAACCATCAAGTTTTGGCGCCGTTGCCGAGGATTTGTTGTTATTTCGAAAAAACAATCGCTATTAATTTTATCTTTTACTTCTTTCTCCCCCTTTTTCTCTCGTATATATATTTTCTAAACAAAAACAAAAGCAAAAAAAAACTAAAAAAAAAATCAAAAAAATTGAAATATCACATCATATATATATATATTTTCATCAGAAAAATTAAAACTCAAAAAAAAAATCAAAAATCGAATCACCTATATATATTTTCACCCAAAAATCAAAAAAATTAATTTAAAAGCTTTTTTGTTCTATCTATATTATCATCAAAGAGCCCACAAAATCAAATCAAAATATTTTAAAAGATCTTTTTTTTTCTTTTGAATATATTATCTTCAACAAAAAAAAACTAAACTAAAAAACTAAAAATCAAAACAATTTTTTGTCTATAAAAATCATTTCTCTTTCTCTTGTATTTATTTCTTTTCAAAAAACCAAAAATCAAATAAAACAATTTACTTATAAAAAAGGAATAACTTTTTTTATAAAAGTATATGACCCGGGGAAGCTCTTCGGATAATCCGGAAATTGCTTTTGATCCCGAAATCGAGCGCACTTTTCACGAGCGCATTCGATCTCGTGACCAAAATCATACCCTTAAATCTCGAAGAGTTAGCCGGCGATACTATAGCGGATAATATGGCAGATCCCAATCCAAATGCGGCCCCACAACGGACCATGGCCTACTATTCCAGGCTGAATTTGGAAGATACTGGGTCAAGTGTCACTCAACCCGCGATAGTTAATAATAATTTTGAAATAAAATCCAGCATAATCCAAATGGTACAACAGTCGATTCAGTTCAACGGTTTGCCAGATGAGGACCCAAACCAACAACTTTTAAATTTTTTAGAAATTTGCGACACCTTCAAAATTAATGGCGTCAGCGATGACGCCATTCACTTGCGTTATTTCCCTTTTCCCCACGGACAAAGGCGATGGTTGACTTCTCTTTCGAGAGGGTCCATAACCACGTGGGCCGAGTTGACGGAAAATTTTCTAACTAAGTATTTTCCTCCGTCAAAAACCGTTAAATTATGCACTGATATCTCATCCTTTATACAATTCGTTTCCGAGTCTATTTACAAGACTTGGGAGCGTTTTAAAGAATATTTGCGTATGTGTCCTCATCACGCGCTACCAACTTGGCTACAAGTACAAACGTTCTATAATGACTTGAATTTCTCAACGCGACAGATGATCGACGCAGCCGCTGGGGGAACGTTAAACAACAAAACTCCGGAGGCCGCTCAAGCTCTGATCGAAGAAATGGCCATGAACGCGTACCAATGGAACGTACCAAGGTCGCGTCCTAATAAATCGGCTGGTCTTTTTGAAGTGGATGCCACTACTTACTTAGCCTCGCAGGTAGAGCGGCTAAGCAAGCAAGTGGCGGAGCTGACTGCTTCCTCCTCCACTCCCGCGTGGGCGAATGCTAATAATTTGAAGAGACGGCGGATTACCTCGGTAATCCGGTTCGGACCCCCTTCAACCCTAATAATAATCCTTATAGTAATAATTTTAATCCGGGTTGGAGGAACCACCCTAATTTCTCCTGGAGTAATCCAAATAATGCGCAGCGGACCCCAAATGCGAATCCGCAAGGATTTCCGCACGGTTTCCATCAGGGATATCCGTTGTCTCCTCCAAAACCTTTTCTGCTCGAGGAAGTTTTCGCTAAATACGTCGCGTCCAACGAAACAAATATCAGGAATATTACCGGATCGCTAAAAAATCTTGAAATGCAGGTTGGACAGCTTGCGAAAATAATCTCTGAGCGGCCTCACGGAGCTCTGCCAGGGAATACCGAGCCGAATCCTCGCGAAAATGCCCATGATATAACCCTTCGAAGCGGCAAGGAGTTCGTCTCCCCATTGCAGGTTGAGCCTACGGTATGCATTTCGCCTCCGACCCCTCAACCCCTTCTTCAATTTTATTAGCTCTGAATTTTCCAATTGCGACAAGCGTTTCGAGCCGGCAAATTTCTTATCCATCAAAAATTAATAAAGAGAAGGAGGACGAACATTATCAAAAAATTTTAAAATTTTTAAAACAAATCCATATTAACGTCCCCTTCTGCGATGCACTCTCTCAGATGCCGAAATACGCAAAATACCTAAAAGAGCTGCTTTCTAATAAGAAGAAGGTCGAGGGTATTTCGCGCGTTTCACTTAATGCGGAATGCTCGGCGGTCTTACTTAACAAATTGCCACCCAAAGTGAATGACCCGGGAAGGTTCTCCATCCCATGTCTTTTCGGCAATTTGTTAATAAAATACGCCTTAGCGGACCTAGAGCGAGTATAAATTTAATGCCCTTCTCCCTTTTTAAAAAATTAAATTTGGGTGTTCTTACCCCAACTAAAATGAGCATCCAACTCGCGGATCGCTCGATAAAGTATCCTATCGGGGTTGTGGAGGACATTCTGGTCATGGTTGACAAGTTTATCTTCCCGGTAGACTTCGTCATCCTCGACATCGAGGAGGACGCCGAGGTACCAATTATCCTCGGCCGCCCTTTCCTCGCGACCTCCTGTGCATTAATTGACGTAAGTAACGGTCTCCTCCACCTTCGGGTTGGAGACGACGAAGTTACACTTCACATTAATCCCTCTATATGGAACACTTTATTGAATGACGATTCCTGTTTTCATTTGGAATCCATGTTTGAGGATGAGGGTTCTTCGCTTTTAGAATTGCTCTCTTTAACGGTAGACGATCCGGATCTGGTGAACCTCACCCCTTTGGACGAATTGCTGCCAGATTCGCCCTTCGAGCCCTTCAACTCCAAAAGCTCAAAAATCACCACTTCTTGCGAAGAACCCCCGGTCTTGAAGCTTAAGCAACTCCCCGACCATTTAAAATATGCTTTTCTCGACGTGAACTTAAAACTTCCGGTTATTATTTCGTCTACTTTAACCGATTCGGAAACCTCTGAATTAGTTAAGGTTTTGTCTAAACATCGTCATGCAATTGCATGACAAATTTCAGATATTAGGGGGATAAACCCCTCTTTTTGCGCGCACAAAATTTTTTTAGAAGATAATTCCCGCAAAACCATCTAGCCTCAGCGACGACTTAACCCGAATATGCGGGATGTCATTAAGGCTGAAGTAATAAAACTCATAGATGCGGAGATTATCTATCCAATATCGGATAGTACGTGGGCTAGTCTCGTATATGTCATGCCAAAAAAGGGCGGTTTAACGGTAGTGGCCAATCAAAACAACGAATTAATCCCAACACGTACTGTTACGGGTTGGCGGGTGTGCATCGACTACCGAAAGTTAAATGATGCCACCCGGAAGTACCACTTTCCATTGTCGTTTATCGATCAGATTCTGGAGCGACTTTCGGGTCATCCATATTATTGTTTTCTCGACGGTCTTTCGGGATTTTTCCAAATTCCAATCTCCCCCGAAGACCAGGAGAAAACGACTTTCACGTGCCCTTTCGGCACCTTCGCATACCGAAGGATGGCTTTCGACCTCTGCAATGCGCCAGCTACATTTCAAAGATGTATGCTGGCGATCTTTGGAGAGCTCGTAGAGGATATAATGGAAGTCTTTATGGATGACATCTCCGTATTCGGAAGCTCCTTTTCCAACTGCTTATATAATCTAGATCGAGTCCTCCAACGATGCGAAGACACGAACCTAGTTTTAAACTGGGAGAAGTGTAATTTTATGGTCCGGGAAGGTTTAGTTCTCGGACACAAGATTTCTGCAAGAGGGATGGAGGTAGATAAGGATAAGGTCGAAATAATTGAAAAACTTCCTGCTCCTTCAAATATAAAATCCATTAGAAGTTTTCTTGACCACGCGGGTTTTTACCGGCGGTTTATTCAAAATTTTTCCAAAATAACGAAACCACCAACCCACCTCCTGGAGAAGGAATCTCCATTTATTTTTGCCAACGCGTGCGTAGAGGCGTTTACTATTATTAAAGAAAAACTTATCCATTCTCCCATTCTGGTGGCGCCGGATTAGGCCCTTCCGTTCAAAATAATATGCGACGCGAGCAATATCGCGGTGGGAGCCGTACTAGGTCAACGTGTTAATAAATATTTTCATCCCATCTACTACGCTTCGCGCACGCTTACGGCCGCACAGACAAATTATACTACGACGGAAAAGGAACTTCTAGCCGTCGTCTTCACCATCGATAAATTTAGGCCTTACGTCACGCTTTCTAAAGTTATCATTTTTTCCGATCACTCCGCCCTCAAATATTTATTAGCTAAGGTGGACGCCAAACCCCGCTTGCTTCGATGGATCCTCCTATTGCAGAAGTTCGATCTAGAGATCCGGGACAAGCGGGGGGTTGAAAATTTAGCGGCCGAACACCTCTCTCGTTTAGAGCGACCAATCGCGGAAGCGCTGGCCAAACCCGATATAGACGATAGATTTCCCGAGGAGCGCCTCTTAGCTTTTTCTAAATTAAAAACATCTCCCACTCTTTGGTTCGCAGACTACGCAAACTATTTGGTTGCGCGGGTCCTTCCGAAAGACTTTTCAAAATAGCAAAAGAAGAAATTCTTTTCTGATTTGAAAAATTACTTTTGGGAAGACCCATTTCTCTTTCGCGTCTGCGCGGACCAAGTGGTGTGGAGATGCGTTTCATGCGAGGAAGGTGCACAAATATTGCATCACTGCCATGAGGGGCCGGCCGAGGGGCATTATCAAGCTAACTGGACCGAGCGGAAGGCGCTAGAGGCGGGCTTTTATTGGCCCACTCTTTTCAAAGATGCGCACAATTATGTGAGCACGTGCGATAGCTGTCAGCGGCCGGGTAACATCTCGCGTCGTGACGAGATGCCCCAAAATTTTTATTTAGAATGCGAAATCTTCGATTTATGGGGCATAGACTTCGTAGTCCCCCTACCTCCCTCTTATACTAATCACTATATTTTAGTGGCGGGCGACTACGTATCTAGGTGGGTGGAAGCGCAAGCTCTCCCCACTAACGATGCGAGAGTCGTCGTCAAATTTCTAAGAAAATTATTTTCTCGCTTCGGTACGCCCCGCGCGATAGTAAGTGATATGGGTACGCACTTTTGCAACACCTAGTTTGAAAAAACATTATCTAAATATGGCGTTACACACAAGTTCGCCACCGCCAATCACCCCCAAACTAGCGGCCAAGTAAAGGTAGTTAATCGAGAGATTAAGCGTATATTAGAAAAAACCGTTTCGACGAATAGGAAAGTTTGGTCTTTAAAACTCGACGACACGCTGTGGGCGTATCGTACTACGTACAAGACCGTCATCGGTTGTACGCCCTATCGATTAGTCTACGGCAAGACTGTTGGAACAATCCTATTACTAATTTGGGCTAGGATCACTATATGTTGACCTAGGATCAAGTTGACCCCATTGTATAGTTTAAGGGTCAAGTCTTTAGGCTGATAGATTAACTAAAACTTAAGGAAAAATTTAAGTTCCCAGCGTTCGACAAATGGCTATCGGCGCTCGACAGATGGATGTCAGTGCTCGACGAATTCCTGCCAGCGCTCGACAGATTTCCAGCCAGCGCTCGACAGATTTCCAGCCAGCGTTCGACATTCTCTGAGCAGCGCTCGACGAATTCCAGCCAGCGCTCGACAAATTCTTTATTGAGGCTCAGATCGACAAATACTGATTCCAGATCAATTAATACCTTAAATATCAGTTATTTGTCAGTTCTCTGAACACAAATCGACGACTTTAACGGATCTATTCAAATATCTTTTGACGTATTCAAGTCAGATAAGTAAGGATATTATATTCAGTTATTATATTCCTTTCTTTCCTTATTCCAAGACAAAGATAGCCGTTGACAATTAATGCAAAGGAATATTTCACGACTAAGGAATTAAAGGACTTGCCAAAGTCGTTTGGACTTTGTTGTTATTCCAAGAAAGAATTAAAGTCTGATTATTCTATTTCCAAAAAGAGAATATATCAAGACAGACTTCATTATCTCATATCTCAACAGAATTCAAATATTCTTACAGAATACAGAGAGAGAACAACAACAAGTTTAGAGAAAGAAAAAGAAGAACACTCAGTAAAAAATACTCGCAGTCTTCTTCTTCCTCAAGCAGCAATCACCATTTCTCTGAGAACATCTTCTTCAAAGATCAAACCCTCAGATATCTGCTGCAAGTTCAAGTCTTCTAAAAGAGCAACAAAGAATCTAAAGAACCATTTCTTCCAGATCAATCTGCTATAGAAGATTTCTGCTTCAAGAAAAAGCTTCTCCTTCATCTGTCAAATACTTCAATCAGACAGGGGGAGCTTTACAACAAATCCACTAGAGTCTTCTCTCAGCATCTTGATAGAGAAGAACACTATAAACTATTTCTCACCTCTCTTGTACAGGGTTAATACTCCCTTCAAAAGTGTAACTCCATGGTGTCAAGACACCTGATCAAAAAATCTAGTTGGTTTTGAGCACCTGAACAAAAGCTCTGTGGTGTGTGGACACCTGATCAAAATCACCTTGGTGCTAGGGCACCTGATCAACTCTCCTAGTGGATTCCTACCAAGGGTGGTAGAAGAGTAGACTACCCAGATTTATTGGGGAACCACTATATTTCCTTGTGTCCTCTGTGTTTGTTTATTTCTTTATGCTGTGCTGTGTGCTTTTTCTTATTTAGTTTTTTTTGCTTATATAGTTAATCTCACTCTGCTTACACATATATATAACACTATTTAATTCCGCTATAAAAACTAAGGAGAAGTTTTTAATACTCTATTCACCCCCCCCCCCCCCCTCTAGAGTAACTTAAGATCTAACCTCCACTTTCAATTGGTATCAGAGGAAGTTGATTCTTTACAGGCTAACACCTGAATCACAAAGATCAATTAGATCTTTAATTAATTTTGAGTTTTTCTTTATCTATTTTCTGTTAAAAACTCATGGCACAAAACAAGGAGTATTCAAGCACAAGACCTCCTATGTGCAATCTTAGTAAGTTTGCACTTTGGAAAGCAAGGATTAGGCTTTATATGAACTCTATTGATGAAGAGATTTTCAATGTTATTCTGACAGGGCCTCCAGCACCTACAACACAACAAGCACTGAAGCTACAACAGACAACCATGCTGTCCCACCTCCTGAGTGGACAGAAACACAAAAGAAGGAAAGAAGTGCAGATGCTAAAGCCATGAACATTCTGGCGCAAACAATGTCTGATGACATATTTCAAAAAGTTGTTGAATGTACTTCAGCTAGAGAGATTTGGATCTCACAAAATAATATGGTTGCAGGTTCTGCAGATGAAAGGAAAGACAGAAGATCACACTTGATCTCTCTGTATGAAAATTTCAAGAAAGGAGAAACAGAGACAGTTGCAGACATGTACAATAGGCTCAGTCTCATAATAAATGAGCTGAAGACCTTGGATAAAGTGATCTCTATCACTGAGGTCAATGACAAGATCTTAATGTGCTTCCCCAGCACATGGGATTCTAGAATCTGGCCAATCAAGGAAGCCAGAAGCCTCAATGAGATTACCACTGAAGCACTGTTGGGCAAGCTCAAATCCTATGAGCAGCTCATTAAATCCAGGAAAGCTGAAGCATCCACTTCTTCTCCAGCAACAAAGAAAGAAAAGAGCATAGCTTTCAAAGCAGCTGATGCAGAAGAAGAAAAGACTTCAAAAGATGAGCAGTTCATGAGTCTCATAGCCAAGAGATTTTACAAATTTGGCTAAGAAGGACCTCAGAAAGAAAGAGTCCAGATCAAGAGAAAAGCAAAGATATGACAAATCAACTCCTAAAGAGGTTATTTGTTATGGCTGTAGGAAACCTGGACACTACCTGACAGAATGTCCAGAAAATCAAAAGAAAGAAAAGAAGCTCCAGCAAGTCTTCCTCCGACAAGCATAAAAAGAAGGGAAGAGGATTTATAGCAGAATCCTAGAGTGACACTGAATCTGAATCATCATCCAGCTCATCTGATGATGATGAAGAAAATTCAAAGGAAAGTGACCAATGTCTGATGGCAATATATGACTCAGCCAGTGAGTCAGAATATGCTTCCTCATCCAGCTCCAATGATGATGAAGATGAAAGAACATTATGCATGATGGCTATCAATGCCTCAGGACATAACTCTGAAGAAAAATCAAAATCTGAAGCAGAAGATGATGCAGATCAGGTATTATCTAACTTTGATTTTACTTCAGTTGAATTCAAAGCTGAATTCAAAGTTCTTTGTTTAGACTTACTAAAATCTGAGAAAGAAATAATCTTACTCAGAAATAAGCTAGCTGAAATGAAAATTATAAGTGAAGAAAATATAAATCTTAAGAAAGATTTGGCTGCCTCCAGGGAACATATTGTTCTCATTGAGAGCAAGTTGTCTGAAGCCAAAAAGTTTGAAGAATCCCTAAATGGGAGAAGCGTCAAACTGATGGACATAACAAGCACAGTAAATGCTAGACTTAATAGCAAACTGGGCTTGGGTGCCTCATCAAGTGAGCCACATCTGATTAAGAAGAATATATTATCTACACCCATAAAATTCATATCTGCTAAAAGCAAAGAGGCCGTATAAGCAAATAAAGATATTTCAAGCAAGTCTGTTAAGAATAAAAGAATTCAGAAGAATTCGTCGAACGAAGCTCGACGAAAAGATTTCAATTTGTCGAGCGGAGACCGACGAAAGCTGAAAACAGATTTTCAGTATAGTTATTACATGGACGGCGTTCGACGAAATCATGCACATTCGTCGAACGGCGATCGACGAATTTACCCAAATTTGTCGAACAGATATTATACACAGAATTTCAGGAATTCTAATTCTAAACAACCTAAAAATCCTTTCACTGAATGGATTATACCTCCAAGGAGATATCATCCACAAGGCTATAAGGATCAGCCTGAAATATCCTTTATTTCTGAATATTGTGGTAAGACAAAAGGACCCAAGGTAGTCTGGGTCAAAAACAACTAGTTTATGTTTCTGTCTTTGCAGGTACACAGTTGTCCAAGAATAAGTGAAAAATGGTATTTGGACAGTGGCTGTTCAAAACATATGACAGGGAACAAGGCAAAGCTTGGACCAAAAGTCATATTTGGAGACTCCAACTATGGACAGACCAAAGGCTATGGAAAAGTCAAGGTTGGAGAAGTCACCTTCAAAGGGGTAGCTTATGTAAAAGGACTGAAGCATAACCTTATCAGCATAAGTCAATTATGTGATGAAGGGTATCAGGTAACATTTAATAAATTGAATTGCCTTATTAAATCTACTGATAATATTATTGTTCTATCAGGTATTAGGCAAGGTAATATATGTTTAGTGAATTTCAATTCATCTACCTCAGAAGTTTGTTTATTTAGTGATGTAAGCAAATCTAGTGAGCTTTGGCATAAGAGATTAGGACATGTAAATCTTAGGACCATTGCTAAATTATCTAAGGACAATCTTGTTAGAGGTTTACCCTTAGGTTCATACAAGAAAGAAGGTTTTTGTAGGGTATGTCAACTAGGCAAGCAAACTAAAAATAGCTTTAAATCATTATCTAAAAGTGATTAACCTAGAATCTTATTTTTGCTATATATGGACCTTTTTGGACCTATAGAAACAAAGAGTTTAGGGGGAAAGTCTTACACTCTATTTATTGTAGATGACTTCTCTAGATTCGCTTGGGTGTTCTTTTTGAGAGAAAAGTCAGATAACTTTAAAGTTCTTATAGACTTTCTTAAGAGCATACAGATTGAGTACTTTACTGTAGTTGCATTGATCAGAAGTGATCATGGCACTGAGTTTGAGTCTCTTCTTATGCAAGAATTCTGTGAGATGGAAGGTATCAGGCATTGTTTCTCAGCTCCTAGAACTCCTCAACAAAATGGGGTAGTTGAAAGGAAAAAATAAAACTCTAATTGAATCAGCAAGAACATTGCTTGCATATGCTAATTTGCCCCCATCCTTTTGGGCAGAGGCTGTTAGCACAACAAATTATGTTCTGAATAGAAGTTTGATACACAAACTTAAGGGAAAGACTCCTTATGAATTACTTAAAGAGAAGAAACCTAAAGTTAATTATTTTAGAGCATTTGGCTGTAGATGTTTTATTCACAATAATGATAAGAAATACCTTAGGAAATTTGAACCAAAATCAGATGAAGGAATTTTCTTAGGTTATTCACTAATCAGTAAAGCATATAGGATTTATAATAAATCTACTCTTAAAATAGAAGAATCTATGCATGTCTCTTTTGATGAAACTAATATGTTTTACAAGGAGAAGATTCCTTCTGCCATAGAAAATCTGCAGGTACCTATATTAAGTGAGCAGCTAGATCAATTAGCTCTACATAAAGTAGGAATTCTGAATCCTGAACAGCAGAATGCTAAAGAGAGTGAAGAAGAAAATCTCCCAGATTTTGCTGAAAGTCCAGAACAGATAACAGCAGATCATTCTTCACAGGATATAGCAGCTGAACAAATTCTCCAAGTGGAAATTATTGCTGAACTAGCTCCAACTGTTGACCACATCACAGTTAGAGATCATCCAATATCACAAGTGATTGGTGATATTTCAGCAGGTGTGCAAACAAGGAATCAAGTAAATCAAAATATGATGCACACATGCTTTCTTTCTCAGATTAACCTCAATCTCTACAAGATGCAGAACAAGATCCCAACTGGATCATTGTTATGCAAGAGGAACTCAATCAGTTTGAGACAAACAAAGTATGGGATTTGGTTCCTAGACCAAAAGACCATCCAGTGATTGGCACCAAATGGGTCTTCAGGAACAAGCTAGATGAACAAGGCAACATTGTGAGAAACATAGAAAGACTGGTAGCCCAAGGATATTCACAGGAAGAAGGGATTGATTATGATCAGACCTTTGCTCCTGTTGCAAGACTTGGAGCAATTAGAATTTTTCTTGCATTTGCTGCGTATAAAAAGTTTAAGGTATATCAAATGGATGTGAAGAGTGCATTCTTAAATGGAGAAATTAAAGAAGAAGTCTTTGTGAAACAACCACCAGGTTTCATCTCTCCAACTCAACCCTCTTTTGTATTTAAGCTTAAGAAAACCCTCTATGGTCTCAAACAAGCTCCTAGAGCATGGTATGAGACTTTAGCTAGTTTTCTTTTGGAAAACAATTTCTGTAGGGGCATAGTAGATAAAACTCTATTTTTCAGGATACATAAAAATAAAACTTTGCTAGTTCAAATATATGTAGATGATATTATTTTTGGCTCTACTGATTCAAATTTGTGCAAAAGATTCTCTAATCTAATGCAATCTAAATTTGAAATTAGTAGTATGGGTGAGTTATCATACTTCCTTGGTCTTCAAGTGAAGCAAACTCCAAATGGAATCTTCATATCCCAATCTAAGTATGCTAAGGAATTAGTGAAAAGATTTGGTATGTCTGATTCTTCCACCATGAAAACACACATGCCCTCAAATGCTGTTGTTGATAATGATGAATCAGGGAAACCTGTTGATTCAAAAGTATATAGAGCAATTGTTGGCTCACTACTTTATTTAACAGCAAGTAGGCCTCACATAATGTTTGCTACCTGTATTTGTGCTAGGTTTCAAGTTTACCCCAAAGAATCTCATCTAATTTTATTAAAAAGGATTTTGAGATATATAAAGGGTTGGCCTAACCTAGGACTTTGGTATCCAACAACATCTGAATTTGAATTAACTGGATTCTCAGATTCAGATTATGCAGGATGCAGAGTAGACAGGAAAAGCACATCAGAAACTTGTCAGTTTCTTGGTGATAGGCTTGTGTCTTGGTTTTGTAAGAAACAGACATCTGTGTCAACATCAACAGCTGAAGCTGAATACATTGCTGCTGGCAGTTGCTGCTCACAGATGTTGTTGATACAAAATCAACTCCTAGACTATGGTTTCAACTTAAATAATTCAACTATATTTTGTGACAATACTAGTGCAATATCTATTACACAAAATCCAGTTCTCCATAGTAGGACTAAACACATAGAAATTAGGCACCACTTCCTTAGGGATAATGTGGATAAAAATAAAATTTGCCTACAATTTATTTCTACTGATTTACAAAGAGCTGACATTTTCACCAAGCCATTGGATGAAAAGAAGCATATCTTCTTTATAAATCAAATAGGAATGATAGATGGAGACTCAATTTGTTAAAAATTAAAATTTTTATTTATCCCCTAAATCTGTCGAATGGAGGACGACGAATTTGAACCATTTGTCGAACGGTTGTCGACGAAACCTTCTAACTTCAGAATCGATAAAGAAAATTTCACCTGTCGAACGGTGGTCGACGAAAAAGATATTTTTGTCGAACACTGTCTGACGGAGACCTAAAGTCTTTTCGACTTCTGCTTTCTATTAGGTTTTTCCAAACATCGCTCCACAAATGCGCCCCCCTTCTCCTGTCTATATAACCTCTATTTAATTTCTTAATAGATTGCGCCTATAGAAATCATTTCCCTCTAGTTCCCCTCTGCACTTGATCTCTTTTTCTCTCTATTGCAGGTACGAATGGCGATTTCTCAAGCCGCGCTTTACTCCATGAAGTTCGACGCCGGATTTGACATTGATATGACATCATTTGCACAGTCCGACCAAGTATTCAAAGATATTCTTCAACTTTTTGAAGAACAACAACTGAAGAAGTTCATGAGCACCAGAATAAAGTTACATATCGTAGAAATAAAAGAATGGGTTGACACGGCTAAGCCAGACGATGACAGTTTAACTGGAACAATCTCAGGTCATCAGGTCTCTCTTCCCCAATCATTCTATCTGAAGTTTTTGGTTTTGTGAATGGTGATGATGATATAGAGTTAAGCTCTGTTGAATATGGTGAAGCTTTGATTAAAATGGGTCATTCTACTGGAAACCCTAATCATTTGCTTAAGAAAAACTTGTCTTTGGAATACAAGTTTTTATCTGATATTGTTGGAAAAGTTCTGTTAGGCAAGACAACAGGTCGTGACTACATTAAAAGGCACCAATTTATGTTGATGGTGGCCTTAATGGAAAGGAAGAAAGTTAACTGGGGATCACTACTTTTTGAGTTAATTAAGAAGAAGGTATCTAAGGATAGTGTTTGTTTTGGAAGAGTTATTGGCATAGTTTTGCAGAAAAAGCATCAAGACCTACTGGTCTCTCCCAAGGTAACCATAAATGCTAGCAAGAAGCTGACCTCAGCTCTCTTTGTAAAATGGGACAGGGTTATTCCAAAGAAGAACCCAGGAGCAGTTGTACAAAAGAAAATTTTTGAAGGCACCAAGATTGATCCAGTCACTCCCTCAACCCTTCCAGAAGCTCCTCCTCTTGTTTCTTCTCCTCCTCTCCCATCTCCACCTCAGCATATTTCCCCTACACAAACTCCACCTCCAAAATCTCCTACACCAATTGATGACATCCCACCTCCTTCATTTACTCTTCTACCTCCTCACACTTCTCCACCTCCATCTCCCATGCATGATGACCATCAGTCACCCATGCATCATTCTTTCCCTATTCATTCAGACATCCCTCAACAACATGCCAATGTTGCAAACATCTTTGTACCCACTTCCATTCCATCTACTTCTCAATCATCTTCATCTCATCCACCTGAAATGTTATTTCTAAACTTCCAATCTGTTGCTGATCAAATTCTTGATTACACTCTTCCTAAGCTAGATCAAATCCTGGATGCAAAACTTGCTCCAGTTCATCATATTCTTTCTAATCTTGAC
This sequence comes from Dactylorhiza incarnata, assembly GCA_033032865.1. Taxonomy (NCBI): domain Eukaryota; kingdom Viridiplantae; phylum Streptophyta; class Magnoliopsida; order Asparagales; family Orchidaceae; genus Dactylorhiza; species Dactylorhiza incarnata. The sequence continues at coordinate 6,254,670 of JAWHQI010000012.1, forward strand.
TCCATCTTGGATGCAAAACTTGCTCCAATTCTTTTAGCCATTTCTGAATTATCTTCTAAAATATCTTCAATTCCTTCCTCTCTTTCTGTCCCTTCTTCTAGATGCCTAGATTCAGGTTTCCCTGAAGCTAGGCAGGGGGAGATGCCTTATGAAGAAGCTCCAGAAGCTCCAGTTTCAGAGGCTACAGTTTTTTTTGAAGATGCAGTTCCAATTCTGATTTAGAAATGTTTGATTTGTTTGAAGATACATTCCAGTCATAGAGGAGACAAATAATATCTACATTCATCCTTCATTAGATATTATTCAGTTGCTGTCTAAGTTCAATACTGTTTACTCAGTTTTGCCAAAATATCATGAATATTCTAGAGCAATTGTTCCATACACTACTCCCATAGATAAAGTTCTGTTGAAAAAGATTATCAGAAGCTTTGAAGTTCAAATTGCAGATCCAGTTCCTGTTTCAGTTCAAATTCAAAGTCATGAAGAAGAATCAGTTGTAATTTCAGAGGAAATTATAAATAGTTTTGATGTTCCAACCTTTGTTTTTGATGAAACCCCAATTCCTGATTTTGATGAAATCTGGAAAGCAGAAGATGAAGCTTTTGAAGCTGAAGAGCAAAAGATCAAAGCTCTTAAATTGGTCAATGCTTTATATGATGAACCAATTCCATCCTCTGATTCTAATGAAGAAGATAGTGATAGTGATTCTGATGATTCATCATCAAAGAAGAGAAAGAAAAGGAAAGCAAAGCAAAGTCAAAGGCCGTCCCCAAGCCTCCAAATCCTGAAAATGATATCCCTTATTATATTCTTCATAACATTACTCTTGATAAAGATACTCCACACTGGATGAAATTCTTAAGGAATGAAAACAAAAGAAGAAAGAAGATGAGGAAGACTGGTTATTATTCTGACAAGCCTGTCAAATATAATCATCCTCCTCCTCCTCCAGCAGCAGGTTCAGCAACACCCTTTTCTTCATCTCAGAAGTCCACCCCTCAGCAATCAAGGAGACCAGCTTGTTGGAGCCAATGTTCCGCATCTCTTGGTTTGAGAATAACAAATACCGTGTTGTATTTGATCTAGTCTTTTGTGTGTTTATAGTGTCCAGGTTGTACAGGTTCAATGAGGAGACAAGTCCTCGTTCATGGGTGTTGGATATGTTATGACAGGTCTTAATGCTAAGTGCACACCAAAGTCAGATTGCAATGGATCACCAAACACAGTTCTAGACAATGTAATCCCTCATTGTGTAGAACAAAGTGTTGGTCCATGTGTAATCTCTCTATTGGGGTGTACTTCATATACTCATAACTGAAGGTTTTCAAGTTTGAGGAGTGGAGCAGGTTTTCAGAAGAAAATAAATTTTTGCTAAGTCAATTCGTCAAGATGTCTCGTGAAGTTCTGATGAATCTCGACGAATCCAGACAGAAGCCAAATTTCTAGTTTAAAGAAGAAATTTCTGCGGCTAAGTCTATTCGTCGAATGTTCTCATGAACTCCCGACGAATATCGACGAACGCAGACAGAAGTCAAAAAGACAGACTTGTGAAGGAAAATGTGCGGCTAAGTCAATTCGTCGAATGTTCTCCAGAACTCCCGACGAATTCCGACGAATGAAAACAGAAGACAGTTTTCAAGCTTTGTTCAGTATTTTTTAATGACTAAGTCAATTCATCGAATGTTCTCGAGAACTCCCGACAAATTCCGATGAATGAAAACAGAAGACAAGCCTCTCAATGGGCATGATCCAAGAGTGTGTACACATTAGAAAAAGCAAAAGGATGAGTTTTGTGTGCTGATCTTAAAATGGCCATAACTTTCAATCCAGGAAGAGTTACAGAACGTGCCACCCCATTTTGGAGATGAGAATGACTCAATCTACAGTATGGAGAAGTTTCGGACGGCAAAAATGAAGAGGAGCTGTCAGAATTCCGACACTCAATGTCGCCCAGGCGACAGCGCAGAAGTTACAGCAACTGCCTGCACGACAGCACGACGAACGGCAGTTTGGCGCTGTTGGAATTCCGACACTCGATGTCGCCCAGGCGACAGCGCAAAAGTTACAGCAACTGCCCCCACGACAGCACGACGAACAGTAGTTTGGGGCTGTCGGAATTCCGACAGCGATGTCGCCCAGGCGACAGTGAAAATCTATAAAGTGGTTCGTTTTGTTCGTGCATTCAGAGCTTTGAAGATTCTAAGTCCTTTCCTGTGTTCATACGAACTAGAGAGCTCCAGAACCCCATCAACTCCCATTTGTGCTTAGAAGGTTTGAGATTGAAGATGAGATCGGATGCGCTTCTACATCAACGATCATCTAGAGGCTTCAACCTTCCTTTCAGAGATCTGAATTTTTAGGGAGTTGTTCTTTTCATTTTGTATTTTCATTTATATACATTTCACTTTGTATTGGTAGGGAAATCGTCTCCTTGTGCATAACGTCTAAGTCCTTGCGTGGCTTAGGGGAAAATCGCTTCCTTGTGTGGAGCGTCCAAGTCCTTGCGTGGCTTGGTGGGAAATCGTGGCCTTGTGTGCTACGTCTAGATCTTGGGAAGATCTAGAAGATATGCTTGGTCTTGGTCTAGGGAAAGATAAGTGATAGCCTTCCGATCCTTGGGAGAAGGATTGGTAAACAAAAATTGTCAAAAGTTAATTATCTTATTTATGCCTTGATCTTAAGCATTGTTAAGATTATTTTTATTGTATGAGAATTTCATGATTAAAATATTATGCCTTTTCTTTAATTGCAAATTTGGTTGCTTAATCTTTAACTTAGAAATTTGTGTTTGATCTAATTTAAAAATTTCCTAGTTTGTAACTTTTTATAAGTGATTTTTAGAAAAGCAAAATTTGTTTTGAAAATTCTTAAGTAAAAATTCATAATTTAAAAAGGCCCTTATTCACCCCCCCCCCCCCTAAGGGCACCACAAGATCCAACACGTGGTATCAGAGCCAGGTTATTCCAATACGGCTTCACAACCGGGAATAATGGCGCTTCATGATCTCGCATCTTCTAGAGGGGATAATTTTTATGAAAATGAAAAATCATTATGTCCACTATTATTTATGGGTGAAAATTATAATGGGTGGAGAATACTTATGGAAAAATTTCTTAAATCCTTGGATATTGAAGTTTGGAATATTACAATTAAAATGCCCCCAAATATTTTAAATAAAAATGAAATGTTTTTAAATACCAAATCAATGAATAGTCTATATTGTGCATTAGATCAAAATATTTTCAAACTTATTTATACACTTCCTAATGCTTATGAAGTTTGGAAATTTCTTGAGAATTCTTATAGTCTTCCTTCCGCAGATGATGCCTGTGAGCAATTCCTTATGGATCCAAGAGAAGAAGACAATGTCACAATATTGGACTCAGTTGATGGCAAAACATCAAGCAAAAGAGAAGACGGAAACTATAGCAAGGTAAGAAAATATAAATCTTCTCTTTTAGTAACTAATTCTATTTCTATATTTCGTGTGCTTAAATTTGCTAAACGTAAAATTTCAAAGTTAAAACATGCTAATTCCAAATTACGTTTAGAAAATAAAACTTTAAAAGCAAACACTAAAGTAGAATCTTATATTGATGTTTCAAATTCTTGTTCATGCTCTTTAATTGAAAATGCTAAACCTTGTTTTGATTATAATACATTTAAAGAAGAACTCAAGGTTTTGGAAAAATGTCTTTTAACTTCAAAAGAGCATAATGAAAATTTGTTAAAAGAAAATGATAATTTAAAGGATAAATTAGAATCATTAAAAATGTTTATTCAAAACTTTTCATATAATAAAACATCTTTTATTTCTAGTTTATCAAATTATCAAAAGTCTAAAAGCTTAACTTCATATTATAAGAGTACGTCTATAAGAAAGAGTGAAAATGAAAATCATTAAAATAAGAACCAATCATTTAAAACATATTGTAACCCACTTTTTCAACATTCAATTCTTAAGAAAGACCATCACTCTTATAAACTCTCAAAGAATCAATATAATACAATTCATTATGATTATCAACATCAATGTATTTTGAAAAATAATTTGAATAAACATAAATCTCAAATGAATTATTTTTCAAACAACTATCATTTCAAAAAGATGTCAAATAATCATAATATGAATTTAAAAGATAAACAACCAAAGTATGAATGGAGACCCAAAATTAAAAATGAAACACTAACTCCACTTGTAAAGGCCCATTCATCACTATCTCTCCAAAAGCCTACACGATGTATTTGGGTACCCAAAGGAACCATCACACTTGGTCCCCTTTGGATACCTAAGTCTCTCATTCACTAGGAATCATTATATTGCATGAAGTAGAAATTAATTAAAAATGAAATATCAGTACTCTACTTCATGATATGCTTAATTGCTTTTCCTTTGTTTGTTTTCTTATTTTTGAGCCAAAACGCTAAGGTCACTTAGATATATTATGAAATATGACTTTTATATTTTAAGCCTAATGTTTATCAAATCAAAATTGAATTAAATTGAACATAAAGTCATAATTTTTAAGTGATCTATCTTTTCTTTTTGTTTTATCCTTTTTAAATCCTTTGCCTATAAATGTCTTATATTATCATTATAAATTGAATGCTAAATTTTCTAAATGATATTATCAAGACTAATGAAATTACTTTCAAAATTGGATTTAAATGGATTTTTAGGGGTCTTAGGCTAAAATATTAAAGGCGCAACTAATTGCATATTTGTCTATTTTTCGTTGCTGCATATAATAGCCCCTATATTGAAAATCATAATCGAGAAAAATCAGAATCAAATAATATCAAAAACAATGTGTTTTAAATCAAACATAGTAACTCTGTTGCTAACGCCAGGCGTTATCACTAACGCTGGCGGTAGCATTTTTTCCTAAAAATTCTGATTTTCTCTAAAAAATTATTTTTACTATCATTGTTGTCAAATACCTTGTATTTGTTTTGTCTAATTTCTAAAAATTAAAATCAAAAAGAAAATTTACAAAAATGATGAATATGATTTCACAATCACCACCATGATCTATTAATATCCTATGCTAAAATTCACTATAATCATATATCATAATTCTTGATCCATCAAGACCTATCTTAAATCAACTAATTCTATCAACCTTAGGAATTATGAAATATATGATTGCAATTGGTATTATAGTTTCATATCTTGTTTTGTGTGTGTGATGTGCATCTTTATTGTTTGCATGAATCTCATTATCTTTAGACCTATGAATTAACTTGATATCAACAAGATAAAATCAAATAGAATTGTCACTTCTTTTTAGGTCTATGAAAATTCAAAACTCTATGTTTGAATACAAGCAACTCAATCTTATATTTGTCCATCTTTACTTAGCTTTGCACCATGTTGTCCTAATTCATCACACTAGCATTATCACGTACCATAGATAGAAATTAATGCTCATGCTAGTTATATCTTGCAATGCTAAAGTAAATAATATCATTAAAATATGAAAATCGTATTTTCCTTTGTAGTTATTTGCATGAATAAAACTTTCTAAATGGATTTAAAATCAACAATCTTCGATAAAATTGTAAATCCAAAACTAATCATGAAATTAGAACACAATTAATACATTTAAGGCTTACACGCTTAGTATGTCCATAATCAATAAACCTATGACATGTGTCTCACAATAGCGAGGGCGTAGGATTGTGTGCATTAGAGACCTAACCTCTAAGTCATGTCTTGTCCTTAACTGAGGAGGGTTCCAGTGGGGGCCTTGAGAGGCACTGGGGGAAAGAGTGCTAGGTTGAGCGTCATCTTTTGTATGCATATGGGATTAACACCCCAACCTACGACATGTGTGCAGCTCCTCATGCCCATCCGTCACTTAGTACTGGGCTAGAGTGTAGTCATGTAGTTAAGGTATCTTGATCTTAGATATACTTATATTATATTCATTGCATGAACATTATCTCACTCTTTATACATAAATCATGCATTTTTTTTATTCTAACATTGCATCATGTGTTTGCATATTTTAATATTTCGAGCTTTAATGATTTTACCAAACACAAGTATTTGAAAAATCACCAAATACATGCTAAAAGAACCTTCAAATCTAATCAATATACTCTGAAATTTCAACTAAAGGAAGGTCTCTTTATAATACAAATGAATTGAGAAAAATATTTTTCAAAACATCAAGAAATGCAGTTCTGTTTTGGCGTTAAGAAGTTAATGTCTGGCGTTTGATCCTTTGCTCCAAAAATTTTTTTTGTTTTGAATTATTTCTGGTATTATTTTAATATTTTGTGTGTTTGTAAAAAGTTTTCTATCTTTTTATTCCTTTTAAAACAAAATTTTATTTCTTTTAAAAAAATATGTATGTATTTTCTCATACATTATTTTTGTTTATTTCTCTGGCATAGAATATCATTTACTGAAAGGGCTATTAAAGACTTCTATGATTTCCAGAGAATATATATATATATATATATAAACAAATACAAAATTACAAAACAATTTCAAAGAACAAAAATATGTTTTTCTTTATGTGTGTTTATTGTTTTGTGCATATATTCAAAAAGAAATTCAAAAATTTATAAAAAAAACTGATTGTTATTCATTGTCATTGTCAAGGATGGATGATTAATTATATCAATTAAAGATTCAATACAATGTTTAATTTAACTTTCAAGTTTCTTACAAACATTATTTTGTATTTGTCATGTCTTGAAAATTATCTGTTATGTGCAATGAAATTGATTGTAGATAAACATGTGTAGAAATGTTTAGCATGCCTCTAAGTATGAGTAATGTATTATGTTTGATAATGATTCATTCACTCACTTATTTTTGATAACCTACATGTGTTTACAATCTTATTCTTACATGATTGTGTAGTGTAATAACATAAATAATTAAAATGCCTAAATAGATTACCTACACAACATTGAATTGGTTATTACAATTCTTTGTCTTTCATGCACTTATTCTTTAGAGAAATGTGGTTTAAAATGCTATGTTTGCAAAACAAGTGAATTCGGAGTCCTTAGTCACTAAACTAAAAAAACAAATAATAAATGACAAGGAAAACTCCACCAAGCACTACTCACCCTCCTGATAAGTCTTAATGAGCATTGTGAGGTTGAGCACCTTGGCTAAGAATGGTAAAGTGTCTTGTAGCAAACAATTTATACACCACTTCTCTTTAGTACACCGGATCACAAAAAAATTGAAAATAAAGCTAAAAAGTATAAAAGTGATCCCTCAAGCACTACTTTGCACCCTGATAAGTCTTAATAAGCATTATGTGTGCATAGCGCCTTGGTAGTTGTACTATTTATTCATGTGCATTGAAATAGTGTGGAAGTAATATTATTTGTGTATTTTAATGTTGTGTTATTTCATTATATATGTCATGTGTTTTTGATTGATTCACTTGTATACTTTATCATAACACTACTTTGTACACATCATTATCTTTCATAAAACTTTTACTCATGAGAATTGGATCCTAATGCTCATCTACTCAAATCTCTACAAACTTAAGTAAATGCACTAGATAACAAAGCATGACCGCTACAATGTTTATGTTTACTTGAAATGCAAATTTTATTACGTTGTAGTTTGTGTATCTTTTCTTGATATTATGAAATCATGCTTACAATTTTTTATCTTAATGGAATAGCATCTCTTCAATCTGTAACTCAAACATCAACTTTTTAAATTTAAAACTCATTATCCTTTATATGGTTTTATCTTCTAAAATGATGTTTATGTTTAAGAGTGCTTATTATTTTTAACACCGTGTTTTCCTTTAAGCAAGTGGTATATTAAAATAGAATGCTTACTTTATCATGTTAGCTATGTTGCTTACTACTTTATGTTACATCATGCTTATATTTTTCTCAACAAGTAGTATTTAACAAGCTTTTGATTGCATCCTATTTTTCTTCTCGACATAAAATATATTACTCCTTATTATACATACTCACTCCTAAACCCTCTTTTGATTCTACCAAAAGGGGAGATTAAATTGCATAAATCTAATATTTAGGGGGAGTGCATTATAATGATATTAAACTCAGAAAATGGGTATATTTGTAGGGGGAGTAATCATATAGGAGGTGCATACACTATCATATGCTCGATCATGAAAATCCTTCAATAAATGGTTCCTTACCTATCTTAAAAGATATACACTCTTCCCTACCCACTTTTGTTAATAACAAAGGGGGAGAAGAAATTGAGAAATCTAGTAAAATAGATATTTAGGGGGAGTAGTTTATAAGAGACACTAATGTAGGGGAGGACATGATATAGAAAGAGTAGGCATTATCACTTTCAATTCTATCACGCTCTTAATATGTTATTCATGCATATCTTATTACCGCACTTATCTATAAACACAAATTGTCTTAATCTCACTAATTTCTCATACGGGTATTTGTTATTATCAAAAGGGAGAGATTGTTGGAGTCTATGTTCCGCATCTCTTGGTTTGAGAATAACAAATACCGTGTTGTATTTGATCCAATCTTTTGTGTGTTTATAGTGTCCAGGTTGTACAGGTTTAATGAGGAGACAAGTTCTCGTTCATGGGTGTTGGATATGTTATGACAGGTCTTAATGCTAAGTGCACACCAAAGTCAGGTTGCAATGGATCACCAAACACAGTTCTAGACAATGTAATCCCTCATTGTGTAGAACAAAGTGTTGGTCCATGTGTAATCTCTCTATTGGGGTGTACTTCATATACTCATAACTGAAGGTTTTCAAGTTTGAGGAGTGGAGCAGGTTTTCAGAAGAAAAGAAATTTTTGCTAAGTCAATTCGTCAAGATGTCTCGTGAAGTTCCGATGAATCTCGACGAATCCAGACAGAAGTCAAATTTCTAGTTTAAAGAAGAAATTTATGCGGCTAAGTCTATTCGTCGAATGTTCTCATGAACTCCCGACGAATATCGACGAACGCAGACAGAAGTCAAAAAGACAGACTTGTGAAGGAAAATGTGCGACTAAGTCAATTCGTCGAATGTTCTCGAGAACTCCCGACGAATTCCGACGAATGAAAACAGAAGACAGTTTTCAAGCTTTGTTCAGTATTTTTCAATGGCTAAATCAATTCATCGAATGTTCTCAAGAACTCCGACGAATTCCGACGAATGAAAACAAAAGATAAGCCTCTCAATGGGCATGATCCAAGAGTGTGTACACATTAGAAAAAGCAAAAGGATGAGTTTTGTGTGCTGATCTTAAAATGGCCATAACTTTCAATCCAGGAAGAGTTACAGAACGTGCCACCCCATTTTGGAGATGAGAATGACTCAATCTACAGTATGGAGAAGTTTCGGACGGCAAAAATGAAGAGGAGCTGTCAGAATTCCGACACTCAATGTCGCCCAGGCGACAACGCAGAAGTTACAGCAACTGCCTGCACGACAGCACGACGAACGGCAGTTTGGCGCTGTCGGAATTCCGACACTCGATGTCGCCCAAGCGACAGCGCAAAAGTTACAGCAACTGCCCCCACGACAGCACGACGAGCAGTAGTTTGGGGCTGTCGGAATTCCGACAGCGATGTCGCCCAGGCGACAGTGAAAATCTATAAAGTGGTTCGTTTTGTTCGTGCATTCAGAGCTTTGAAGATTCTAAGTCCTTTCCTGAGTTCATACGAACCAGAGAGCTCCAGAACCCCATCAACTCCCATTTGTGCTTAGAAGGTTTGAGATTGAAGACGAGATCGGACGCGCTTCTACATCAACGATCATCTCGAAGCTTCAACCTTCCTTTCAGAGACCTGAATTTCTAGGGAGTTGTTCTTTTCATTTTGTATTTTTATTTATATACATTTCACTTTGTATTGGTAGGGAAATCGTCTCCTTGTGCGTGACGTCTAAGTCCTTGCGTGGCTTAGGGGAAAATTGCTTCCTTGTGTGGAGCGTCCAAGTCCTTGCGTGGCTTGGTGGGAAATTGTGGCCTTGTGTGCTACGTCTAGATCTTGGGAAGATCTAGAGGATATGCTTGGTCTTGGTCTAGGGAAAGACAAGTGATAGCCTTCCGATCCTTGGGAGAAGGATTGGTAAACAAAAATTGACAAAAGTTTATTATCTTATTTATGCCTTGATCTTAAGCATTGTTAAGATCATTTTTATTGTATGAGAATTTCATGATTAAAATATTATGCCTTTTCTTTAATTGCAAATTTGGTTGCTTAATCTTTAACTTAGAAATTTGTGTTTGATCTAATTTAAAAATTTCATAGTTTGTAAATATTTATAAGTGATTTTTAGAAAAGCAAAATTTGTTTTGAAAATTCTTAAGTAAAAATTCATAATTTAAAAAGGCCATTATTCACCCCCCCCCCCTCTAAGGGCGCCACAAGATTCAACACAGCTAGCACAAGTGGTTATCAGAGTTCTTGGTCTTCAGGACTGCCTTCAAAATCTTCCAAGAATGTTTCCACAGAATACAAGTATCATATATCTGATGGATCCTTGCACAGGAAAAGAAACATTCCTTTTGAACAACCTTCATTGCAGGCCATTGATCCTGATGAAAGGCCTTATTCTCCAGTTAATACAGAAGCTGAAGAAATAGCACAGATGGCTAGATTCAAGGAGACAATTGCCACAACTCAGATCAATAAGGCAAAAGCTGAAGGAAAGGACTACTCTCAATATTCAACCATGTCAGAATATAGAAGAAAAGAATTTGAAAAGTATAAATCAAAGAATCTGTTCAATGCTGAAGAATTCTTGATCCAGCACCCACAAGAAGTAGTTATTCAAAGCAAATCTCAAACTATTCTGGGAGCTCAGGATCTCTATTTGAGTAAGAAGAAATCTGAAGATCCTAACAGAAAAATTATCTTCAAGCCCTCCTCAGCAAAGAAATGAAAAAGGTTCAGACTTTATTGTGTTCTTGTTTGACATTTTGATTGTAAAGTTTAAAAACTCAGAGCACCATATTTTATTCTATCTACTGAAATGAATTTACATTCTGTCATATATTTTTATGCTCTGTTGTTTATTTTTTCTGTTGTATTTATTTGATTGATTGTCAAATAGTATCCTAACCCAAAAAGGGGGAGATTGTTGGAACAACCCTATTACTGATTTGGGCTAGGATCACTATATGTTGACCTAGGATCAAGTTGACACCATTGTATAGTTTAAGGGTCAAGTCTTTAGGCTGATAGATTAGCTAAAACTTAAGGAAAAATATAAGTTCCCAGCGTTCGACAAATGGCTATCGGCGCTCGACAGATGGCTGCCAGCGCTCGACGAATTCCTGCCAGCGCTCGACAGATTTCCAGCCAGTGCTCGGCAGTTTTCCAGCCAGCGCTCGACAGATTTCCAGCCAGCGTTCGACATTCTCTGAGCAGCGCTCGACGAATTCCACCCAGCGCTCGACAAATTCTTTATTGAGGCTCAGATCGACAAATACTGATTCCAGATCAATTAATACCTTAAATATCAGTTATTTGTCAGTTCTCTGAACACAGGTCGACGACTTTAACGGATCTATTCGAATATCTTTGGACGTATTCAAGTCAGATAAGTAAGGATATTATATTCAGTTATTATATTCCTTTCTTTCCTTATTCCAAGACAAAGATAGCCGTTGACAATTAATGCAAAGGAATATTTCACGGCTAAGGAATTAAAGGACCTGCCAAAGTCGTTTGGACTTTGTTGTTATTCCAAGAAAGAATTAAAGTCTGATTATTCTATTTCCAAAAAGAGAATATATCAAGACAGACTTCATTGTCTTATATCTCGACAGAATTCAAATATTCTTACAGAATACAGAGAGAGAACAACAAAAAGTTTAGAGAAAGAAAAAGAAGAACACTCAGTAAAAATACTCTCAGTCTTCTTCTTCCTCAAGCAGCAATCACCATTTCTCTGAGAACATCTTCTTCAAAGATCAAACCCTCGGATATCTGCTGCAAGTTCAAGTCTTCTAAAAGAGCAACAAAGAATCTGAAGAACCATTTCTTCCAGATCAATCTGCTACAGAAGATTTCTGCTTCAAGAAAATGCTTCTCCATCATCTATCAAATACTTCAATCAGACAGGGGGAGCTTTACAACAAATGCACTAGAGTCTTCTCTCAGCATCTTGACAGAGAAGAACACTATAAACTCTTTCTCACCTCTCTTATACAGGGTGAATACTCCCTTCAAAAGTGTAACTCCCTGGTGGCAAGACACCTGATCAAAAAATCTAGTTGGTTTTGAGCACCTGAACAAAAGCTCTGTGGTGTGTGGACACCTGATCAAAATCACCTTGGTGCTAGGGCACCTGATCAACTCTCCTAGTGGATTCCTACCAAGGGTGGTAGAAGAGTGGACTACCCAGATTTATTGGGGAATCACTATATTTCCTTGTGTCCTCTGTGTTTGTTTATTTCTCTGTGCTGTGCTGTGTGCTTTTACATATTTAGTTTTTTTTGCTTATATAGTTAATCTCACTCTGCTTACACATATATATAACACTATTTAATTCCGCTATAAAAACTAAGGAAAAGTTTTTAATACTCTATTCACCCCCCCCCCCCTCTAGAGTAACTTAAGATCTAACCTCCACTTTCAAAGGCGTGCCATTTGCCCGTAGAGTTAGAGCACCGCGCTTTTTGGGCTTTAAAATTTATAAACCTCGATCCGAACTTAGCCTCCGAGTCTAGGAAATTCTAATTAAATGAGCTCGATGAATGGCGTGCGAACGCTTACGAGAGCAATAAATTTTATAAGGAGCGTTCTAAGTTCTACCACGATCGAAAAATAAAATTCCCAAAATCATTTGCGTCGGGCGATCTTGTCCTTCTTTTTAATTCACGCCTTCGTCTTTTTCCGGGTAAGCTAAAATCCAGATGGTCCGGACCCTTTGAACTCAAAGAGGTTTGGCCATATTGGACCGTTCTTATCTCCCACCCCGAAAAAGGCGAGTTTAAAGTCAACGGTCACTGTTTAAAACTTTATTTGGCGGGCGATGCGGTGGACGGTAAACTCGAATCTATACCCCTTCGTAACCTTTAAAGAAAAAAAAAAACATGAACGCCAAATGCGTCAAGCTACGCGACGGTAAACATAGCGCTCGTGGGAGGCACCCCATATTTATCTAATATTTTCTTAGTTTTTTTTGCAGGGTTTATTAATTTTCTCGTCCTTTATTTTTTGTACAAACCGCCCTTTTATTTTCGCTCATTCATACTTAAGTTACAACATTGGGGACAATGTTGGGTTTTAAGTATGGGGGTATCTTTTTCCATTCTTCATACTTTGTAAATAAATTAGAAAAATCCAAAAAATTCTAAATAACCACAAAATAAAAAAAAATTATTTCATACTTTTTAAATAAATTAGAAAATTCCCAAAAAAAATTATAAAAAAAATGATGAATGATGAAAAACTTGTCCAAAAAATCCAAAAATAGAATAAAACCCCTACTTGGCTTCTTGTAACTTTCAAGGGCAGTCAATTTATTTTTATGCATTTTCATTATCTTTGGTTTGCTTTTAGTTCATTTTATCATAGTTCGTAAGATTTAAATTTTCAGAGATTTGGTTTTAAAAAGCACTCAATGAATTCAATTTAATTAGAAAATTTCTTTCAGCACTACTTCTCGTTAGTTTTAAACCGCTACTTGTTGTATTATGTTAGAAAAAACAACCTTAAACTCTAAATTATTCATACTTCAAACTTTTGGAAGCTTTGGAAAATTGTATCTACTTTATCTTGCTCTCTAAATTTTTTGATTTCAAATCTAGAAATTTCTTTTTAAAACCTCTTTCCTCTTAGCCTTTTTCCTGGTAATCATGTAAAAGATCTTATGTCAATGGGAATAAGATTTCATTCCGTAAACATAGACACCCAATTTTATTAAAAGAATTTATGACATGGGAATAAAAATTTCGTTCCCTAAACATATATATTGGGTTATTTTTGAAGATTGAAAATTTTCATTATGGGAATAAGATTCCATTCCCTAGCCACTCTCAAATCCAACAAAAATTGAGTGGGGTGAGAGGATAAAATTCATCACCCCCAAATCAAAAGCATCTTCTCCTACCAAGTTTTCCCCTTACCCCTTAGCCATTATAATTGAAACCTAGAAAAAAAAATTAAATTTTTGGGAGAGCAATATTTAGTAGTTTTTATTCTTCCTTAGAAATTTCATAACAAGTTAAAGTTTTATAATTCTAGTTTAATTTTGTCACTAACGATTGCAATATTGTTTACCATTTAGCTAACTTAAAGAGGTCTTGTTGGCTAAAATATTTTGCTCTTTTTAAGTCATTTTCAGAGCTTAGGATTTACCTCTTTAAATCTCTAAAATTAACTTCAAACTTACTTTTTGATTTATTTGAAGTTTTAGTGAACTAGAAATTTTATTAATATCTTAAGAGTATTTTTCGTACTTTTGCCCTAGAATAGCAACAACTTAAGTACGGGGGTATTTGATGAATAGTAAATTATGCATATTTTTAGTATTGTTTTTAGCATAATTTTGGGTAATACTGTACATATTTCATATAAATTATTGAATAAATAATTTGTTTTAGCTAATTTTTATATTTATATATTTATATGTAAAAATGAACTATTTAAGTATGTAAATATTTATTGAATATAATTAAGTTAGTTATTGAATATGTATTAATATAAAAATTCTGCGAATATATATATAATAATAATATAGTAGTATAGTATAATAATAACATAGTAATAATAATGTATATATTATAAATATATATGTATATATATGTATATATAATAAATAATAATATGTCTGGAGGCGTTCGACGAAAGGCGCCCTGCGTTCGGCGAACTCTCCCCGAGCTGCGTTCGGCGAACTCTCCCCGAGCTGCGTTCGACGAACTCTCCCCGACCTGCGTTCGACGAACTCTCCCCGAGCTGCGTTCGACGAACTCTCCCCGAGCTGCGTTCGACGAACTCTCCCCGAGCTGCGTTCGACGAACCCCGTGCTGCATTCGACGAACTCTCCCCGAGCGGCATTCGCCGAATCCCTCTCCGCTGCGTTCGACGAACTCTCCACTGCACTCGACGAACTCTCCATTGCGCTTGACGAACTCTCCACTGCGTTCGACGAACTCTCCGCTGCGCTGGATTTAATCCCACACAACCGCTGAGACGAGCCTGCCCGCTGAGACCAGACCAGTGCTCAAGTCAAACTTGCCACCCTCTCGGCGTTCGACAAACTCTCTCTGCGTTCGACGAACTCTCTCTGCGTTCGACGATTCCCTCTCCGCGTCCAGGCATTTGACGAATCTCAATCCAGAACCGCCAGCTGCTACCTGCTATCCGCACCCCGCCAACTTCCAGCTGCTATTCGCACCCCAACCCGCCAGCTTTCCTTCCAGCAAGCTTGTCTAGCACACTCTCCTTCTAGAACCTCCAGCTGCTTCCCATTAAATCCATAAATATCCTTTTTACTAATTGCAGCCCACTTTTTTGCCTATAAATAAAGTGGGATTTCCCTTGTTAAAAAGGTTCATAAAAATTAGAACGTAAGTAAGAGTTTGTGGGTTTTTCTTGAAGTGTTCTAGTGAGTTTTTTTGTGAGTGTTTGTGAGTCTTTTTATGTATTTTCTTGCTCTTGTTTGAGCTCCCCAAGTTTAGACTTTCTTTACAAAGTTGTAATATAAATATATATATAAGAAAGTTTTTTTGTTCTACTTGTTCTTGTTGTTCTTGTTGTTCTTCTTATTTTTCTTGTTTTTCTTTTCTTATTGTTGTGTGTGAGAGTGTA
The DNA here is from genome assembly GCA_033032865.1 of Dactylorhiza incarnata. Lineage (NCBI taxonomy): Eukaryota > Viridiplantae > Streptophyta > Magnoliopsida > Asparagales > Orchidaceae > Dactylorhiza > Dactylorhiza incarnata. The sequence goes on from JAWHQI010000012.1 coordinate 6,270,421, forward strand.
TGAGTGTAAATTTTATTGTTTTTGTTTTTAATTTAATTTTTTATTTATTGTAAGTGTGTGTGTGTAGGTGGATAAATTTTGTTTTTGTTTTTGTTAACTTAGATTTTAATTTAATAGCGTAGTTTTTATTATTATCCTGCATTTATTTCCCCTCTACCCGTTCGGGTAGAGATTGCTTTTATTTCCCGTCTACAAGTTTGGGTAGAACTTGCACCGCATTTATTTCCCCTCTACCCGTTCGGGTAGAGATTGCTTTTATTTCCCATCTACTCGTTTGGGTAGAACTTGCACCGCATTTATTTCCCCTCTACTCGTTTGGGTTGAACTCGCTCACGCGTTTACTTCACCTCTACCCGTTCGGGTAGAGATTGCAATTTCTGTCCTTTAATTTCTGTCATTTCAATTCTGTAGAGTGCGTGTGTTTTAAATTTAGTGTGCACCTCTTTTTCCTTATAATTGTTTCTTTGTTTTCGCTAATGAACGTAGTCGCTTAATTATCATCGTCATCGCTCTTTTAACTTTATAAAATTAATCACTCGTTTCATCGATAAAATAATAGCGTTCTTAAGAAGTAAAATTAATCAACAGGATCCAGAAAAATACGACCATGATATTTTCTATAAAATATCTTATACTATACGCGATAAGGTGCGCTTGCCTTCATCGAAAGATTAGTTTGGATAAACAAATACAAAAACTTGCAAAACTCTCTCCTTTTCTATTTACATATTTAGAGAATTCGGAGTCGTAGCCGGGGCGTAATCGTCGATATTTCGAAAGAAGAAAAGACCGTTACTTCTATTCCTCGAAATAGGATAATGGTTAGTTTCTCGAAGTAGGAGAACTCGCGAAACTCCTCGAAAACGTCCGCCTAATTCTAATCACATCATAAGAAAGGTTTTGCAAAGCTCTTAAATTTTAAACCATCAGAGACGCTACTACCGCTCGTCGAATTCTCCTACAATAATAGCCAGCAATCCAACATTGGCATGGCTCCTTACGAAGCCTTATACGGCAGGAAGTGCATGACCCCTCTATCTTGGGTTCAGGACGAAGATCCAAAAGCACTGGGGTCAGAATTTATCGAGGACACGAACGCCCAAGTGCGACTAATTCGTGAACGAATGCTAGAAGCCCAGAGCCGACAGGCCAAATATTACGATGTGAGGCATCGTAAAGTAGAGTTCCAGGTGGGAGACTGAGTTTTTTTTAAGATACGTCCGACGCACGGTGTCACACAGGTAAGGAGGCTAAAGAAGCTCAGTCCTAGGTATATGGGGCCCTACAGGATACTGGAGCGGATCGGCCCCCTAGCTTACCGAATGGAGCTGCCACCTGAATTGGAGAACCTGCACGACGTCTTCCACATCTCTGTACTCAGGAGGGCTTTACTTCGGCCAGAGCAACTGATTCCTGCTGCTACGGGCCCGATTGCATCCGACCGGACAGTTCGTTTGGAGCCAATCCGAATTGATGACACAGTGTGTAACACCTCCCATGTAATGACTATATATTATAGGTCCGGCCGGGACCCCACAACATATAACCGCCAAAGCTTCAGTATTAAAAGATGATATAACTACCCAACTCAAAACTCAGACAACACAGCGGAAACAAAACTAAGAAACACAGAGATTGTCCACGATTACATAGGAGTAAAACTGGCCTTAAGGCCTTACAAAACCGGTGTCCAAGTCATCAAACATTCAACACAAAAATGAAATCCCAAAAAGAGGGGAAAACTAATTTCCCTAAGCTACCTCGGCATGCAAGCTGGAACATCAAAATAAAAGTACAGAAATGCAGGAAAACAAAAGTAAACACTTCATGAGGCTTAGGCCTTTTTGGCCGTCGAGCTAGGTCCAGCCTGTGATCCTTGCCCTGCATCCAAATCACAAAGAGCGGTAAACGAGGGTCAGCTATGGTTGACCACAAACGGTGTAACAACATCCCTCCTCCCGGCCGTCCTAGCGGACCCCGGGGGACTACTTCACCCTGCAAGTCAGCACTTCGTATGCAAATGTACATAAAGAAAAACAACATAAACAACAGGCATGAATGTCACAAGCATCATCCATGTTTCTATATTGAGCAGATAATAAAGGGGCCTACAAATGCAATATGAATGCAAACCCGGGTTTCACCCAAGGAACCCTAATGCGTATTAATCTAACACATCATCATACATCATCATACATCATCCATCACATCACAACCATTGGGTACTCATCATTTTCCCCAAAGGGCATCGCAGCCCAAGGCCAAGAACTCATGCTGTGATCCCACTGCGCCTGGCCCACCATGCCATCGGGCTCATCCATCAGCTCACCTGTTCTTTCCTCCATCATCACAGCACAACCATAGGGTACTCATCATTTCCCCTAAAGGACATCGTAGCCCAAGGTTAAGAACTCATGCTGTGATCCCACCGCGCCTGGCCCACCATGCCATCGGGCTCATCCATCAGCTCACTTGTTATTGCCTCCATCATCACAGCACAACCATAGGGTACTCATCATTTCCCCCAAAGGGCATCGTAGCCCAAAGCCAAGAACTCCTACAATCTCATCAATTTCACTACAATCAACACAGAAGGGGGGACTTGTCTTGCCGGGACACCCTCCACACATGACTTGCAATATCACGGGCTGGCTAGCCGACCACAAGACAATTTCGCTCCTTCACAATACAAACAGGCATCACAAGCCATAACTCATGCATAATATTTCCCCGCCCACAAACCAACATTCATTCTCATACGAAATTACAAGGGCATCACAACGACATTTTCACAGTAATCGGATTTCTAGAAAAATCCCTAAAAAGCGCGTCAAACAACATCACCGAATCGGACCAACGGTCGCGATTCCGGCTTCAACCACAATGCCTATTCCGCTAACGGAGCGGATCTCTAATACAAAATCATGTCGGGACGGACTCAATTGACCCGATGGTTCCTCTTGAACCAAGGCGACCCGGATCCCTCTCACTCGACGGATCTGGTGCCAAAATGCAGAAAAAGAGAGGAAAAAAGGATGCCATGCACGCATCCTAAAGACCGGGAGGAGAAATGTCGTTACCTTTTGAGATTGCCTCCTAGCCATGGGAAACTTGCAAACAAATGGAGGAGAAGAAGCGCCTCGACGTCCCCTACGCGTTGCCGGTGTCGGATCGGCGAACGGAGCTCCGAAGCTCCAACAATGGCGGGAACTAGCTCTCTTCCTCCTCCAAACCCCTCCTCTCTCTCAAGCCCTCAAAAACAAAAATGAAAAGGAATCCTGAATGGAAACCTTCTCAGCCCTACTTAGGGTTCTCCCACGGACCCCTCACAGCCATCCGATCAAGATCTAAACCAAACGGACGCCCAGATTAGTTATTTACGAATCTGGTTTCGTCAGCTACTGCGCGGCGATAGCGCTAACGCGTCGCACTAGCTTCGTGAACCCCCTTGCCGTCTCAGCGGCTCCCCGATGAGAAGAAGACCTAACGCCAGTGGTAGGGATATCGCCCCGCGCTAGCAACAGACCTCTTTTTTCACTTTCTAGCCACCTTCTACCGCGCCGCGCTAGCACTACCGCGCCGCGCTAGTGGTTCGACGAAAATGCGCCCCTTCGACGATCGTCGACCTCTCACATTTACCTATCGCCGGCGGTAGTACCTACCGCCCGGCGTTAGCTCACAGAACAGCAAAAAAAACTGGGGTGTTACAACTCCACCACCCTTAAAAGAATTTCGTCCTCGAAATTTCAAAAACTGAAACAGAAAACCACGATGCATACCTGATGCAAAGAGTTCCGGGAAGTCCTTCCGCATCTCTTGCTCACGCTCCTAAGAGAATTCGTCTCGCCCGCAATTGTCCCATCGCACCTTTACAAGCCTGACTTCCTTGTTACGCAACTGCCAAACTTCCGAGTCCTCCAAGCAAATCGGACAAACCCTCGTCCTCAGATCCTCCATCACTGGCACCACCGCCGCTTCGACCACGACGCTTGGCTCTACCAAAGCTTTCCTCAGCACAGAGACATGGAAAACATCATGTAATCCACTCAGCTCGGCGGACAATGCCAAACGATAGGCTGCTTCGCCTATACGCTCTGTAACCTCAAACAGACCCAAATATCTCGGACTCAACTTCTTGAGTCGCCGCACACGCGAAACGCCCTTGAATGGCTTGATCTTCAAGTAGACCATGTCGCCCACTGCAAACTCAACATTTCTATGGCGCGCGTCAAAATACTTCGCTTGCCGATCCTGGGCAACCTTCACGCGCTCCTGAATCGTCTGCACGATCTCGCAAGCATCTGCCACCACTTGCTTTCCCAAAAGCTTAGTGTCTCCCGCCTCTGCCCAAGACATCGGCGTTCGACACTTCCTTCCATACAATGCTTCGTATGGCGCCATCTTGATACTCGCCTGGAAGCTATTATTATAAGCGAACTCCACCATGAAAAGGTGGTCTTCCCAACTCCTACCAAAGTCAAGAGCACACATCCTCCACATATCTTCCAAAGTACGATTCGTTCGCTCCGTCTGACCATCGGTCTGCGGGTGGAACGCGGTACTAAACTTGAGTTTGGTGCCTAAAATTTTCTGCACTAACCTCCAGTCCTTCGACGTGAACCACCCATCGCGATCACTAACAATGCTCTTAGGAATCTCGTGCAACCGGACAATATTTCGAACATAAAGCTCCACGAGCTTCTCCACGCCATCGCCCTTCTGATTCGGAATGAAGTGAGCCACCTTGGTCAGGCGATCCACTATCACCCAAATCGCATCGTTACCCTGCTGCGATCGAGGCAAACCATGCACAAAATCCATAGAGATATCGCCAAATTTCCATTCGGGGATAGGAAGAAGCTTCAAGAACCCGTCGGGCCTTTGGCACTCAGCCTTCACTAAAACGCAAGTCTGACACCGGCTTACATACTCAGCTACATCCCGCTTCATCCCAGGCCACCAAAAGGATTTCTTCATATCCGAGTACATCTTTGTACTACCTGGATGAATGGAGTACTTCGTAAAGTGAGCCTCAAACATCAACTCCTCGCGGAGCTTGCCAAAACGCGGAACACAAACCCTTCCGTCTCTTTTCAAAATCCCACCGACCATCTCCAAAGCATTGCCTTCGCTTTGCTGAGCTTCCAACCCCAACCGTTGGCACTCTTCGTCTGCACTAGCCGCCTCTCGGATTCTATCCGTTATATCACACTGCATTTCAATCCAGTTCAACCGAGCCACGCTAGACTCACCTCTAGCCACACAAGCAATGTCAATAGACTCCAAGTCTCGCACCAAATGCTCGTCAAGCGCCTCAATCCAATTACCTTGTACGGAGTACTTCCTACTCAAGGCATCCGCCACCACGTTGGCTTTGCCTGGCGTATACTGAATCTCCACGTCGTAGTCCCCAAGGAACTCGACCCACCTATGCTGCCGCATATTCAGATCCTTTTGCTCTATGAGATACCTCAGGCTTTTGTGATCCGTGAAGATCTCCACCCTTGCACCGTATACATAGTGCCGCCACAGTTTTAACGCAAAGATTGCCGCCGCCAACTCCAGATCATGGACGGGGTAATTCCTCTCATGAGTCTTTAACTGCCTTGACCCATAAGCTATCACATTGTCGTGCTGCACCAGCACGCAATCCAAACCGCAACCTGATGCGTCACTGAAAATCTGAAATCCTTCTGTCCCACTAGGAAGACTAAGGATCGGAGCAGACATCAACCTTTCCTTCAAATTCTCAAATGCACGGCCACACTCCGGTGTCCACACGAACTTTTGGTCCTTGCGAGTAAGAGTGGTGAGGGGCAATGCCACCCGCGAGAAGTTCTCCACGAACCTTCTGTAATAACCGGCTGGTCCAAGGAAACTCCGGACTTCCGCCACGGTTCTCAAAACAAGCCAATCTCTAATGGCTTCAATCTTCGCCGGATCTACCGCCACCCCATCTCCACTGATCGCGTGACCCAAAAATGTCACCTTCTCTATCCAAAACTCGCACTATGAGAACTTCGCATAAAGCTGGTTCTCCCTCAACGTCTGAAACACTAATCTCAGATGAGACTCATGCTCCGCTTCCGATTTCGAATATACCAAAATATAATCTATGAACACTACCACAAATGAATCCAAAAAAAAAAACGATCGAAAAACCCTGTTCATCAAATCCATGAACACAGATGGCGCGTTCGACAGTTCTAACGGCATCACCGAAAACTCATAGTAGCCATACCGAGTCCCAAACGCTGTCTTGGCAATGTCCTCTTCCCGAATCTTCAACTGGTAGTACCCCGACTTCAAGTCCAACTTGGAGTACACCACCGACCCCACTAACTGGTCAAACAAATCATCGATTCGGGGAATCGGATATTTATTCTTGACGGTCAACTTATCTAGCTCACGGTAGTCAATGCACAACCGCATACTTCCGTCCTTTTTCTTCACGAACAATACTGACGCGCTTCATGGCGAAGAGCTGGGCCTAATGTACCATTGATCTAACAATTCTTGCAACTGAACCTTAAGCTCGACCAGTTCCTTTGGTGCCATCCTAACGGAGGACGCGACACCGGCCTCGCACCCGGTACCAACTCTATCGAAAAAATTGATTTCACGCTGAGGAGGTGCTCCCGGAAGCTCCTCGGGGAATACATCCTCAAACTCTTCCACCACCGGAACATCTCCACTAGCCAACCTTGTGGAGTGAGTCTCCAACAAAGCTATGGACACCTCGCCTCCTTGGTTTACCGCACGCCTCACTTGCATGGCAGAAATCAGGGAGCAAGTCACTCCGCTTAGGCCTTCAAACTTGACCTCTGCTCTACCTTGCCTCTCAGGGTTACCACCTTCAACTGGCAATCGATACTAGCTCGCTGCTCTACAAGCCAGTCCATCCCTAAGATAACGTCAAATTCGTCCAGTGGCAGAATCGTTGCTACCAACTCGAAATCGCAATCGCAAATTTGCAACACAAAACGTCCTTCCCTCACGGTGGTCATGAAAGACCCATTCGATATGCGCACGCTCAGTACCACCTCTAACTTGACAGACTCAACACTGATCCCTCGGGTAAAGCTTCCCGCAAGAAAAGAGTGTGACGCTCCCGTGTCGAACAACACTCGAGAGGGGTAACCAAAGACTAGCACGAAACCTAGATACGCGCACAACAAATACGAAAGATCGCAAACAGCTTTAAGATAACAAACGAAAATCTAAACTTTTCGTACCTGTCGTCGCATCGGGTTGACGAAACGTCTCTTGCTGCCCAAGTACAGAATCACTAGGCTGCACCGGAGGAATGCGTGAAGCGCTCGACTCCACTGATTTTCCCTTTTCCGCATAGCTAAGACCGGAACGCACCGACGCTCCAGCCCCTGCATCGACTCAGCTCCACCCTCGGAACAGAACCGAGCGATGTGGCCCACCTTGCCACACTTAAAGCACTACATGGGTCCTTTGGAGAGGATCTCCCCAGAAGCTGCACCGCTTCTCCCACTAGGCTTAAAGGAACGAAATCTTTTCCTTCCTCGGCTTCCCTCCAATTTTCACTGTGATTTGGAAGGTTCCTCTTCACATCTCTCTGCTCCAACATCCTTTCGACTCTGGGCTTGGTCGTAATATCTCTCCAACGCTCTAGGAACTGTCAACTCTCGAGCTCCATCTGGTGTGACAGGCGTCGCAACCAATGACACTCTCACCGCTAGAGCTGACACCAAATCTTCTGCTAGCATACGTCAGAAATCAGCCGGGGACATGCCCACAATCATGAGGCCCGGAGCAGTAGCACTGCTCCCGGAGGCTCCTCCTGCCTCCTCGACCCGCATTGTCGCCAACATCCTAGCACAAGCAAGGAAGCAAACTAATCAAGCTCAACTCGCGAGACTTGAACACAGGGATACTCATGATCCCGCACAATACTCCTATGTGGACAATCTCTTTACGCGATCCGAAAACAATAGACCTCGCAAGAACACTAAACCTCACTTTGATACCAAATTGTAACACCTCCCCTGTAATGACTATATAATTATAGGTCCGGCCGGGACCCCACAACATATAACCGCCACAGCTTCAGTATTAAAAGATGATATAACTACCCAACTCAAAACTCAGACAATACAGCGGAAACAAAACTAAGAAACACAGAGATTGTCCACGACTACATAGGAGTAAAACCAGTCTTAAGGCCTTACAAAACCGGTGTCCAAGTCATCAAACATTCAATACAAAAATGAAATCCCAAAAATAGGGGAAAACTAATTTCCCTAAGCTACCTCGACATGCAAGCCGGAACATCAAAATAAAAGTACAGAAATGCAGGAAAACAAAAGTAAACACTTCATGAGGCTTAGGCCTTTTTGGCCGGCGAGCTAGGTCCAGCCTGTGATCCTTGCCCTGCATCCTAATCACAAAGAGCGGTAAACGAGGGTCAGCTATGGCTGACCACAAACGGTGTAACAACATCCCTCCTCCCGGCCGTCCTAGCGGACCCCGGGGAACTACTTCACCCTGCAAGTCAGCACTTCGTATGCAAATGTACACAAAGAAAAACAACATAAACAACAGGCATGAGTGTCACAAGCATCATCCATGTTTCTATGTTGAGCAGATAATAAAGGGGCCTACAAATGCAATATGAATGCAAACCCAGGTTTCACCCAAGGCACCCTAATGCGTATGAATCTAACACAGCATCATACATCATTCATCACATCACAACCATAGGGTACTCATCATTTCCCCCAAAGGGCATCGTAGCCCAAGGCCAAGATCTCATGTTGTGATCCCACCGCGCCTGGCCCACCATGCCATCGGGATCATCCATCAGCTCACCTGTTCTTGCCTCCATCATCACAGCACAACCATAGGGTACTCATCATTTCCCCCAAAGGGCATCGTAGCCCAAGGCCAAGAACTCATGCTGTGATCCCACCGTGCCTGGCCCACCATGCCATCGGGCTCATCCATCAGCTCACCTGTTCTTGCCTCCATCATCACAGCACAACCATAGGGTACTCATCATTTCCCCCAAAGGGCATCGTAGCCCAAGGCCAAGAACTCATACAATCTCATCAATTTCAATACAATCAACACAGAAGGGGGGACTTGTCTTGCCGGGACACCCTCCACACATGACGCAATATTACGGGCTGGTCAGCCGACCACAAGACAATTCTACGCCTTCACAATACAAACAGGCATCACAAGCCATAACTCATGCGCAATATTTCCTCACCCACAAACCAACATTCGTTCTCATACGAAATTACAAGGGCATCACAGCGATGTTTTCGGCGTAATCGGATTTCTAGAAAAATCTCTAAAATGCGCGTCAAACAACATCACCGAATCGAACCAACGGTCGCGATTCCGGCTTCAACCACAATGCCTATTCCGCTAACGGAGCGGATCTTTAATGCAAAATCATGTCGGGGATGGACTCAATCGACCCGATGGTTCCTCTTGAACCAAGGCGACCCGGATCCCTCTCACTCGACGGATTCGGTGCCAAAATACGGAAAAAGAGAGGAAAAAGGGATGCCATGCACGCATCCTAAAGACCGGGAGGAGAAATGTCGTTACCTTTTGAGATTTCCTCCTAGCCATGGGAAACTTGCAAACGAATGGAGGAGAAGAAGCGCCTCGACGTCCCCTACGTGTTGCCGGTGTCGGATCGGCGAACGGAGCTCCGAAGCTCCAACAATGGCGGGAACTAGCTCTCTTCCTCCTCCAAACCCCTCCTCTCTCTCAAGCCCTCAAAAACAAAAATGAAAAGGAATCCTGAATGGAAACCTTCTCAGCCCTACTTAGGGTTCTCCCACGGACCCCTCACAGCCGTCCGATCAAGATCTAAACCAAACGGACGGCCATATTAGCTATTTACGAATCTGGTTCCGTTAGCTACCGCGCGGCGGTAGCGCTAACGCACCATGCTAGCTCCGTGAACCCCCTCGCCGTCTCAGCGGCTCCCCGCTGAGAAGAAGACCTAACGCCAGCAGTAGGGCTATCGCCCCGCGCTAGCAACAAACCTCGTTTTTCACTTTCTAGTCACCTTCTACCGCGCCGCGCTAGCACTACCGCGCCGCGCTAGTGGTTCGACGAAAACGCGCCCCTTCGACGATCGTCGACCTCTCGCATTTACCTACCGCCCGACGTTAACTCGCAGAACAGCAAAAAAAACTGGGGTGTTACACAGCGGTTCGGGTCTTGCGTCGAAAGAAGGTACCCCTGGTAAAGGTCCTTTGGTCCAACCATGGACAGGAGGAGCATATGTGGGAACCACTGGACTTGATGTAGCAACGCCACCCAGAACTTTTTGAATCAGGTAATACTTGATTGCTAAGAATATTCTTAATTATTCAACTTGATATGAAGCCCCGTACACCCGATCTTAATTTCGGGGACAAAATTGTTTTCTTTTGTATTGGGATTTGTAACATCCCCCAAACTGCTAGGCCCCTAGAGAATTTTTGTCATGACTTTTTTCATGACAAGTCATGACAAAAATTAGGATAAGGTGACATAGGGTACTAGGATGACAAGTTGAGTAGATGTTAACCCATGGTGTGCACTAAGCTACCATGAGCCACCCCAAGGTAGGGAGAACTCAAAGGGTCTAAAACATTCCATGCATCACTCTTAACCATGGGAATTTCACTAAGATGGGTTAATGTGCACAAGATGGGCCAAAAAGGCCCCATGAACCTAAGGGAAGGTGTTGAATTGCACATTGGGGTGCATTTAGTAAAACTTGGTTTTTAAACCTGAGAGTGGCCAAAAGACTTCAATAAGCCAAATTAACCTCACCCAGACTCTATGAACATCCAAGAATAGAAAACTGAGTAGTCCAAATAATTGAGAAGAAATTCGTCGAGCTGAGAAGAAAGTTCATCGAACTGAAAAACATTGTTCGTCGAACCCAGGAAGGAGTTCGTCGAACGCAGACGGGAGTTCATCGAACTGAGAGATAATCTGATAAACTATGTGGAGAACTGAGTTCGTCGAACTGAAAAACGCCATTCGTCGAACCCAGGAAGGAGTTCGTCGAACGCAGACAGGATTTCGTCGAACTGAGAGGTAATCTGATAAACTGTGTGGAGAACTGAGTTCGTCGAACTGAAAAACGTCGTTCGTCGAACCCAGGAAGGAGTTCGTCGAGCGCAGACGGGAGTTCGTCTAACTATGAGATAATCTGATAAACTGTGTGGAGAACTGAGTTCGTCGAACTGAAAAAACGTCATTCGTCGAACCCAGGAAAGAGTTCGTCGAACGCAGACGGGAGTTCGTCGAACCGAGAGGTAATCTGATAAACTATGTGGAGAATTGAATTCGTCGAGCTGAGAAGGGAGTTCGTCGAACTGAAACACGTCATTCGTCGAACCCAAGAAGGAGTTCGTCGAACGCATACTGGAGTTCGTCGAACACAGAAACTTGGAATTTTTTTTAAGTTCTAGCTACTCAGACACACTTAGACCTTGACCCTTAGACTAAACAATGGGGTCAACTTGAGTCCTAGTCGCAGATAGTGATCCTAGCCCAAATCAGTAATAGGATTGTTCCAACAACAGGGTCTTCAATTTGACCAATTGACCAAAGTGCACATTCAATTTTGGAGGATTAGGGTAAAATCATCTAAATACCCAAATTGCCCTTATAGACAAATAAGTGCAATCAAGCCCCATTTGGCCCCACCTTGACTCAATTTCTCTTGAAATAGTCCCATGGGGTCTAAGACATCAAATTGGCTCAGTCACATTAAGTGGTGTGAGCTTGAGTCAAGCCCAGACAAATAAATCCCCAATTTGGCCTATGTGATCAAGTGAGCCCAAACTTAAAATCAAGTGGGCTTAACCCAACCCCCATGACTCCATTAACCAGCCACATGATGATAAGATCTCAAACCTCCTGAAAATTTCGAAATAGGGGTAATAAATGCTTTGTCCAAGTGTAAGAGGGGAGGAAGAAGACAAGGAATGTGTGGAGGAGGAGAATAGGGGAAGGGTGCCAAATGGCATCCCAATTCCCTTCCCCATGCACTGCTCAAGGCTGGGGAATTAATCCCCTTTAGTTTGGGGCAGAGGGAGGAGGCTGCGGGTTGGCCAAAAGGGGCGCCAATGCTGACCGAGAGCCACCATAATGGTTAACAGCTATATTCCCCCTCCCTCTCCATTTCTTCACTCCATCACCTTCAGGAGCTCCAGAGCACTCGAGCCCCTCTTTAGACAGTATTTTTGAGCTCAACCGCGCCGGAGCAGTAATGGACGCCGGAAACAGGAACCCAGCCTTTCTCCGCTGCAACACCCGTCGCCAAGCTCGCGCACAGGCAAGTTCCTTCCCCTCTCCATCTGTGCTAGCTTCCCCCTTTCTTCCCTTTTTAAAATCAATGAAGAAATGGTGAAATTGCCATTTCATTTTTTGTGTTACAAGCTCAAAAACGGAAATAGTCGCAGGCCTACTCCGGCCACCTCCGACCATGATCTCACCGCCATTCGGTAGCCCTAGGTTGAGTGGAGGTGATGGCTTGGGGGTTTGGCCCAGGACGGCCTCAGTTGGCCGGAAATCCGCCCGCAAAACGGCCCATGCGCGGCGAATCTGAGCCGTTGGCTCATCGGGGAAGACGATCATGTGATCGTTGGATTTGGGAAATGTTTTTATCGCAGACCATATATGATTTAATTCCATGATATTAAAATATATGTCACACCTTGTAACAGATTTTTGCAAGCTGAAATTGAGGCCCTTAGAGGCCAAAAATTGAAAAATGTCCAGAGACAAAACTTGTAGATCTTCGAGTCTACTTTACACTGAAATTAAAATTAGGTCAAATGAAGACTTGTGGACCCTTGTAGGTCGGATTTAGTGGGACTGGTCCAAACAGTGAACCAGCCACATTTTTGTTAATTCCCATTGATTGGGACCTCACCAAGGCCTGACATTTTGGGCATGGTTGAGATACATATAGAGGCATGTTCAGTAGAAATTTCAGATTTTTAGGACAAAAATGTCATATGGTTTTGGAAAAATTTAATTTTCCATGTAACACCTAAATCTAGGGTTATACAAGGTCAACTCCACTCAAATCTCTGGTGGATGATAGATTAGATCAAGGATAGTGGACAAAATTTGAGGTCACTTGGACTCATGCATGTTGAGATATCTCACATGCAAGATCTTTAGTCATGATAAATAGTAACCCCTTTAACCCAATGACCTAATTTGTGAAATTAATGGTGCCTCTGAAACCTTGGGGTATTTGTATATCATGGGGTTATACACTATGGATATGAGTTTCATTACTTTTGGAAATTATTTTCCTAAAGTTTTGAATTAAACAAAAATTGTCACACTTTTAAATAAATGAAATAACTTGAAACAAAACCTTGGGAATAAACCCAAAACTCTGGCAAATGGGTCTTTGACTTGAAGGGCATATTCAAGAATTTTGCTGGATTTTTTTGATCACATTTATTTCTCTGAATTTGATTTAATTTGTTAGGTCAAATTTATTCAAGTATGAAATTCAGGCCTCATATGCCATTGGAAAATTATGAAATTATTTTAGTAGATTCCCTTGGTGATCTTATAGTCCTATAAATTTTCTCAGAATTTATAGAGATCTGTAGATGATACTTTGTTGTGTAAATCCTTATTTGCACCCCATTCATTTTAAATAGAAATCATGGTCAAATAATCCCTAAAAAAATGTGAAACTTAGGGTTTGAGGTTCTTAGACCAATATTATGCTATTGTGAATTTATCAAAATTTATAGAGATCTATAGATGATACTTGCTGTGTAAATCCTTATTTGCACCCCACTCATGTTAAATAGAAATTATTGTCAAATAATCCCTGGAAAAATGTGAAACTTAGGGTTTGAGGTTTTTAGACCAATATTATGCTATTGTGAATTTATCAGAATTTATAGAGATCTGTAGATGATACTTGTTGTGTAAATCTTTATTTGCACCCCATTCATGTTAAATAGAATTCATGGTCAAATAATCCCTGAAAAAATGTGAAACTTAGGGTTTGAGGTTTTTAGACTAATATTATGTTATTGTGAATTTATCAAAATTTATAGAGATCTGTAGATAATACTTGTTGTGTAAATCCTTATTTGCACCCCATTCATGTTAAATAGAAATCATGATCAAATAATCCCTGGAAAAATGTGGAACTTAGGGTTTGAGGTTTTTAGACCAATATTATGCTATTGTGAATTTATCAGAATTTATAGAGATTTGTAGATGATATTTGTTGTGTAAATCTTTATTTGCACCTCATTCATGTTAAATAGAATTCAAGGTCAAATAATCCCTAGAAAAATGTGAAACTTAGGGTTTGAGGTTTTTAGACCAATATTATGCTATTGTGAATTTATCAAAATTTATATGTGTAAATCTTTATTTGCACCCCATTCATGTTAAATAGAATTCATGGTCAAATAATCCCTGAAAAAATGTGAAACTTAGGGTTTGAGGTTTTTAGACTAATATTATGTTATTGTGAATTTATCAAAATTTATAGAGATCTGTAGATAATACTTGTTGTGTAAATCCTTATTTGCACCCCATTCATGTTAAATAGAAATCATGATCAAATAATCCCTGGAAAAATGTGGAACTTAGGGTTTGAGGTTTTTAGACCAATATTATGCTATTGTGAATTTATCAGAATTTATAGAGATTTGTAGATGATATTTGTTGTGTAAATCTTTATTTGCACCTCATTCATGTTAAATAGAATTCAAGGTCAAATAATCCCTAGAAAAATGTGAAACTTAGGGTTTGAGGTTTTTAGACCAATATTATGCTATTGTGAATTTATCAAAATTTATAGAGATTTGTAGATGATACTTGTTGTGTAAATCCTTATTTGCACCTCATTCATGTTAAATAGAAATCATGGTCAAATAATCCCTGGAAAAATGTGAAACTTAGGGTTTGAGGTTTTTAGACCAATATTATACTATTGTGAATTTATCAGAATTTATAGAGATCTGTAGATGGTACTTGTTGCGTAAAACTTTACTTTCACCCCATCTATTTGAATAGAAACGATGATTAAGGATTCCCTGGAAGAGTATGAAATGTAGGATTTGAGGTTGTTAGAACATTACTCATTGAGAACCTATGGTAAGAACTTGGAACTCATTAGGGACATGATAGGGCCAAGGTTGCGTCTTAAGAGTCAAACCTAGTTCAATCTCACCTTGGTCTGCGAACAGTAGAAATTGAAAACATAGATTCGGACCCCTTCCTTATGGTCACCACCCCTAGAGTTACAAACTCTAAGAGAATTGTAGATGCCAAATTAGGTTGAAGGATTAATGACCAAAGGCAGTCATTGGAAGTAAAGACGGGGGGGGGGGGGGGGGGGGGGGGGTTAGTAAAACTATCAATTCAGGAATTTGACAATGACCTATCAGGGAAGGTGAAGAATAATTTAGCAGGAAGTGCAAGTTATGATTGAGAGATAACACAAGGAATTAGTCGGTCACTAGGTAAGACATGGTTCGGTGTTCAATAGAACGCCAACACATGTCTGCCTGAGTCAAATGGTAATCCACCCTATGATTTTAGAGCAATTGGAGAGCAAATGGGCATATAAGAATGGGTAGAAACCAATAAGAGTTTATATCCTGGAAATGGGAACTTGGGCTTCAGTCACCATCACATTCCCTAGTACCATTGCTAGCCCTTCACCGGGTAATCCATGGGAAGTCCAGGATTCACCCCAAGCCTCTGAGATCAACTAATAATAGACAAGAGTAGTAAAGTAGGAGAACTGGAAATATAATCTCCCTCCCAAATTTGGGAGGGAAAGGAATAAGGACTGGGATAGTTATGCGAGCAGTAGGCTCGGGTTGAAAGGAATATGGAATGGGATAGTCCTGCGAGTGGTGGACTCGGGTTATAAGGAAGGACTGGGATAGTCCTGCGAGCGGTGGGCTCGGGTTGAAAGGAATATGGACAGGGATAGTCCTGCGAGCGGTAGGCTCGGGTTATAAGGAAGGACTGGGATAGTCCTGCGAGCGGTAGGCTCGGGTTGAAAGGAACATAGACTGAGTTAGTCCTGCGAGCGTTAGGCTCACTATGTATTGCCTTGGGTTAGGTCCTGCAAGTAGTAGGCTAGGTATTTTTAATTAGAGGCATCGTTGTATCAAGTAGTACGCGGATACTCTGGTGTGTTCTTCAGGGGCATACACAAGGTCTAAGCCGGGAGGTGTCATACTAACCTAGGAGTGGAGGACCCGATCCACTGCCCATGTTTGCCTCAACGGGGTGTACCTGAGCGGAGACTCGAAAAATGGGATAGAGGTGGTGCTTACCAGATAGTACGTGGATACCCTGGTGTGTTCTTCAGGGGCGTACGTAGGGTCTAGGTTGGGTGGTTTTACACAAGCCTAGAAGTGGACAGCCCGGTCCACTGCCCAGTTCGCCTCAGCTGGGTACCTGAGTTGACACACTCGAATAGAGGGAACTACAAAGGTCTGTACGTACAAAGTCGTGTGCGTGAGCTGCACAATTGCATTGCATATCATAACATAGCATCCTTGCATAAAACAGAGACCTCATCGTATAAATTAGTATGGGCTCTTTTATACGATGAGTTGTCTTCTTGCCAGATCCCTTAGCTTATGTGTTTTGTGAGTACACATATAAGTTAAGGTTATTTTTCATAGCTGCTCTAGTTGTTACCTTACTTTCTTATTGCCTTACTTATAGCCTTACTTACTGTCTTTCTTCCTGCTCACATATATACTGTTAGTTATGGGTTTTAAGTGTTTTACTTTTATATACTCTGCTAGCTTAGAATTGTTATCATTAAAGGTTCAATAATTATATGTCAAGTTAGTCTATCCCCTTGCCACCTACTTGTTTTATTACCCTTTGTTGTCCTCCGCTTTCTCCTCCCGCTCGGTGCCTAGGAGTCGCGGGTGGAGGCGGTGAGGAATGTGCTGAGTCTTATAGACTGACGGTCGGTGGACCTCATTATTACAGGAGAACCAGGAAGGCCATGACACCCACCAGAGGGAGGCACCTGATATAGTGGCTCGGCCAGGGGTTGGACTTTCTGCTGCCACAGGAAGGGCACCGGTGAGCAAACCACCTCACATTCCTACTCTTCATATATACCCCAGGCAAAGTGAGGAGCTCTACCCTCTTGAGGGTGTCCGTCCGTGTGGATGTTTAGATTGTTTCATTTTTGCCAAGTGAGAGGCAAAGAAAAATATGATGTAAAGGGCTTAAGCCCTTCTCTTACGCACTTTGATTTTCTTGTACTCTATTTCTAGTATTTCATCTCCTATGTATCTCATTTGGGAATGCTTTTAATGTTACGTGATATGTTGTGGACTAACATTATGTATTTTATACTTCTCTGATGCTGCGGTGAAACGGTTGGCATGGATGATGAATAGCCGGCAGGATTGTCGTCACGTGGTGGCGACCTTCATGTTTGGAGGTGTCACCGCAGGGCGGCGGTTCTGGGCAGTAAGACCCGGTTTAAAAGAAAAAAAGGGTCTTACAGCGGGAATCGGCTATTGGCAGACCATTTCGACTATCCACATCTCATTTTCAGGAATCCTATAAATAGACCCCCATGGGCACCTTGGAAGGGGTTGGTTCATCCTCTCCCTCGTGTGTAACTTGTGAGCTAGCACTCCTACCTCCTGTCCGACTAGTCGTACATGCAGGTGTTCCTTAGTGCTCTCTAGGATGCCCAGACTCAGCATTGGCTTGGGAGGGGAAGCTCTCTTTGATCTTTCGGGTGTGTGGCGGGACCTTCGCGCTGCAGCTTAAGGGGTCTGTTTCAAGGTTCAAGTCCTATTCGGTGCAAGGTTCTTCGACTCTCCGCAACCGGTCACGTGTTCTGGCTCAGGTGAAGTAAGGGCAAGTTGCATACCCATTGTGAACATTGAATCCAGTTCTCTGGTTTCAACAGTGTCGATTGGATGTTTCAAAGCAGGGTAAAAGAGCGCTACGCGACAAGATCTAACCCTTTTAAATATATACATGTTTAAATAAATGCTACCCACATATCAAGATCATGTGAATCCCGGACCGCGAAAAATTTCGCTAAACTCTTATTCTCAATGAATTTTTCTCAATATGATCAAACAAACAATTATGCACAGGTTTCTCCCGCACCGCAGTGTGATAATACACCCGCCATTGTCATCCATATAAAAAATTTGACTCCAAAATATAAAATTTAATAAAAAATGAAGGGATGATGACAAACTTTCTAAAATAAAATACATAAATTAATCGGTTATAAAAAATTGTAATAAAAATGGTAAAATTGGAAAGATGAATGTTTGACAAAAGGATGTTTTTTCTTATATATAATACGAGTGACAGTGCACCGGGGGCCCCAGTGTCCCGCGCGACAGTTCTCCGCTCGCCCCCGGCGGGCTCCGCCCGCCCCCGACGCGTACCCAATTAGATTTTTTTCCTCCTTTTCATTTTTTAAGAAATTTTAAATAATTAAATTTCTGTATTTTATTTTTAATTTTTTAAGATTTTTTGTAATTTAAACATTTTTAGTTTTTATAATATAGTTATGTATATTATATATATAATTTATATATACATATATAAATTTTATATAATTAAAAATTTAAAGTTTTTGTTTTAGAAAATCCGCCACTCCATGTCTCCGTTCGCCGCCGCCGCCGCCTGCCTGATCGGAGCCCATCAGCGAGGTCGTCGGTGGGCTCCGGTCAGGCAGGCGACGGCTCCGGCGGCGGTGAACGGAAATGGCATAGGAGGCATAGGTGGCGGGACTGGTATCGGGAGGGAGGAAGGAAGAATTTCCGAAAATGGCTATTTGCAGCCCAAATCATCGGGATCCGACGTCTGTGATTCAACGTATGGTTCTAATTTAGCCTCAATTTGGTACAACATGTATTTCCTTATAGATATACGAGTGACAGGGCACGGAGGCCCCCCGTGGGGCGGCGACATTCGACGGTGGCGACATTCGGCAGGGGTGACGACATTCGGCGATGGCGACATTCGGCAGGGGCGGCGACATTATGCGGGGGCGATCTATATTTATATCAGTATATATAAAACTTAATTTAATTTTGTTCAACAAAAATCATATGGTCTGATGGTTGTTATCTTTGGTTGACATAGTGGAAACCTGTGTTCAATTCTCACCATTGACAAATTTTGTTAAATTAAAAAATGGGTAATATGACACTCATTTTTCAATAAATTTAGGTGTAAAATAGTAATTTCATGTTGTATGGTACTCTACATTTTCATAGTTTTAGGTCACCCTTTAGTAGGTTCAGAAGACCTATGAAAAAGTGGAGAGAGAGGGAGCGATTTGATCCGGCGGCTGATGAAATATCATGTCATATTCAACGGTCGTAATCATTTCAACGGTTTTATAATTCATGGGTTTGATATTTCTTTATATATGGTAAAGATAGATATATACATATTATGCTTCAAGAGACTATTAAACTATGCGGTGTTTATATGGAGCCTATTATGACACGAGAAGACTCTCATTAATGCGGCTTGACTAACTAGCATAGAAATGATGCGCCTGAAGTAAAAAAAAAAAAAAAGATCATATGGAGTTTGAACATGGATAAATTTTGGATGTTAGATTTTAGATACATTTTGGTTCGCTCGTACGCTGGACTACGATTGTCGTCACTAGCTTGTGGCAAAACATTGAAGCTTCTGCTAACGATAACATTATTTGTTTTCTTTTATCTGCTAAGATGTTTACATGATTTTCTATTAAATTTGTATTCTACCATATATGAAATGGAAGGTAGGTTCGGGATAGTTAAAACTTTTGGAATGATTCTTGGATCGGCAGTAGCACACGGGCAAAAGCATTGCAAAATCCGACATGTCAATTATTGATGCTCATCCAATCACTTCGAGGAATCAAATGAACACCCATTTCCCAGGTCAATTGCCGACTGAGGTATGGCAACACTATGAGCTCAAAACCACACTATCAAGACGTATCCTGGAAGCATATATCCCTGTTTATCTTAGGCTTTGTTTGATTGAGCTTTTTTATCCATTTTTTAGTGGGGCAAAAAGGCCACCGCAGAAAAAAAATCATTTGGGTAACCTCTCATTCTCATCGCCACAGAAGAACAAGGTGTTTTGGGGGCGGAGGTGGCTTTGGGGGGATGGGGTCGGGGAAATTGTGTTTTGGTGCTGTCCGTCGATCCGCACACCAGACGAAGGGAAAACTAGGGTACCAGGCGAGCGAAAAGAAATGAGGGCCACGCGATTTGACGAGGTATTGCAGGCCGAACGTGTCGATCCCATCATCATTCGTTAGTAGCACCGTCGGATGCCTGAAGGCGACTGCTTCCACCTTCTTCTGCGATCGGCACAACCTCACTGAGCTGGACAAGGTTTCCTCTCGATGATTTTCGAGAACGGAAGGGGAGACACGTGAATCTAATATGTGCTTTTTCAGATTGCAAAAGCGGGGGAGGAGCAGCGGGCCGAATACACGAGAAAACTACGAAATTTGTGAGTTCGTGTTTCTTCTCCGCCGCGTCAAACGACGAAAAAACTGCGGTGGCGTTTTTAAATAAACACCACATCTGCGGATAATTCTTTTGGGATGTGGTCTTGGTGGGGTTTACGACCCGAGAAGAAATAAGCAGAGGTGGTATTCCCACCCTTCACATCCACGCAGTTTTTATAAGTACTAATGTAAACAACAGGAAGTAGAGTAATGAAAAAAACTTAAGACATAATTCAATAAAAGTCTGCAGTGGAGGATACGGTAGTGGATATGTGTATAAGATCTGATGTGTCTGACTGCCGAGGGGATCTTCGCGACGATAGCTGCTTGGTGGGACCTGATTACTGCTATACTTATTACAAGTAAAGATACAAAAGGGAAGATGCAAAAAACTCCAAATAAATGAGAGTTATAATGAAACAAGAAGTAAAATGACATTTTATCTCATATCTACTCTATGCACTTCTTTTATTAAATGAGAGATTCTTTGTTTGTAACATTATTTTTGCTAGAGTGAAGATTGTCAGATTATTGAGCAAGATAGTCTTGTAACTTTTCTACTTCCCATAGTTCATCTATTAGTTTCTGAAGAACTCGACGATGTTCTGTATCATGACCAATGCTTGAGTGATATTTGCAGAAGAGCTCTCTATGACGATACTTGTCCTTGGATCTCATAGGGCGTGGAATTCTAAACTCTGGCATATTTCGAATAATTAGAAAAACTTTTTCCATATGAACATTGAGCTGAGTATATTCTTCTTGAGAATTTTCAAATTCAAGCGTTCTTGGATTGTAAGATTGAATAAGACAAACTTCTCGAAATTCAAGTGATGCATCTTGCTGTGGAAGTTGAGTAGATATATTTTGAGGAAATGAGTAAGATCTAAAGTGTTTATCTCGCGGAATATCCTGTGACGAAGACGGATGTTGGTGATAAGAATTCCTTTGGCGTTGTTGGGTTCTTTGATTCAGAGAAGAAGCGTAATTAGAATTTGCTGTCTCTCCTTCAATAAATTGATTCGCTATTCTGATAAGATGCCCTTAAGTATCAAGTTCATTTCGTCTGACTTCAAATTTGAGAAGACCTTCTTGTAATCCATTTATCAAGACAATTTTATATAAGTCCTGATTAACATCAACAATTTCAAGAAATTTCTTTTAGAACTGTCAACGAATTGAGTAAGAGTCTCATTATCTCCTTGCTTGATTTGAAAACGAGCTATTGAGCCTCTCTTTCGCTTCCTCGAGGTAGAAAACCTCAAGAGAAGTGTTCTTCGAAGATCAGCGAAGCAAGTGATTGATTAAGGTGGCAGCTTGTAAAACCATTCTCTAGCTTGACCATCAAAGGATATAACTAATAGTTTGCACTTAATCCCATCTGAGATAGCCCTCAATGAGATAGCAGATTCGAAAGCTTGAAGATGGCTGACGGATCTTCTCCTCCCGAGAAGATCGGAAGATGGGGCTCTCTAAACTCATTAAAAACATATTCCGAACGAACTTGATTTGAGAAGGGGGAAGGATCTTCCATTTCAACAATAACGGGAGGAGCTGAAGGATAAGCAACATCACCAGGGGCCAGAAAATAAGCACAGTCCTCAAAGTTCAGCACTTCCGCTGGATCTTCCCGGGCAGCTGATTTGAAGTAGTCATGGCAAGCAGTTGTGAACTCCTCAGATTGATACCGGAGAGGAGTGATCGGATATGCAAAACTTGCATGAGGAGGAGGAGCCTCCTCAAAAGGAGCTTGGGCGTACTCGTGGTCAGCCATGACTAGTCTCTCGCACAAAAACAAAAATTGTCGAAAGAGAAAATCTGCAATAACTTCTAAACTGAGTTGAATTTGAGAAATTTGAGGGCGCAAAATGAACTTGAACGGGTAAATTAGTTCTCCATTGGATGGAGGGCTTCGAGACGGTCTCGAAAAGCTATTGTGGGCTGAAAACGGGCAAACGAATCAAAAGTTATGGCTGTTTTAAGTTTGGGTGTCATTCTCAGCAAAATCCCAAATCTTCATCGCAACTGCTGTTCATCAACCACTCAAAATCTGAAGGTTGAGTGTTGTGTTCGAACAAAAACTATACCAGGTCCACACTTGCTCAAGCTGGAGAAGGAGGGGGAAAACTGTTGGGTGGTCGGTTGCTTTGAGCCATGAGTGAATGAGTGAGAGAGGAGAAAAAGAGATGGTTTGGAGCAGGAAGAGGTCGCCGGGGGAGACAGGAGTTGAAGGAGTCACTGAGGTCGCCGAGGGAGATCGCCCGGTAGGTGGGAGATCGCCCAGGCAAGAAGGAAGAGGTCGTTGCGGTCTCAAAACTGGAGACCACTCAAGTCGCAGGCAAGGGGCTGGAAACTCTCCCAAGTCTTTTCTGGTACCTCCGCCCCTCTATTTATAGGTGCGGGGGCCTACCCAAACGGGCAAGTCTAGGAATAACAGACTGCCCGAGAAACATGCGACCGATAAAGGGGAGATCGCCTGGAGGGAGATCGCCCAGTGGGGGAGCTCACCAGGAAGGGGGAGATCGCCCAGAGGGGGAACTCGCCAGGAAGGGGGAGATCGCCCGGAGGGGGAGCTCGCCTGGAAGGGGGAGCTCGCCCAGAGGAGATCACTCGAAGGGAGATCGCCCAGAGGGGGAGCTCGCCATAAAGGGGGAGCTCGCCCGGAGGGAGATTGCCTAGAGGAAGGGGGAGACCGCCCGGGATCTCCGAAAACGCCTGGTACCTGAAAAAGGCCAGCTTGGAGAGGATCGTCGATTTCTGGGTAAACAGTACGCTTAAAATGATGGGGCTAGAAATTTGATTATTTTTAAAATTATTTGGGTGTGTGAATAACGATTACTATTGGAGTGCTTTTAGCATTGCTCTTAAGTAACTTCCTTGCATGCACAATATCCCAACCTGCATCAAAATCAATTAGGGTCCGTTCGTTTGGACGGAATTGGCTTTCTGGAATTGGCATTGGCGATTAGAAATCCAATTTTAGTGTTCGGCGCAACGAAATTTACGAGGATATTGACTTTTATTTGAAAACACATGGCTTTGACTTTGAACTAAAAAATCAAATCGTCAATTCTTACCTCCACCCATGAGTTTTCCGCATAATCGAGTGTTTTTGCCAGAGTTTTTCGGCCTACGCGCGTGTTTTCCTGCCGAGAATGGGTTTTTTCCGTCGGGCGAGTGTTTTTCGGTCGGCGCATTTTTTCAAGCGGACATTCATTTTTTGCCCAGGCTGGCGTTTTTCTCCTGGGCGCGCGTTTTTTCGATTGGCCGTGGGTTTTTCGGCCGGTCGGGCAATTTTCACCCGGGCGCGTGTTTGTTTTGCTCGGGCGCAATTTTTTTGCCCGGGCGCGTTTTTTTCGCTCGAACACGATTTTTCCGCCCGAACGCGATTTTTCCGGCCGAACGCGGTTTTTCCGGTCGAACGTGATTTTTCCGGTCGGAACGAATTTTCTGGCCGGGCGCGATATATTTTTCCCGACGCGATATTTTTTGCCGGACGCGATTTTTTCTTCCGAGCGCATTTTTTTCGCCGGGCGCGAATTTTTCGCCCGGGCGCAGTATTTTCCCCCCGGGAGAGATTTTTTCCCTAGGCGCATTTTTTTTGCTCGGTCGCATTTTTTTCGCCTGGGCACGCCCGATCGCATTTTTTTCGACCAGGCGAAAAAACGCGACCGGGCGAAAAAAATGGGTCCGCACGAAAAAAATCGCGTCCGGGGGAAAAATTGCGCTCGAGCGAAATAATTGCGCCGGGTCGAGAAAAACGCGCCCGGGCGAAAAAAAATTGCGCCATGATGAAAAAATGCTCCCGGGCGAAAAAAACGCAACCAGGCGAAAAAAACGCAAGCAGGCGAAAAAAACGTGCTCGGGCGAAAAAATCACGCCCGGGCGAAAAAACGCGCTCGGGCGAAAAAAACGCGCCCGGGCGGAAAAAAACGCGCCCGGGCGAAAAAAACGCGCCCGGGCGAAAAAAAACGCGCCCGGGCGAAAAAAACGCGCCCGGGCGAAAAAATCGCGCCCGGGCGAAAAAATCGCGCCCGGGCGAAAAAATCGCGCCCGGGCGAAAAAATCGCGCCCGGGCGAAAAAATCGCGCCCGGGCGAAAAAATCGCGCCCGGGCGAAAAAATCGCGCCCGCGCGAAAAATACGCGCTCCGGCGAAAAAACGCGACCGGGCCAAAAAAACGGGGCCGGGTGAAAAAATTGCGCCCGGGCGAAATCAACGCGGTCGGCCGAAAAAATCGAGCCCGTGCGAAATAATCGCGCCCGGACCCGGGTTTTTCGGCTGGGCGCGCGTTTTTTCGGCTGGACGCGCGTTTTTCGCCCGGAAAAAGTGCGCACCTGGGCGAAAAATCCGCGTCGTAAAACATATTATGCAATTTAATGCGTTCGACGTTAACGCATATTTTGAGTTTTATAAATTTATTGTATAATGTCAATTCTAATACCAATTCCATTATTCAGCCGAATAACTTTTGTGCCTCTATTCTAATTCTGTTGACTGAATTCAATCTTACAGCCGAACAACAAAATTGGAATTCTGTACAAAGCTAATTCATGTAGATATTGGTTTTCGTCGAAAAGCCAATTCCAGAAAACTAATTTCGTTCAAACCGAACGGACCATTATATTTAAATTAGCTCAACCAATTAACTGTGATTGATTCAACTAATTAACTACCCTGACTCTTAATTAGCCGAGCACATACTTTAAAGTTCACACTTATACCGTATATATATTGTTTAAAAATTTGCATAATGCTGCCATTGACACGTTCGTTCCTCGCGTTTGGTGAGAATCTCCTCTTCTGTATATGCTCCTGTGAGTCCTGCCCGCCTTCTGATTTTAGTCAACCAGAACCCCTTCTCCCTCTCTATCTGTGCAATTTTCTCAATGGGAAAGAAGCAGAACGATCAGTCGGGCAGCGGGAGCCGGCGGTCAAATTTGATCCCGATCCTTCTCTCCGTCACTTCTTGCATCCTCGTATACACAGTCTCCTCGTGGGCCCTTCGCAGGCCGACGACTACCTCGTCGGAGCTTTCCGTCGGCTCATCCATGCTGCTGACTAGGGAGGAGGGGATCGTGACTGTCGGCGAGGGCGAAGAGACGGGGGAGTGCTGCCGGGGATTGGAGCATTTGGAATTATGGGGATCAGCCGTGAAATGGGGAACCGATCACAAGTTCAATACCGCGAGAGAGTGCTGCCAGGCTTGCAAAGCCATGTGCAGTGGCGTCGACGGGCCTTGTTTGTGCGATTCGTGGGTGTTCTGCGGGGACCAGGCGCGCTGTGGAGATAAGTTCGGAGAGGTGAGCGCCCTTCCTTCTCTTATACGCATTCTATTTTTCCAATTATCTCTTTTTGAATATGTTCGATTCATTTCTCATGATTTCTTCTCATATCCTCTGATCTAATGTGATGGGTTTCTGCTGTACATTTGTTTGATCTTCCTCTCATCGCTATGTAATAAAAAGGGGGGAAATAGTCATGCATGCTGATAAATCTTATGCTTGGTGTATTCTGTTGTGTATGTTCCCAACCAAGGATCCAAATACACAATGCACGGAGCTTTCAGAGACACTATCAAATCAGTTTATAAGAACACTCCCAAACATCAACAATAATAGAAGATAATAGCAGTTACAGAGTAGGGGATCTATCTTAAGAGGTAACCAGGGCACCTCTGAACAGAAGATCCGTCAACCAGGAAGATGAGCATTACCTCGCTCACGCCGCCTGCAGCTTGCCAAGACCTAACAACATAACATACAAAAAAACTTAACCCCCAAACGCAACTACAACCCCTTATAGCTATAGGCGGGTTTACCAAAATACCCTTACTCAAAACATAAAACAATTCAAAGAAAACTGAACAACACCATTTTCCCGCTGTGCTCCTGGGATCGTAACAATGCTCCCCCATCATGAGTTCCTTGTCCTCAAGGAACAAGATGCGGGTACTGTTTCTGTAGCACCTATAAGTCTTCTCACGTAGCCTTTGCTGCCGTTCCATTGCACCATTGAATTAACAACTGTGTGATGACCTTGCCAATCTTTTCTGTGATGCGCCTATCCAGAATAGCCACTGGTTCAATCATTGGGTTCCCTTTCCTGTTCATCGTTGATGGCAGAGACCCGACAGACATAGGTAGCACCTCCTTGTGTTCCCACAATTGTGAGATGTGAAAGGTATGATGAATCTTGACACTCCGGTAAGTTCAACCGATATGCGACCTCTCCTATCCTCTCCACCACCTGAAAAGGACCAAAAAACTTGGGGGACAACTTGTGGAACCCATGAGGTTGAAGATTCACTTGTTTGTACGGTTGTATCAGGCTATATGCCCACGATCCGACCTCCAGTGTATGCTCCCGTCTCTTTCTATCCGCCAGTACACCCATGCGTTTTGAGCCTGACTCAAGTTGTACTTCAAGATAGAAATGACTCGTTCCCTTGATTCCAAAGAACGGTCAACCTCCTCAATAATCACTGAACCTTCAACATACGGAATGTGTAGAGCCGGTTCTTGTTCATAGACAACTTCATACGCCGTCATCTTAATGACACTTTGGAATGTGGTATTGTACCACCACTCCGCCAACTGTAATCTCCTTGCCTAGTTCTTCGGCCTTTCGAAACACATGCAACGCAAGTAGCTCTCCACCCATCGGTTAATGACCTCTATTTGGCCGCCCGTTTGCGGATGGTATGCTGTTGAGAGATTCAACTGGACTTGCAATAGTCGAAATAACTCTTGCCAGAATTGGCTAATGAATACAGCGTCATGATCACTTACAATAGAGTTCGGGAGGCCATGTAATCTGAATACCGAATACAAAAATATTTGTGCTATGTTCTCGGCGGTGTAGGGGTGTGTGATAGCTATGAAGTGCGCTTGCTTGCTTAGCCTATCCACCACAATGAGAATGGTAGTTTTACATGGCCATATCGGTTTTTGATGGTCCACCTTACATTGTTGACACACTCGACATTTTTGAATGTAAGCATAAATATCATGCTTCATACGCTTTCATGGAACATTTTTTTCAGCCTTTGGTAGGTTGAAGTGATGTCGGAATGACCCCCCTATGGCCCCGTCATGATAAAGTTGCAAGAGCTTGGTCTTAAGGGCTTCATCTTTCCCAATAGCCGGCTTCCCCTTCCGCTTCAGCGCACCATTCAGCCACTGGTATTTCAGTTTGCTGGCAACATTTGCTTCCTTTGCCGCAATTACCTGTTGTAAGTGAGGGTCTTGGAGTCATGAGTTCTTTACTTGTTACAAGATATCCGATGTAACATTAATCATGGCATTCAACTCGATCTACGACATCTCGTGTTGTCGATATAATGCGTCTGCACATACGTTCTCTTTTCCCTGTTTATACTAAATCTGAAAGCCGTAGCCATTAATTTTGCGATGTATTTTAGTTGAGCGGTTGTCGCCATTTTTTAGGTTAACAGAAACCTCAAACTCTATTGGTCGGACCTAATGATGAAAGAACTCACAATCAGATAATGCCTCCAGTGTTGGACCGCAATCACAATTGCCAGTAGCTCCTTTTCGTAGGCGGATATAAGTGAGTTTTTCTTGCCTAGGGCTTTACTAAGGAATGCAATGGAGTGCTCCTCTTGAAGTAGCACGACACCTACCCCCACATCCGCTGCATCCATCTTGACGATGAAGGGCTTTTGGAAGTCGGGTAAATGCAACACCTGTGGTCGAGAAACAACTTCTTTCAACTGATGAAACGCCTTGGATGCTTCCTCGGTCCATTGGAATTTGCTGGTTCAGGCCATTCTGTCATAACCTCTATCTTGAAGGGATCCGTAGCCACTCCTTGATGGGATATCAGGTGGCCGAGGTAGTGCACTTGCTTCATTCCAAAATTGCATTTGCTACTCTTCAAAAACAGTAGTTGCTCCCTTAAAATCTTGAATGTGAATGTGAGGTGTCGAAGGTGTTCCTCCCACATATCAAAATGTCATGGAGGAATACCAACACAAACTTCCGCAATTGATCTTCAAACAACTTGTTCATCAGACTCTGAAAAGTACACGGTGCGTTTATTAAGCCAAACGTATTACCAAAAATTCATAATGTCCTTGGTGGGCTCGGTATCTTGTCTTGTGGACATCGTCGGTTGCCATCCACACTTGGAGGTACCTAAGTTATTAAAGGCGCAAGGCTCACCGAGGCGCAAATGGGTCCTAGAGCCTAGGCGCAGCCGCCCACCTGAGGCACAAAAATGGAAAAGACAATATAATTTATTAAATATAAAAAACACGTAAAATAAATCTACCACCATATCAACACACTAGAATTGCATATATCACAACCCCCAAAATCACTAGCATTAAAAAATCATATTTCAAATAAAAATTCAGTGAACTGAGCAGCCAGTTCAGCGCGAATTTTCAGTGAACCTTGTCTCTTTCTTCTCGACTTCAATTCATTATTATCCATCCGTATGTATACTAGCATGCTAGCTGATCTATTTTGATTGAGAAATTCAAAGAAAAGCACAAAATGTGTACTGGCTCTGCCCCTTTACTTAAGAATCCTTCTTGCTTACTGTGCTCCCATTCCTTGCTATCTAATGCCACCTTTGAATTTGTTCTTTCAACTTTTTATAGGCTTCTTGTTTGTTGTATCATATTGCATGCGCTTTCAGTTTTGTAAGGATTTTACGTGGACTTGTGCTTTGTGTGCTTTTATGATCACAAAAGTAGCCAATAAAAATTGTGATTTTTTTATGTTTAATGCGTGTGTTTAGTCTTGTGTTTTATTCAATTTCAGGTGAGTTCAATGACAATATTCAATGTTTTGTGTAACAAATACTAGTTTAGTGAGAAGTAAGAACAAATACACATGCATTGAACACAAAACACTAATTGAACATAAAACACATAATTGCTGCCAAAATAAGTAGACAGAGCAGGTAAACATGAAGCATAATTAATTAATATATAATGTGACGGTAATTGATGACTCTTACAACTGTTTTGGGAGCATCAGTTTGCCTGCACATGATCCAGGAACTCCAGCTCCAAGGCTAAGTACCATTTTGGCTCCAAAACCACGAGGCGCGCCTCAGGCACCTTGCTCGCCGCTGCCTGGCAGAAGCGCGGGACTGTGCGCCTTTAATTTCATAGGGTGGTACCTTGTGTAAGACCCCCCTTCGGAAAAGAGACACCGACCGGAGAATCTTATCGCACACCACCGCCGACACGCGATGCCGAAGTGACTAACGAGAAAGTGGAGGCAAGACCATCTCCAACCCCTCCCGTTGGTCACCCCGATGCCACACATCAATGGTGGTGCTAAGAGAATATCATTACATATCAATAGAGTGGGGAGCAGTTATATAGCAGAAGACTTAAATATCGAGTTTTGCTTATCAGTGGATCGTACTTGATAACAATTGGCGGAAGATTATCTATCGCGTGGCATTACAGAAACCTATAACAATAGTGACCTCGCTAATACATGAATGCTAATGTGAAGACAAATATTTAAAGTCGCACTATCACAATGAGCCTGATGTTTAGCAACAATGAATACAGAACGATAACATTGTATATATATATAAAGAAATGTGCCTTAGCTAAATTATATCTGAACCAGCTTATCCAGTGACTTTCACCTCTTATCACGCATTGCCCTCCTCCCGCACCTGTCACCTGAGGTAGCTTGATATGAGGCTTGCTCGTATTATCCTCCACCTGCACCTGTCACATGTGCTCATAATAAATTATTAGAATAATGAATAGAATAAAACACATATCAGTGACAAGTGCTGTAAAGTATCTGCAAAGGGAGGTGATATCTGGATTTCTATGGGGTTGTGGCAGTCTTTCCGCGACCACCACCTACGTACTTCGTATCAACCTGCATACGACCTCAGACCCACGTAGTTCTATAAGGTGTCACACGGGTTGTTCTTTCGGACCATCCAGCATGTGGGTTGCCTCAGAGTAAAACTCGTCGGTCATCCTCTATTCTCCCCAAAACACATTTCTCGAAGACATTTAATTCCCTTGGGAACTATATTCTCGAAAGCAACATTTATTTTCGTAAGAATTATATTCTCGAAGGCGACAATTATTCCCTTAGGAATTATTTTCTCGAAGACAACATTTATTCCCGTAGGAATTATTTTCACAAATGCAACATTTATTCCCGTAGGAATTATTTTCACAAAGGCAACATTTATTCTCGTTGGAATTATTTTCTCAAAGACAACAGTAATTCCCGTAGGAACTATATTCTCGAAGGCAACAATTGTTCCCGTAGGAATTATTTTCTCGAAGGCACATAATTTCTATCAATATTAAAAATAAGATTTTAACACCGCAAAGCGAAAATTATGCCGTTTATTAAAACCATTACATAGTCAAAAGAATCCAAATTAAGGAACCCAAAATTGAGTCCAAGGCCGAAGCCTCATCATGCCCAACAGAACTCATAAATCATATTTAAAGCGATGCAAATTTGGTAAGCCCAATCCTTGGCTTCATAGGCTCTTGGATTTAACCATACTTGTTCACCGTGTCAACTCAAAGCTAAGTTAGAAATTACCCAAAACTGAGAAGAAGATGAAGCCGCTGTCCCTATTTCGACAGAGCTTCCAAGAGGAGGAGGGAGAGATGTGGAAGGGAAGTTCTTGCCGTCCAGCTTGCCGGAAAGGGGGATGCAGACGCCTCTTATATAGCTGAAATCAACCAATCTAAAGCCTCCAACGAGCTCAAGAGCTCAAAATATCTAGTTGTCGTGGCATTCATCCCTTGGCCGGCCTCTTGCCGATTCCACGCCGTGCTTTTGTCCGTCCCTGGTTTTGTCACCCTTTTATTTGTCCGATGATTTTGGTTTAGAAATAAGAATATCGGTTTTAATTATAAGTATATATATAAACATATATTTATATACCTATGTATAATCATAACTTCCAAGATAACCGCGGAAAAAATGTGTGGATGGTGCCGTTGCGTTCACATCGGACTCATGAGTCAAACAAATGCGACCAATGCTGATTCCGAATCCGTTTGCTCGGAAAGTCACGTTGGGGTTGTCACGTAGCTTGATTTAGCCAACTTCATCATTATACATCGAAATGATGCGCAATTGGTGTCGTTGAGTTTGTATTGATCTCATGAGTGCACTGCCACAAACCGAGATCAATTTCGAGTTATTTGTAGTTCAAAATCGATATTAATAAAAGACGGAGGTCGGGTCACGGTTCACCGTGACTCTGACTAAGCTCATCCTGGGTTCAATTGAACCAACCAGCTAGGCCCCTTATTAAAGTTGAGATGTTACAACCCGACACTCAAGTCTAGCTTCGAGAAGAAAACGACTTCCCCCAATTCACCAATAAGTTATTCAATAATGGGTATATGAAACTTATCCTTAATCATATGTTTATTATTTGTCGATAGTCGACACATAGCCTCCATGATCCATCATTCTTCTTGACCAACACCACCAGTGATGCATACAGGCTACCGCTATGTCGAATGATTCCGGTTCCCAAAGTCTCCTTTATCAATTTTTTCGATTACATTTTTTTGCAGCAGCGGATAATAGTAAGGTCTCAAATTCACCTCGGCTTCCCCTCCTTGAGTGTAACACGGTGTTCATGGACATGCATGGCTGGTAGACCTTTCGGCTCCTTGAATATGTCTTGGAAATCCTCCAATAACTCTTCCAACTCAGTCCACTCTTCCTTGGATAAGCTACTCTCTACCATCATATTTAGTTGCCCTTGTTTCTCTATGAGCTTCTGCATCTGCCTTTGTTTTACCCACGTGACAACTATATTTTTGAAGCCTCGTAATGAGATTTTGTTCCCTTGACTGGTGAACTTCATCTTCAAATTTGGAAATCCTAGTGAACCACGCCAAACTTAACGAGCTACTGTATCCCCAACACCACTTCACACTCTCCCAGGGGTAGATTAACATATTGGACGCAAAAATGACCTCTTCCATGCGCCACTTGAAGTCGTTCACCTGATGTGATCTTGAGATTTGTTTGCCATTTGCAACAGCCACCTGAAAGCTGGGAATTGGAACCATGGGGCATTGTAATCGATTTGCCGCACTACTATCCAGAAAGTTGTGGGTACTCCCAGAGTCGATGAGAAAGCTAATGGATTTCTCTTGATACGATGCAATGACCCGCATGGTGTGGAGATGCGGTGTACCCGTAAGAGCATGAACCGAGACTTGTGGGGTTTGATGTTCTTCCTCCTCGCCATCCTCTTCCAACAAAGGTTCTTCCCCCGCCTCATCACCTGTTGGCGAGTCGTCATCTTCAACTCCAAGGAATACGATTGACGACGTTCCAGGCATCGATGCCCTGGTGTGTATTTTCTATCGCACCAGAAACAAAGGCCCTTGCTCCGTTTGTCATCCATCTCGAGTGATGTTAGTCGGCGACCCGTTTTTTATGAAGCTCATGTGTTGTTGACCCCTTGTTGAACCCTTATATGGTTGCCTTGATTGCCGATAAATGATGAATACATTGGTTTGACGGGCACTTTAAACGAAGGTGGAGGGTGCCGATCAACCTTTCCGCTTGTTTCTGCCAGGGTGCTGCGAGATTTTTTTGATACAAAATGAAACAACGAAATTTAAATTGATGACAAACAGGCTAATATGATAAATAAAGCAAGTTTTGAATTTTTAAAGGTCAAATTATACTTGAGCATAAAATTATTAAAAAAAACAAATCATGAGCAGGGGAAAGGTAAGATGTATACCTACGGATTGGCATGAGGCAGTCGATCCTAGTCAGTTACGGGAGAGGCAAGGGTAGTAGGAGACAAGCTAAGGCTTTAGGTTGGCTATATGCAGAGGGGTCAGGAAACAAGAACACAAGAATGCGTGTGATCAACGGAAGTTGTTCGGATCTGGTGGAGGGCGGATCAAGAGAGGTCGTCAGAGGTCGCCGGTGTTTGTCGGACCCTTATGAGACGATCTCGAGACTGTGCGAGCAGTCAACAGATGTTGACGACATTGTTTTAAATGTCCTCCGACATGTCATTTTTTAGAACAAAACGATATGTTTTTCTAAAAAAATAGATTATGTCATTTTTTAAAATATAGGCCGACATATCCGATTTTTTCCGATATATCGTTCGACACGACTTTTAAATATAACGTCTGCTATTTTATTTTATGTTATATTAGCAAACTAGCAGTATATGTTTAATCATCTATATGTATTATATTATGTATGTTTAAATCAATTAGACGTATTGTTTTGATTTTTAACGTTTTATTTTTACAACCAATTTTGTATAATTATTTTATATATTTTTTATTTCATATTACAAAAATATGAAAATATTAACACATTTATTAGTTGATTATTTGTATATTTTTAATATAAATTTATAAGTTTGAAAAGACTTATAATCAATCAAAGATAATCTTCTTTATTTGCAATAAACTTATTATTATCAAAATAAAATTATTGTATAATATTAAATGTATTTTACAATGTATCATTTTGTATTTGTTAATAATATTTTATTTTAGATACTATTCAAATTTATTTTGTAATATACATGACTCATTCTTTATCTATTTGTTATATTATTATTTTTACCTTTGTAACATATAATTTTAGTTAGTATACATAAATTAAAAAATTTATTTATAAGATATGAAAATCCGATATTTTAAAATATCTCCGACATGTCTCCGATTTCCGACATTCGACATTTAAAAACTTAATCCGATATGTCGCCGACATCCGATATTTACAACCTTGGCTGACGGAGGTCTCGACGACTCGGGGGGCACAGAACTGTAGAGGAGATGGCGGAATGGTGTGCAGTTCCGTCGGGGTTTGATGGAAGAGGAGTCGTCGGACCTTGGAAGGAGCTCCAGCACCGGAGGTGGCTGAAGACGGTGCAGCAGAGGGAGGAGATGGGTGAAGTAGGATGTGAGAGGAGAAGGGTCGGGCTGGACATTTGGGAAACATAGAAGTAAATTCTATATTCCCAAATTTTTCCAAGCTGATCTTTCTTGTATGGGTCTGGCATCTTTTATAAAGATAGGAATAAGAGTGACATTTGGGAAACATAGAAGTTAATTCTTTATTCCCAAATTTGTCCAAGCTGATCTTTCATGTGTGGGGCTGACATCTTTTATAAAGTTAGGAATAAGAGTGAGGTTTTTAATTTGATAATAAAAAGAAAAGTTATAGTTTGGTTTTAATTTAATGCTACAAAATATTAAATAAGGGGGAGTTTCAAAGGTTGGTGGTTGTTATATAAGATAGACAATTTTTTCAAAGGGGTGGGCCGATGGTTGTTTTTAATAAGAAGAAAAGTGGAAGTTTTCTTAGTTTTTTTAATTAGGGTATTAAATGAGTACAAAATCAAAGTTTAAGAAGAGTGGACTTGGACTTTTGACATTCCATATACTTTTGATAATATAATTTCTGAAATTAATAATTAAACCACTTAATTAAAATTTTAGAAATTTAACATAATTATAATTAAAATATCATTTCAAAGCTTTCCCTAATTACCACTTAGCATAATTTGACGGTCCTTTTTCATTTATGATCTTATTGAGCAGTCACTTTAATAAGTCGTACAAACAAACACTGGTACAAACGACGCGAGTAACAAGCGCGATTCAAATGCACAAATACACAAATAAAACAGTATGCGCCACACTAATAAAAATGCGGGAAATAAAAGTAAAATACGATGCGACACAGGTTGCATCAGTTCCCTATAGTGTTTCTCCGTCGGATATTGTCTTAGGGAGGTCCTCTTTGTATCTTTTTCTTGTGCCTACATGGATGATTCTTCTGCCTCCTCGCTAAGTGTGGTGACGCCCTAGATGAGTGACCCTCAGAGGACTTATGGTCACACTGGCTCATTGAAGATCACCTTTGTTCCTCTGGATGGAACAAATTACCTTGAATGGTCCTGTGCTGCTCAACATGTGATTTGCAGTCATCAGACGTTCAAATACATAGATGGGACGGTCGTGGAGCTACGTAAGGACAATTCTTCTTGGAAGCATTGGGATTCTGAAAATTCTCTTGTCGTCTCTTGGCTTCTACATTCTATGCCCCCTAAGGTATACTAGAGCTATATGCTGATGGACTCTGCTCATGAGATATGGACTCGGGCACGTGAAACCTACTCTCAGATTGGTATTTCCACCCAGATTTACGAGCTTACTCGTCATATTTTGGAGTTGCGACAGGGACTATGACTGTGTCCACATATTTCTCAGAGTTCGAGCGACTCTCTCAGGAATTGGATTACTTTGAGAAATTTATGCCGTCCAGTTGCAGAAAAAGGATGAACATTTCCGTCTTCATGTCTTCCTGATGGGTTTGAACATGGAGTTGGATACGGTTTAGACTCATATTCTCCACCGCTCTCCTCTCCCATCCCTCGGGAGGCATTCAATATGGTACTTGACGATGAAGACCGTCGTAGGTCCCTCAACATGATTGTTCCTCCTAATCGCCCTGTCTTGACGAGTGTTGGTCAGGGCAACGCTCCCCGCCCTCAACAATACTGTCTCTACTTGTGATTATTGTGGCCGCAAAGCACATACTTGGGATGTGTACTTCAAACTCCATCCTCATCTTGCTCCACCAGGACGTGGTCGTGGACTCAGACTAGGGCTGAGCATAATAATCAAAACTCGAAGATTGCTCGAATTTTTAGTCGAATCGAAGTCAAAATAAAATGATTCGAATCATTTTGGCTCGAATTAAAATGGCTCAAAATCGATTTCGAGCCTCATACGAGTCGCTCGATTTTTTATTCGAGCCGGCTTGATTTTTCGATTCAAACCGTCTCCATTTACTTTCAATTAAATAATTTATTTATTTTTGGGGTTTGGCAATCGACGTTGCATTCTGGCAGCACACGCCTCTTTATTTTTTTTTTACTTTTTCGCGGCTTGAGAGGCTTGAGGTAGAGTTACTTTAATCGTTACAGGATTTTTTATAGTTCGAGGCCAGAGCGGCTCGAGGCAATGATGTGGATGATGGGACCGACAAGATAGAAACCTCTTATATCTCTTTATACAGAATCTTATAAAATAGTTTATACAGAATCTCATTAAAATATTATATTATGACAATGCCTCTTTATTTTTTCCCATGCTTGGGTCTCGAAAATCGAAATCGACATCCGTCTGTTTCGTAGGTGATGGGTCATCATGATTCATCCGAGTACTTCAAGAATATTAGTTGAGCTCCATGAAAATGAATAATAAATGCAGTTCATAATTCTTATCTTTCAAAACAAATTCTTATCGGTTCTTAATTCATGAAAATGAATAATAAATGCAGATCTTAATTTAATTTTTAGTGGAAAAAATAATTAATTTCGAGCCGACTCGAAATTGATTTGAGTTGGCTCGGAATCGAATCGATTTCGAGTCGAGCCGGCTTGACTCGAAATCGATTTCGAGCCGAAAATTTTGATTTCGAGCTGAGTCAAAATCGATCGAAATCGACTTGATATCACCCCTAACCCGGACGTGGGGGGTTTCGACTGGATGGTTCAAGATCTCATGATGCTGCATATTCCACGGAAGTTTATTAAGAGCCTACCTGTCCTCCTCCATGCTATTTTACTGCACATGAATTGGATGCTCTCCGCCGTCTACATCACTCTGAGTATGATGTTGCCTCTGATCCTTCTACTTCCTTTGCTACTGTTGCTATGCCCAGTGCTCATGCTGCAAGGTCTACTCCTTCTGATTGGATCATTGACTCGGGAACCACCGATCATATGACATGATCCTCTTCAGGTTTTGTTTCCTACACACTTTTGTCTGGTAAGGACAAAGTTATCTCGACAAATGACATATTGTCCCGCATTGTGGACAAAGGACACATCTCCTGTTCTCCGTTCATTTCCCTTTCTCCTGTCCTGCATGTTCCCTCTTTTCCCCGCAGTTTACTTTCGTTTAGCAATATCACTCGATCTCTTAACTGTTCTGTAACTTTTTTTCCTGATTCGTGTGTTTTTCAGGAACTGGGTACGAAGCGGACCATTGGTAGTGGTAGGAACCGCAACGACTTGTACTACCTGGATTCTTAGCTACCGCCTCAGGCTCTCTCCTCTTCTACTGTTTCTGATGCTGATGCTCGACGCTGACATTTGCGTCTGGATATTCCTCCTCTGTTAATCTTCGTAAACTGTTTTCTGCTTTGTTGCCTTTTATTAAAACTTTGGCTTGTGGTGTTTGTGAAATGTCTAACATGTTAGACATTACTTGTCACATTTATCTTCTCTTAGTTGCACATCTTTTGTTGTTATACATTCTGATGTTTAGGGGTCATCCTCTATTTTATCTTTATCTGGTTTTCGTTGGTTTGTCACATTTATCTTCTGTCATGCGCTACTTGCTTGGGCTGGGATCTTCATCAACTGGATGTAAAAAATGCTTTCCTCCATGGTGAACTAGATGAAGAAGTGTACATGATATTCCCTCCTAGATTTGAGAAAAAAGGACATGAAGGGCTTGTCTGTCACTTAAGTAAGTCGTTGTATGGTCTGAAGCAGTCTCCCAGAGCATGGTTTGGCAGGTTTCTCATGACCATGCTCAAGTTTGGGTACAAATAGTGACAGTTAGATCACACCATGTTTATCCAAAGATGTGATCAGAAAATTATGGTACTTATTGTCTACGTGGATGATATTGTGATCACCGGTGATGACACAGAGGAAATTGCAAATCTCAAGGCACTCTTGTCTGTTGTTCGAAGTAAATGACTTAGGGAGATTACGATACTTCCTGGGCATTGAAGTGATTAGATCAAATCAAGACATCTTCATCTCTCAACGAAAGTATATTTTGGATATGTTAAAAGAGTCTCGGAGGCTCAGTTGTGTTTCAGCTAACACTCATATGGAGGAGAATCATATGATTGATGAAGACAGTGATGGTGATCGCACGGATGTCTCGAGCTATCATAGATTGGTTGGGAGACTCTTATATCTATCTCACACACGTCCAAACATTACATATGTTGTAGGTATCTTTAGTAGATATATGCATGCTCCCAGGATCAGACATCAAAAGGCCGCTTATCATGTACTACGGTACTTAAAGAAGGACCCTGGTCGTGGCCTCATGTTCTCTAAGAACAACAATTTAAAGATCGAAGTCTTCACTGATGCTGATTGGGCTGGAAGCCGCGACGACATGAAATCCACAATGAGGTACTGCGGTGATATGATGTAGCAAGAAGCAAAACATGGTTGCCAGATCTAGTGCAGAGGCTGAGTACCAGTCAATGTATCAAGGTTTCTGTGATGGTCTATAGTTGTGTATTGTATTACAAGATCTGGGACTTCATGAGAATAACCCCCTCTCCTTATATTGTGACAACAAGACAACTATTAGTATAGCTCACAACCCAGTTCAACATGACAAGACTAAACATGTTGAGGTCGATCGACACTTTATCAAAGATCACCTGGATAAAGGAAACTTGGTCACTCCTTTTGTTCATTCCAAAGATCAACTGGATGATGTCTTCACCAAAAGCTTGAGATGCGATGTGTTTACTGATGACATCTATAAATTCGGGATGACTGATATCTTCCATCCGACTTGAGGGGGAGAGTTGTAATTAATATAGATTAATACTTTCAAATTGTTTTTATTATGTAATACCCGACCAGGTTATTAGCGTCTTTTAGGTTTCTCTCACTCAAGTATATGTATGTGTAAAGGGCTTCTTTCATAATACAATTATTATCACTTTCTTCAACTGGGCTCAATAGAGTGCTAACACTGCCTTTTTCTTCACAAATTTCTCGGTGCTCTGCATTGTTGAAATATCGTCAGTGAAGATGAGTTGTGCTAGAGATTCGTGGTAGGGGAAAAATGTGTCAATCTTTCTCTTAGCCTTCATTTATAATAGCTCTCCTTCACCAGATTTTTGACTTATGTAGGCAATGAAAAAGTTCCTGAAAAGAAGTCAACGAAGTTGTTTCCACTATATTGCTTAAGTTATGTAGGCAATGGTCTTATGAAGTTCTTTCTATTGGGTTCATTCTTTCATTTTTCTTAGGTATTTTATTTTGGGTGTTTTGTTTTAGAATTTGAGTTAGACCGCAAGCCCGAACTTCTTTGCCATTCAAAAACCCACTAAACCCAAGCTATTTAGCCACCTTAGCCACAAGTGGACTGACTTTATCTCTCCTCTCTATGTTCTACGAGGATGGGGACTGGATACGAGATACAATACAGATACGAGAAACATGGTTTTCAAAAAACCTAGGATACATTTTTGAAAATTTTAATTATTTAAATATAAGTACAAAGACATGCATGACATTCACGTCTTCTTCATTTTTTTCGTTATTATATCTCACATACCATATATTAAATGAAAACAAAGTTTATATGTTACAAAACGTATCATATTCTAAATATGAGTCGTGAATAAAAATATGTAATTAATTAAATCTCACCACTTATCATTCAACACTTTTTCTTTCATCCGTCTTTCTCCCTGTCACAATCTCAAACACATTCTATTTGGGCATTTTCGAGCACAGACATATTCGGTAATATCTGACAGTATTCGTGAATTTCCGATTTTTTTACTCTAAAATTAAAAGAAAAAGTTTCCGAAAGTTTTGGGGATGGGTTTCCTAGAGTTTCTCAACTCCGAAACGTTTCGGATATGATACATAAGACCGTTCTAAGTATATGTGCTACATAGTCTCCTCCATGCATGAACATTCACCCCCGCTCTCTCTCTCATTTATTATTCATTTTCTACTCCAAAATCCCAACTACTACATTCATTTCCTTTGACCAAGGTTCATGCATGCTCCACCTTGATTTCGCCATTGACTATTTGGTTTCCCCACATATTTGAAATCCCCCCCTAATGACCAATTTTCTCTTTCGTCTCCCCTTGGTAGATGTCAAATTCTATAAATAGGTCCCTAAGCCCATGTTTATATCATCTCTTGAATGAATGAATGAAAATTATAAGTTTGTTTACTGTGTTCTCCCCCTTTCAGTAATGAACCTCTAAGAGTGAGTGCAAGCCATTGAAGATCAACTTTCAAGGAAAGAGGTGATAATCTGTGATGGATTGCCCGAGCAACTACTGACTCAAGGAGAAGGCGACAAATGAAGATGGATTGTTTTATCGATATTGACTATAATTATTCCATCAACCCTTTATAAAATTAACTTAGCTATGGTATTATATTTTACTAGCTTGGTTTTTCTTCTCTATAATTGTAAGAACTAGAACTTTGATTGCTAGTGACTTTTTTGCACTAAAAGGATTTGTGGATATCCCTTTTCCCAGTTTTCTATAATTCTTGATCGTGGCCTTATGACTTAAAATTTAAAGTTATAAATCAATCAAATTTCTCTGTAGATTTTGTTTCCTACCGGCCACAGAATGGTACTCCCTTTAGCCTATTTCCATCATGGTGCTTTCAACACTTAGATTAATGAATCACTATCATGTTATAGTGTTCATCTCAAAAGATAGATAGTTTTGAAAAAACAAGTTATTTTACTATTAGAACTTTTGATTATAGCGCTGTTGAAACTCATGGCATCATAGTGAGCATGTAGTTTCTTCACTATGAACATCACATTTAACTGTTTTCAACAGCATTCATATTCTGATTGGCTCAAATTACTTTGAGTGGGGCGTATAATTAATGTTCTAATTAGACGATGTTGATAATGATTATTGTTTCCACAATTAGAAGTCTGTTGATATCTCTGATAAAAGTGCTGCAAGCCTGCAACTAAGATAGCACTTCGCAAGAAGTCGGATTAATCAAACTGACTTTTCCTGCGCATTAAAATGTCCATGGAAAAACATTTGTGATGCGGAACGGAGATGCAACGGAGGACGAGTTTTGGCCCCATTCGGGGCCGATTGACTACTTACCAATTACCATATATGGCTTTTCCGGATCGATGATCAGACTTCACGGATGCATCCGGCCCATCGTTCTGCACACGATTTCATATATTATATTGTTATTTTGGCTTTTATTTTTATGTAATCGGACTACCCCATCTCCGGCCAATTATAGCCGTTGATGATGGGATGCCCTAGTATCTCTTTATTATAAATAGAGGTGTAGGGGCTGCTTGGAGGCTATTGCAGATTTTGGAGAATAGAAATCCCAAAATCTGGCGATCACTCCACGGTGCCGACTCCGTGGATAGGTGACGACTCATAGACGCTCTTCTTCCCCCCAAAGGTAATACCTAACCCTACCCTTCATTTTCCACCCTCAAATCCCTCCACCGCCACTTCGACAACCCTCCAAACAGTCAGCCGCCGCCCCTCCTGTTGCTGTCCTGCCAAAAGCCGCCCAACCCCTCCCTGCCTTCTGCCGCCCAGTCCAGCGCCTCCAACAGCCTTCCGCTTCCTCTTTCCCATCCACCCCTTGCCACCGCCCATCTCTGAAACCTGCTGCCGCTGCCCAGAAAATACCTCCAGCCCCTTGCCGCCAACCCTGCTGCCGTCGCCCAGTCTTCACGCAAACATCCAACCCTCCCCTCAAACCGCCCGGATCTGCCCTTCCAGCCCACCAACAGCCTTGTCTCCAACCTCCTAGCTCCACCCAGCCATCCTACCACCCGTAATCAAGCCCCACCACCCAGATCTATCCAAACACAGTCCTACAACTTCCAAACAGACACCTCCATCCAGATCTAGCCCTATAGCCTCAGATTTCAGCCACCGAACCGTTCCCCTCACGACGTACGTCGCCGGATCTACTCTCCTACGGCAGCCCCCATATTTTGTGAGTGCTCTATTATTGTACGGACTCTTGTTTTCAGCATTACTATATGGTGCCGTGACTTTGGCTTGAATGGATATCTATTATTGTGGTATTTTGTTTTAGATTACTTTGTGATTTGCAGGGTTTATTCGCCGCGCGCTCTCGCTTTGGCCCTCCACGCGGAGGAAAGCCTAAGCCCGCTTGCTTAAAGAACTATTTTGCGTTGCTAAAATTATCCAAGTGTGATTTAATTATTTATTCCTTAATTTGAATTCGCCGCCGGATTTGCATTGCATGTAGGGTTAGGGTATCATTAATCCGCCGCCTATAGATTCGTCCAACGTCAATTAGAGGATCAATATTTAACTCTGATAATGCAAAAACATTTATTTTTATATGTCAAGAATAGATCTTACAAAGTAGAAAAGCCTCTTGTTTGCACTCTTATGTCCAAGTTGGATGACGAAATACTGCAAGTGGATTGCAAAGCACATTTATGAGAAGACATGCTTGATTGCCGAACTCGACAAACTCAATTGGGAACTGAACGAACCTTTATTTGTTCGATCTTGCTATTACTTCAAAAATAGAACCTTTATTTGTTCGATCTTGCTATTACTTCAAAAATAGAACCTTTTAAGATCCATTACAACATGAATATATGTGCATGAGATCCAAATCAACCTCAGAACAGATGTGTTCTGGAAGAATTAGTTACGTGCCATATAAAGGAACAGAGGAAATAACTGGAACAATGAATCAACAAAGAAAGATGAAATTCCCTAGAGCAAGAACAAGGAGAAGAAGCCTGGCAAGGTGAAATGCAGAGACTTGTGCAATTGTTCATATATCTTAGTGGATTGATTCTAGTGCAATTGTTCATATTTCTAACTAGATGCAGAGATTCCTTTCAACTTGAATACCAAACCCCAATGAGAGTTTTGTCTATTTGTGAACCTGATGGAGACTAAAGTTCAAGCAATCGGTCCTTATAGACTAATTGTGGATAATGAATATCAGCTAGACCTATATGCTCCTTTATTTCTAGAAATCTTATTTCCTTGTTAAAGTTTAATTATTAAGAGTTTTTGACTTTTGTTTTAAGAACAATATGTTAAAAGCTTATAAAGACAATATTTTGGTTCTTCTTGATTGATGTGATTAGGGGTGCAAGTTGAGTCGAGCCGGCTCGTGAGCCCGATGAGCCGGCTCAAAAAAAGCTCGACTTGAGCTCAACGAGTTCGAGCTCGATTTCGAGCCAAGCTCGAGCTCGATTGCTCTTGTTCATGGGCTCGCGAGCTTTTTTTGGGTATTTAAAAAAAAATATAAATAAAAATAAAAATAGACTAATGAGCAAAAAACTCACGAGCAGCTCGAGTGTTACGCCCCCGGACGAGGCCCGTCTATTTGGGCATCAGTACAAGTGAAGGCAAATGCACGGCGAAGGCGACAACGGGGCTGAACCAAGCGGTTCAGCCCCCTCTTATTGAAATCGGCCCAAGGGGGGCTGGACCGGTTTCGGTTCAGCCCCATGGGGGCCGGCCGGCCCCTTTGCTGGCTGGTCCCGGGTCCGGTATAAATATAACCGGACCCCTCTTTTGGTTCTTATGCAATCTATGATCAAGGTATTCTCTCTTCTTCCTCCTCCTAACCCTAATTATTCTCTAGCCGTCATTAGCTCTCCCCCTCTTTTCTCCCTCTTTTAGAACTTTGTTCCTAACATTTGGTATCAAAGCATCTCCTCGACCATGGTTACCACTCGCACGCAAGAGGAAATCTCGCGGTTGGAAACCCTAGAGGAAAATTTTGCGGGGTTGTCCGATTCAATGGAACACATGAAGACATCGATGGAAGAACGCATGGACGCTCGCATGGACGAAATCAAAGCACTCTTGGCGCAAAATCTGAGAGGAAAAGGGCCGACGGCGGACGAGAACGGTGGATCCGTGCATCCGGGATCCGATAACTCCGGATCTCACCCGAAAATACCGCCGGGCTTTCAAGGAGGAGCGGGAGTTGCGCGTAACCCCTGGATGGGGTCGGCACAGCCGCCTGGTATCGGACAGGGCTCGGGCGAGGCCGGCGGAAGCCGATCAGGCGGGATCGGGGCCGCAACAGTCGGCGGAGCTATCAGAACAAACCGCGACTTCGGCGGGGGATTTTGCGGCCCGGGCGAGTTCGGATGGGGCCGATCCGGCTACGGAGGGGTCGGACAAGGCCGTATGGGCCACGGCGAGGTCGACGGGCCACCTGGAGGGTTCGGTGAGGCTGGAGGCGGCAACATGCCGGCTTTAGGCCAGGCGGCTGCGACGGGGTTTCCTCCGGGAGGCATGGGGGGACTCCTACCGAACCCTAGGCCGGTTGGACACGGCGGCCATGTGGGACCGGGAGCACCGTGGGTCGGACAACACCAAGCACACCCGGGTGCGGGTTACGACC
The DNA here is from genome assembly GCA_033032865.1 of Dactylorhiza incarnata. Taxonomy (NCBI): domain Eukaryota; kingdom Viridiplantae; phylum Streptophyta; class Magnoliopsida; order Asparagales; family Orchidaceae; genus Dactylorhiza; species Dactylorhiza incarnata. Next base: position 6,315,172 of record JAWHQI010000012.1, read on the forward strand.
AAGGCTGGAGGGGACAAGGCGCACCAAGGGCGTATCTCCCTCCAAAATTAACGCGTATGAATTTTCCAAGTTTTCACGGAGGGGACGCGTTGGAGTGGATTCACAAGGCCGAGTTGTTCTTTAATTATCAAGATGTTCCGGCAGCGCAGTGGGTGCAGTTGGCGTCCTTCCATCTGGAGGGTGACGCATTCCAGTGGACTCGGTGGTTCCTCAGAGACAGAGAGTATGTGCCATGGACGGATTTTGTGGAGGGATTTACGGCTCGGTTCGGGCCTTTGGAGTACGAGAATGTCGAGACAACTCTGCAGAAGCTGCGACAGAAAGGGACGGTAACAGAATACCAGACAGAGTTTGAGAAACTGGCAAACCAAGTACATTGGGAGGAGAAGACACTTCAGAGCTGTTTTGTGTCGGGCTTGAAGGAACATCTGCGGGATGAGATTCATGCTTACATGCCACGGAGTCTGAACCATGCTATTAGCTTGGCCCGCATTCACGAGGAGCGGTTCAACAGACAGCGAACCCGCAACTCCGCGAGGCCTGCTACCACGCCGGCACCAGCCCGGAGGGAGTCGGTGGGCGTCGGGAAACCGACGGTGACACGACTTTCATGGGGCGAGCTGCAGGCGCGGAAGGAGAAGGGACTTTGTTTCAACTGCGATGAGAAATTTACGCCTGGTCACAAATGTCAGAAGGTCCAGGTGTTTATGCTACACCAGGAGGAGGAGGACGAGTTGAGTTCGGAGGAGCCGGAACTAGAAGGGGACTTAGACCTGACGGAGCTTGGTGTCTCGTTGCATGCCATGGAGGGGTGTAGCCCCCCACCGCTCACTATGCGACTCGGGGGGAGGGTCCGACGGGAACGGGTGACCATCCTGGTGGACAGCGGGAGCACTCACAATTTCATTCATCCGGAGGTTGCTCAGAGGGTGGGGCACGTAGTGGATACTGGGGCTGCCTTCTAGGTCATGGTAGAGGATGGCAGTAAATTACAGTGCCAGGGCGTTCTGCGGGGAGTGGAGTTGCGGATGCAAGGCTACGTGGGCCGCACAGATATCTACCTCTTACCCATTCGGGGGTCAGACATGGTTCTTGGGGTTCAGTGGCTACAACAACTGCGGAGGGTTACTTTTGATTGGGATCAGATGACGATGGAGTTTCTGCAAAGTGGGCGACAGTTTTGCTTGAAGGGTATCACGTCATCACCCGTGAAGGAAATTGGCCTTCGCAGCCTACAACAGCTTGGAGAGACAGCGAGTTTGATGGCCGTTCTTCTTGGGGTGAGGTCAGACGAGGCAGGGCAAGGCGAGGTACCATGATGGCTTTCAGGACTCATGATGGTCACTACGAGTTCCTAGTGATGGCCAACGGGTTGACCGGCGGCCCATCCACCTTCCAGGCTAATATGAACGAGATCTTCCGAGAGCTTCTTCGCCGATTCGTGCTGATTTTCTTCGATGACATTCTGATCTACAGTCGGACTTGGGAGGAGCATGTGGACCATGTTGCGCAGGTATTCTCCATCCTACGTAAACACCAGTTATTTGCTAACGGTCGAAGTGCTCTTTTGGACAGGAAGAAGTTGAGTATTTAGGCCATCTGGTCTCCGTGGAAGGGGTTAAGGCGGACCCGAAGAAGATTGCTAGTATGGTCTCGTGGACGCAGCCTCAGACCATTCGGGGCTTACGGGGCTTCCTGGGCCTCACAGGCTACTACAGACGCTTCGTTCGTGACTATGGGAAAATCGCTCGGCCACTGACACAGCTCTTACAGAAGGATGCCTTTTCTTGGCATGAGGAGGCTGAGGCGGCTTTTCAGGCGCTTAAACAGGCGGTGACGACTACCCCGGTCCTTGCACTTCCGGATTTCGCCAAGGAGTTCGTCGTGGAGACGGACGCCTCTGGAGTAGGGCTGGGAGCCGTCTTGATGCAGGAAGGGCGGCCGATTGCTTTTTACAGCAAAGCTTTGGCTCCCAGGACATTGGGCCTATCGGCTTATGAGAAGGAGATGCTGACCATTATTCATGCAGTGGCACTGTGGCGGCCATACCTGCTGGACCGTCATTTTAAAATCAAGACGGACCACCAGAGCTTGAAGCACTTCTTGGAACAGCGGGTCTCTTCCCCTCTTCAACAGAAATGGGTGACCAAACTTTTGGGGTACGACTACGAGATTGTTTATCGGCAAGGGAAAGACAATCTGGTTGCGGATGCTCTGTCCAGGTTGCCCGAGGGAGCATTGGCCAGCATATCTGTACCGCGGCTCGAGTCGTTGGATGAGATTCAGGAGGAGGTGCTGCGGGATCCTGAGTTACGAGTTATTCTGGAGGAATTGCGATCCGACCGGATGACCACCCCCGACTATCATTTGCATGAGGATCGTCTCTACTACCACGGATGGGTGGTCATACCTTCCCAGTCCGCTTGGCGGACGGTGATGATGCACGAGTTCCATTCGACGCCGACGAGGGGCCACGCTGGGGTTCTCCGCACTCTGCAGCGGGCCAGGGCTAATGTATTTTGGAGGGGCATGCGGAAGGATATACAGGCGTTTGTTCGCCAATGTGATGTTTGCCAACGGCAAAAGTATGAGACCACTTCTCCTGCTGGGCTCCTTACCCCCCTCGAGATTCCACACCAGGTCTGGGATACGGTCTCCATGGATTTTATTGACGGGCTACCTCGCTCGAAGGGTAAATCGGTTATTCTGGTGGTCGTGGACAAGTTGTCCAAGTAATGTCACTTCGTTGCGCTGAGCCATCCGTACACGGGGGAGTCCGTGGCCACTTTGTTTGCTCGCGAGATTGTGCGCTTACATGGCATTCCTCGGGCGATTATCTCGGATCGGGACCCTACTTTTGTTGGCAATTTTTGGCGGGAGCTTTTCCGGTTGCAGGGAACTTCTTTGCGCTTCAGCACAGCTCACCACCCGCAGACGGACGGCCAGACGGAGGTCGTGAATCGGAGCGTGGAGACATACCTCCGCTGCTTCGTTATGGAGGAGCCCCGTACCTGGACGGGTTGGCTACATTGGGCTGAGTACTGCTTCAACACGTCCTATCACTCGGCGAGCAGGCTAACCCAATTTGAGGTGGTGTACGACCGACCACCGCCCTCTTTGAGCAGTTATGAGCCGGGCAGCACCGCGGTGGCCGCCGTTGACCGCACACTCCGCGATCGTGATCGCATGCTCGCCACCTTGCGGGAGAATCTGCGGGCAGCCCAAGATCGGATGAAGACTCAGGCTGATAGGCATCGGACGGAGCGGGAGTTTCAGGTGGGGGATGAGGTTTTTCTCAAACTTCGTCCCTATGGGCAGCTGTCCGTCGCCCAGCGGACGAACCAGAAGTTGGCACCCCGTTACTATGGTCCCTTCCGGATCATTCGGCGGGTCGGACCCGTCGCTTACACCTTGTCTTTACCTGAGGGGTCGAGGATTCACCCCACCTTCCATGTCTCCTTGCTGAAACAGAGGATTGGCGATGTTGTTCAGGCGAGCTCGGTGTTGCCTGAAGCTACTACTGGGGGCGAGCTGCGCCCAATTCCTGAGGATATTCTATTGGTCAAGTGGAAGCGCCGAGGCACGGCGTACTGTCCAGAGCTGCTGGTCAAATGGAAGGATCTTTCTCCCGAGCACAATACTTGGGTGGACCTGCTGGAGTTTCGGGAGCTTTACCCCGACTATCAGCTTGGGGACAAGCTGATTCTTGATGGGGAGGGGAATGTTACGCCCCCGGACGAGACCCGTCTATTTGGGCATCAGTACAAGCGAAGGCAAAGGCACGACGAAGGCGACAACGGGGCTGAACCAAGCGGTTCAGCCCCCTCTTATTGAAATCGGCCCAAGGGGGGCTGAACCGGTTTCGGTTCAGCCCCATGGGGGCCGGCCGGCCCCTTTGCTGGCCGGTCCCGGGTCCGGTATAAATATAACCGGACCCCTCTTTTGGTTCTTATGCAATCTATGATCAAGGTATTCTCTCTTCTTCCTCCTCCTAACCCTAATTCTTCTCTAGCCGTCATTAGCTCTCCCCCTCTTTTCTCCCTCTTTTAGAACTTCGTTCCTATCATCGAGCTCGACTCGAGCTCGCGAGCTCGAAAGCTCGAGCTCAAGCTCAATATACTGGTGTCGAGCTTGAGCTCGAGCCAAACAGGATGAGCTCGACGAGCTCGACGAGCTCGAGCTCGAAATATTTAGCTCGAGCTCGTGCTCGAGCTAGGGATTTTTGCTAAGCTCGACTCGAGCTCGACTCGTTTACACCCCTAGATGTGATGGTCTTTATAGATTAATTTGAACTCCAGTTTTTAGAAATCCTTACTAAACTTGCATGTGAGCATTGCATCTAAATGAAAATCCAGTACTTATGACTCTTCTATTCTGTGGCATTGGCCTATTGGAGTTTGGTCATTTTTTCAAGATAGAGAATGGAAAAGCTGGTGAAAGAAGGTGTATTACCTACGTTAGATTTCACTTTCTTTTTTACCTATATAAGTTACCTTAAGGGTCCGTTCTTTTGGACATAGTTTGACTTTGGAATTAGAATTGGATATCCATTTTCACTCCAATTCCAATTTCAAAGCCCAATCCAGCGACATACTCTCAAAAAAATGCGACGCCCCATCTTCATCATGGTCAGCACGCACGACATCGTCTTCCTGAAGCTCAGCCACTTCCGACGATTCCTCTAATTTATTATTCTGATTTCCACGAACCGGCCGCCTTCATGTTCACGCTCAGCCATAGCTTCGAATGGATTATGCTTCAAAGGCATAAATAGAGTTTACGATTCTTCTGCTAGAGAGCCACAATTTTAAGTCACCAACCGCCCACAACGCCGCATCATGCGTCGACAACTCACAACGCCTACTGTTTCACCCGCCTGCTGTTCCGGCTTCGACGCGCCTACCCGCTCGTAGTTGACACCAGGGCTGCTGCCCGATCCTTTCCGACTGCCGATCATGCTGCCATCACAAGGATTTCGTCGCCCCCCAATCCTCATCCAGCCTCCTGCGTCGAGCTTCTCCGACATCCTTGCTCCTTGCCAGCGCACCCCGAAGCCATGAGGTTTTCTCTTTTCTCGAGCCAGATCTTCCTCCCTTCTCGAGCCCATCACACCCCTTTTTCCTCGAGCCCATCACACCCCTTTTTCCTCGATCCGCCTGCCTGCTGCAGGTCTCTGCATCGAGGGCAGCTATTGAGCCTCCTGCTCATTGTGTCATACACCACCTTGAGCGCAACAAAAAAATATATAAATTGAATTATTAATTAATTATGCCAATATTGGATTAATTAATTGTTAATACCAGACCGCATGTCAGTGGATTAATTTGATTATTTCAGATTAATTCTGTAATTAACAACAAGGGCGATTTATCAGACAAACTCAGTCAACTTATGGATCAGATGCGCATTCTTATGGCGTCCCATGCCGTCGCTGATGCCCGACACCAAGAAGTTCAAGCTCGACATCAGGTTGCCCTTTCCACAATCGCCAACTCATCAACTGCTGTGACTCCGCTTTCTCGTCATCAGATCTCTGCGTAGCCACCGAGCCCGATGATCGTTCCACCGCAACACATGTCGCCGACCCGCCGCTGATTCCTGTGAGCCTCCTCCAGACACAACTGATTCTTTCCACGCCCCTAATCTCACTGTCTTTGAGCCCCATGCCATTCATTCTACCAGCCGCCTCCATCCAGCACCCTCTGCTCCAGCCACAGCCTCTGCCGGCTCTGAGCCCCGCTCCAACTGCGAGTGTATTAGGAACTAGGGAGGAGGAATCCGGAAAGGGAGGAGCCGACCGAGGTAGGGAGAGGAAGGAGGAGGGAACTAGAGAGGAAACCTTAGGGAGCATCCCTAATTTCATAGATCCAAAGATGAGTCTTTACAATCCATACCACACCCCTTTATAACTGCCGGGGTGCGCATAACCAGTCCAAAGATTAAACATAATTAAAAGGAAATAAAACTGGAATTAAAACATTCCGCGTCCATCATGCGTCCACCACCACCTCGGCCCTCGGGCCTATAGCCACGGACGTCTTCCTGCGCGTGTAAACCTGTCATGGTGTCTCCTCGGCATACGTGTCCATAACAAAGTCGCCGTCTGGGAAATTTGCCTTGTCCTCAAGGCAGTAATCGGCGAACTGGCGACGGAAGTCCTCCCGGGGTAGCCAAGTGGCGTCAAAGTCCGGATGGTTTGCCCAGGCGACTAGGACCTCTTCCGAGGTGGGGGTCTCCTGGTACAATGCAGCGTCGATCGAGGATCTGAGCTGGGTAGTAGGGTGTCTCGCCGGAGAGATCAACATCGGCGGGGATGTGGTCGGTAGTGGCATAGTCACCGACCACACGACGTAGCTGGGACACGTGGAAGACCAGGTGAATGTGGCTGCCGGTGGGAAGGCGGAGGCGGTAAGCGACCGGGCCAATGCGTGCCAGAATCTCAAAGGGGCCGAAAAACCGGGGGGCTAGCTTTGGGCAGGGTCTGCGGGCTACGGACAGCTGACGGTGCGGGTGAAGCTTGATGAAGACCTTCTCCCCAACTTTGAAGGAAAGGTCACGCCGCCTTCGGTTCGCAAAGGAGGCCATCTTCTGTTGGGCTCGTCGGGGGTGATCCTTTAGGAGATTCAGAATCGTATCCCGGTCTTGTAGGGAGGTGGCTAAACTCTCTACCTGGCACTCCCTCGGAAGATGACAGATAATGGAGGGCGGAGGGCGGAGGGCGGCCGTAGACGACCTCGAAGGGAGTAGTTCCGGCCGCGCCGTGGTATGCCGTGTTGTAGGAGTACTCTGCCCAACTGAGCCATTTTGCCCAAGTGCGAGGTTGCTCCCCTACGAAGCAACAAAGGTATGTCTCCAAACAGCGGTTGAGGACGTCGGACTGGCCATCCGTCTGTGGGTGGTACGTCGTACTCATACGGAGGCGAGTCCCTTGGAGCCGAAATAGAGTGGTCCAGAAGGTGCTCAAGAAAAGAGGGACCCGGTCGCTCACGATCGATCGCGGAAATCCATGAAGGAGGGCGATGTTGCTGATGAAACTCTCTGCGATGGTGGCGGCTGTGTAGGGGTGGCACAGGGGAATGAAGTGTCTGTATTTGGACAGGCGGTCCACCACGACTAGTATGCAATCGTACCCCTTTGAACGCGGCAGGCGGGTGATGAAGTCCATGGCCACGTCCTCCCAAATACGATCCGGAACTGGAAGGGGTTGTAAGAGGCCTCCTGGAAAAGTCGCCTTTAGCCTTTTGGAAAACGAGGCAAGCGGCCACATAGGCCTTGATCTGCCGGAACATGTGGGGCCAATAGAGAGAAGCCGCCAGACGACGATATGTGCGGAACTCCCCAGCGTGTCTGCCAGTCGGGGAAGTGTGAAACTCCGCGAGGAGGCGCGGGATGCTGGAAGATGACAGAGCGAGGACGAGGCGGCCCTTAAAGAGCAGGCGGCCCCCAACAAGGGCGTATGGTGGATGGGCGGTGGTGTCGGCGATGAGCGTCGTCCGAATCCCACGTAAGAGCGGGTCGGCTTTCATGTCCCGCTGGATGGCTGCTGCATCCTCCCACACTGGGCGCGAGATGGCCGTGAGTTTCGGAGCCTGACTCTGACGAGAGAGCATCAGCTGCCCGATTCGCCTTACCAGGGCGGAACTCAATGGTGAAGTCATATCTCAATAGTTTGGCGACCCACACCTGCTGTGCGGGGGTGGCGATCTTCTGCTGCAGGAGGTAGCAGAGGCTATGGTGGTCGGTGCGTACCACAAATGAGCGGCCCAAAAGGTATGGACGCCAGTGCTGAACTGCGAGGACGAGGCCCATGAGCTCGTTCTCGTATGCGGAGCGGCTGCGGATGGTGCTGGAGAAGGCGCGACTGAAGTAGGCGATCGATCGGTCGGCCGACCTGCATGAGAACTGCTCCCACGCCCGAGCCGGACGCATTGCACTCGACGAGGAAAGGTCGTGAGAAATCTGGCATGGCAGCACCGACCCACCTACAAGGGCCTGCTGAAGGGCGGTGAAAGCGACGGCGGCCGCGGGTGACCACAGGAACGGGCCCTCTTCGGACTTCTTCAGGAGCTGCGTGAGGGGCTTGACCAACGCTCTATACCCTTGAATGAAATGACGGTAGTAGCCTGTGAGGCCAAGGAACCCGCGGATGTCCCGTAGTGAGGTCGGGGTCGGCCAGTGGAGAACCGCTGCGATCTTCTCCTCATCCATAGCGACCCCGCGGGCCGAGATGGTGTGGTCGAGGTAGCTCACCTCGGAAGCGCCAAAAGAGCATTTCTTCGGGTGTAGTTTGAGCTGATGGCGCCGGATGGTGGACAGAGTAAGGAGAACATGCTGAATATGATCCTGCAAAGAAGTGCTGTAGATCAAGATGTCATAAAAAAACAAATACGTGACGGCGGAGAACTGCCCTGAAAATGTCGTTCATCGTAGCCTGAAAGGTGGCGGGTGCATTCGTTAGCTCGAAGGGCATGACCAGGAACTCGTAGTGGCCGTCATGAGTGCGGAAAGCCGTCTTAGCCACGTCCTCCGGCTGTACCCGGATCTGGTGGTAGCCCGCGTGAAGATCCAGTTTGGTGAAGAAGACGACCCCGTGCAGCTTGTCCTGGAGTTCCTAAATCACCGGAATCGGATATTTGTCGGGGACCGTGGCCTTATTGTGCTCCCGGTAGTCTACACAGAACCGCCAACTACCGTCCTTCTTCCGAACTAGCAAGATCGGGCTGGAAAAGGGGCTGGCACTAGGGCGGATGAGGCCACCCATCAACATCTCGTGCACCAACCTCTCGATCTCGTCCTTCTGTGTGTGGCCGTAGCGGTAGGGCCGTACCGAAATGGCTGCGGTGCCCGACTGCAAGGGAATGGCATGATCTGTCGGCCTGGCTGGAGGGAGGCCGGTCGGGGCCTCAAAGATGTCGGCGAACTCCGTGAGAAGCTCCTGAAGGTCTGCCGGGTGAGAGGGGGGTACGAAGCGGCTATGGACATGGGCTAGAGCCAAGCCGCAAAAGTCACGTCGGTTGTCCGATGGATCGCACGGAGGGAGACGGAAGAGCGGAGGAGGGCCGAGTCGCCGACGAGGCGGCATGGCTGGCCCTGGTGGCATAACTGCATGGTCATGGTGGCCCAGTTGACCCGTACGTCGCCCAGCGTGCGAAGCCATGCCACCCCTAAGATGGCGTCGATTCTGCCGAGGCTGAAGGCGTAAAAATCGGCGGTAATCGGGCAGGTGCCGACCCATAGAGAGACGTCACGACAATAGACCACTGTGGGCCGTCGGCGCCCATCGCCCAGGCAAACCGTAAAATCCGAAGATGGAGTGGACGGTATCTGTAACTGCTGCACCAATTGGGTAGAGATGAGGTTGAGGCTCGCCCCGCTGTCCACCATAATCACGATGAGGTGATCACCAATCGAGCCCGAAAGTTTCATGGTCTGGAGACCCGAGATGCCCCCCACCGAGAAACAGGGAAGCTCAAGACGGTGGAAGTCGCCTGTAGGAGGGTCGCCGCACCCATCCTCCCCCGAAAGCTCGAGGGACTCGATGTCGGCCGCGGTAATCTCGGGGTCAGAGATGCCAAAGATGGCATGGAACTCTTTCACCGAGCACTCATGGGTCAGAGATTAGGGTTGGCGGCACCGAAAACAGAGGCCCTTGGTGCGGCACTCGTTGTACTCGCAGTCGGAAATGCGGCGGGGCGGCGCGGCCCGCCCCTGGCGGTTGCCCCAAGGGGGCGGCCGTGTCGGCGGGGATGGAGCAGGTGGCCGCCACGGAGGCCGAGGCGCGGGGGGAGGAGGCCCAGGAGACGGGGCCGGTCGTCGGGACGAGAGGTCAGCCTCCACGAGGCGGGCCAAGTCTAGGGCGTCAGAAACTGTCCGGGGACGGTGTGTGCGTAACCGAGAGCGGACATGAGGCAGTAGGCCCTGCATGAAGAAACCCAAGTAGTGGTCCGGTGGTACACCCGAAACGTGGGTTACCAACGCCACGAACTCGTCGATGTAATCGTCGAGGCTGGTCGTCTGGCGGACTCCGCAGAGACGCTCGATGGCGGAAGACCCGGCGTAGCAGTCGTCATAACGACGAATCATTTCCTGCTTTAGCTCAGACCAAGAGAGGGTGGGGTTTGACTGGAGGATCCACCGAGCCCAATGGAGGGCCGAGCCGTCCAACCCCACTAGCATCGTGGACACCTTGTCTTGTTCCGGAGTGAGGTGGATATCGAAATACTGTTCCGCCTTAGCGATCCAGCCCATCGGGTCGACGCCGACGAAGGACGGAAGGTCGAGGGAGAGGCCGAGCCGCACGGGGGCCAAGGGGGCCGGCGGCCTGGGTGGCCGCACGGGAGGGGCATCGAGGATGGAGCCTCCATCCAGGGCTGAACCAGAGCCAGAAGGGGTGGTCGGCGTGTGGAGAAAGTCGATCTTGGAATGGAGCGCAAGGAGGGAGGCGTGCATGGAGGCGATGAGTTGATCCTGAGCCTCGAGACGTGGGTTGAGGGCTTCGGAGGCGGTATCCGCCACAGAGTCACTGTTAGAGCGGAGAGTAGGAGCCATGGGCGAAACCCGGCCAGAAACGGGGCTGCAGAGGGCGGATTGGGCGTGCCCAGGCGTCGACGGGGCGTCTGCGTGCGGTGCGGGACTTGCGGCGTCGGATCGGGGCGTCTGTAGAGGCGGATCAGAACTTGCTGCGTCGGATCGGGCGACTGCGTGCGGTGCGGCAGTGGATCGTGGACGCGGGGGCGCTGTGTCGGCCGGCGAGCGGTCCTGCGCGAATCGTCGGGCAAGAGGGGATGCGCGGCTGTGCGAGCTCTAGGACAACGGGAAGCAAGACTCTGACGGTTGTAGCAGCGGGCGGAGCGGCAGGTCGGGCCAAATATTAGGAACTAGGGAGGAGGAATCCGGAAAGGGAGGAGCCGACCGAGGTAGGGAGAGGAAGGAGGAGGGAACTAGAGAGGAAAACCTTAGGGAGCAGCCCTAATTTCATAGATCCAAAGATGAGTCTTTACAATCCATACCACACCCCTTTATAACTGCCGGGGTGCGCATAACCAGTCCAAAACATAAACATAATTAAAAGGAAATAAAACAGGAATTAAAACATCCGCGTCCATCATGCGTCCACCACCACCTCGGCCCTCGAGCCTGTAGCCACGGACGTCTACCTGTGCGTGTAAACCCGCCATGGTGTCTCCTCGGCATACATGTCCGTAATAAAGTGCCACCCTACTGGCTCCTCCATGCCTTACCACTGCGGTCCCCGTTCCACAGGATCATTGGTTCGTCTCGATCGTTACGGAACCCGAGGATCACACCGGCCGGGTCAAGCTCGAGCTTGAGGGTCATCTCAATTTCAAGGAAGGATGAGATGTTATGGTCCCGATTTTGTTCCGTTATCCGTCGCTATTTTATATTTTTATTAATGTCACGTCTTTTAGAGTTCGTTTTATGTAAGTCCTTTTATATATGTCCAAGTGTAGGACTTATTTACTTTTATGCTCTCATGTAATCTTATTTCAAGGACCCCTTGACGCAGGACGAATCTATAGGCGGCGAGAAATCTGCGACCTAACCCTACATGCTATGCAAATCCGACGACGTGAATCCAAATTAGATAATAAATTTAAACATCACAAACAAATATTTTAAGGCAAGGCAAAATAATTTATTAAGCGAAGCAAGCTTAGGCTTTCCTCCGCGAGGAGGGCCAAATCAAGAGCGCGCGGCGACTAGTTCCTTCCTGCAGTTAGAGATCTCACGAGACAAATAAATATGAACTTTAATTCCACAAGCATAAAATCACCACAACGTGACAACGTTTAATACCAGCAACTAATACAAAACATATCACAAAACTGAAATAAACTAGGGCTGCAGCGATATTTAATAAATCTGAAGTTTGGAGGCTAAATGGGATTTTCCGGGTGGAGGGAGACTAGATCGGGTAAGGGGGAAGGTGGATCCACGGAAGGGAAGGGCTGTTGGCTGCGGATAAGGAGGGTACGGGGCTGATTAGGGCGGCACCGGACCGGATCTGGACAGGCAGTCCAGATCTGGACAGATCTCGATTCAGCAGTGAACAGGGAGGAGGCGGACTGGTTTGGTGGGCTGTAGGGTTACTGTTAGGGGCTGGTAGTGTGCGGCTTTGGGGAGGGAAGGGCGGCAGGAAGCTAACAGGGGTGGCGTCTGGGCTGCTGGGAGGTGGACTGGCGGCAGGAGACAAACAGGGGGGCTGGCGGCTGTGGGGAGGAAGAGGGCTGGCTGGCTGAAAACAGGAGGGTGGCTGGCGGCAGGACTGCAGGGAGGAGGAGGGAGGACTGGCGGCAGGGCTGCTGGGAGGTGGCAGAGAAACTATATTGATGAATAGGACATTTAATTTTTGAACAGTACATAGGTTGGAAGGTACGGGATTTCTGGACAGCAGAAACTTGGATGGGGGGCTGGCGGCAAGGAGGTTGGAGGGTGGCTGTTTGGTAGAGAAGGGGAGTAAAGGAAAATACAAGGATACAAAGAACACTTACCCAAGGAGTCGTCACCAAGGGGTTCCACGGAGTCGGCACCGCGGAGGGGATCACCGGAATGAAGGAAGAAGCTCTCCAAATCATTCAGCAATGAGTTTCCTGCAGCCCTAACACCTCTATTTATAATAAAATAACATTAGGGCAACCAAGATGGACGGCTATGATTGGCCGTCGATCTCGGCGCCCAAAACAATACTAAATGATGTTCGAAATACAACATGCTATATATGAAAATTCATCAAAACGACGAGCCGGACGCAACCACGGTGGCGGATCGGCGATCCGGTCAACGGGCGGGGCCCGCTCCCCATCATTCTCCCCTTGTTGGAGAAGATTTGCCCTCAAATCTTTAGGGCTTCCAAGGAGGCTTCGCGGGTGGTCTGCACTGCGCTCCACTGTCATAGATCATCTGTCTAGCTGTACCGGACTCAGACGCCGGTCTCACTGAACTGCAACAAGTACCTCTGACCTTGGGAGGCTTGGGCGGAGGCCTCAAACCCAAAAGCTGATAGAAAACTGTAGCAACTGGTAAGGGGGCCGCGCCCTCTAATCCTGCACTGCAAATGATCATATCGATCGGCGGTGTGAAAAAGGATGTATCGATCTGTGGCTCAGTATCACCCGGGTCCCAATCAATCTGATCAAACTGCCACAAGTCATCACCATGCCCTACCCAGCCTGGGCTCATATCCAAAACAACTGATTTGCCCTCAGAGGCATTATCAAACATCAGAAAAGGGTCTCTAGCCGAGCTGAGAGGTGACTGATCAAACCTCTGTAGCAAATCCATAAAAGTGAGCGGACGCCGCGAAGGCTCATAGGGTGGTACTACCACCATCAGACTGGATGTCCTTCTGCGCTCAATCCACTGGCGGGTAAATCTCTGAGCGATAAGAGTAGCTCTCTGCACCCTCTGATACCACTGTCTCTGTAGTAATCCTCTCACGCGTGACTGAATCACGAGGACTGCTCTGGTCATCCTCCTGAAGGATCTGCGCTGAACAAACCCTCGGATGTGAGACTGTATCAAGACTGCTGCTCTTCTCCTTCGTTGCGCTAATATCGCCTTAGCATCATTCTCACGCCGAGTCCTCACATAATCTGCCCAGATGGCGTCTTCTTTTTCCTCCCTTTTCCTCCTCTGCTTACTCTCTTCCTCTATAGCCTGCTTCTTTCTTTCAAGCTCAACCAAATGTCTCTCCCTTGGTGAAGGTGACGGAAGATCATACGAATGGGAGGAATGGGGAACTGAAGGATATGTAGTAGATGACGGAGAATATGACTCGTAGGCTTGAGGAGAGACTCGCCTCGATCCATAGGAGGAATAGGTGGCGGAAGAAGGGGAATATGAATCGTAGGCTTGACGAAAGACTCGCCTCGATTCATAGGAGGGGTATGCAATGGAGGAGACGCATGAAGATCTATGTGAATGATATGTCCCACGAGAAGAATGAATATTTGAGTAGCGAGGAGGTGGAGAAACATAGGATTCATAATCTTCTGAATCGTCAGAATCGTAATAACAAGAAAGCGGCATGGGTGCAATCAAATGATTTCAAGAAAAGGAAGGATAGCCAAGGATTGAAGGGCTCTGATACCAATTGACGCAGGACGAATCTATAGACGGCGAGAAATCTGCGACCTAACCCTACATGCTATGCAAATCCGACGTCGTGAATCCAAATTAGATAATAAATTTAAACATCACACACAAATATTTTAAGGCAAGGCAAAATAATTTATTAAGCGAAGCAAGCTTAGACTTTCCTCCGCGAGGAGGGCCAAAGCAAGAGCGCGCGGCGACTAGTTCCTTCCTGCAGTTAGAGATCTCACGAGACAAATAAATATGAACTTTAATTCCACAAGCATAAAATCACCACAACGTGACAACGTTTAATACCAACAACTAATACAAAACATATCACAAAACTGAAATAAACTAGGGCTGCATCGATATTTAATAAATCTGAAGTTTGGAGGCTAAATGGGATTTTCCGGGTGGAGGGAGACTAGGGCTTCGTTTGGCGGAGCGTTTGGAGTGCTCCGTTTGGGGCAAACGCCGCCGCACGGCGGGTAACCAAATGACCGGCGGCGGCGTTTGCTCCGTTTGCAACCTCTGAGCCATAGGAAATGGAGGAAAACGGAGCTACTCCAACCGCAGCCTCCCCCCTCCGGTTCCAACAGCCGACTTCTCCTCCCGCCGCCTGAGCAAAACGCCGAACCAAATAAAGCCTAGATCGGGTAAGGGGGAAGGTGGATCCACGGAAGGGAAGGGCTGTTGGCTGCAGATAAGGAGGGTACGGGGCTGATTAGGGCGGCACCGGACCGGATCTGGACAGGCAGTCCAGATCTGGACAGATCTCGATTCAGCAGTGAACAGGGAGGAGGCGGACTGGTTTGGTGGGCCGTAGGGTTGCTGTTAGGGGCTGGTAGTGTGCGGCTTTGGGGAGGGAAGGGCGGCAGGAAGCTAACAGGGGTGGCGTCTGGGCTGCTGGGAGGTGGACTGGCGGCAGGAGACAAACAGGGGGGCTGGCGGCTGTGGGGAGGAAGAGGGCTGGCTGGCTGCTGGCTGAAAACAGGAGGGTGGCTGGCGGCAGGACTGCAGGGAGGAGGAGGGAGGACTGGCGGCAAGGTTGCTGGGAGGTGGCAGAGAAACTATATTGATGAATATGACATTTAATTTTTGAACAGTACATAGATTGGAAGGTACGGGATTTCTGGACAGCAGAAACTTGGATGGGGGGCTGGCGGCAAGGAGGTTGGAGGGTGGCTGTTTGGTAGAGGAGAAGGGGGAGTAAAGGAAATACAAGGATACAAAGAACACTTACCCAAGGAGTCGTCACCAAGGGGTTCCACGGAGTCGGCACCGCGGAGGGGATCACCGGAATGAAGGAAGAAGCTCTCCAAATCATTCAGCAATGAGTTTCCTGCAGCCCTAACACCTCTATTTATAATAAAATAACATTAGGGCAACCAAGATGGACGGCTATGATTGGCCGTCGATCTCGGCGCCCAAAACAATACTAAATGATGTTCGAAATACAACATGCTATATATGAAAATTCATCAGAACGACGAGCCGGACGCAACCGCGGTGGCGGATCGGCGATCCGGTCAACGGGCGGGGCCCGCTCCCCATCATCAGAACGACGAGCCGGACGCAACCGCGGTGGCGGATCGGCGATCCGGTCAACGGGCGGGGCCCGCTCCCCATCACCCCTTGGGTCTTGAGAAGGTATGCAAGAAGTTAAATCTATTCCCTTTCCCCTTGAAGAGATTATGATAGCTTTTTCCTCTCGAGCACATCCCGCCTAGGCAGCCGCGGTTCCGGCTCCACAGTATCCTCCAACCATCCTCCGACAACTCTACCGATGTTATATGGCGTTAAATTAAATAAACAAATCTATGGACTTGAACACAGCTTCTTGGCAGTGATAATTAAAGATCAACCACATTATTGTGTCTTTCAAAATCATTCAAAACATCTTTGATAGGTATATATATCTTAAAAAGTCAATTGGAGCAAGTTTATATTTTGATATTCTTTAAATTACTTCTCAGTAATGATTTGAGTTTGATAAAATATATAAAATATTCTTATCCATAAACTTTGAAATGGATATAAGTTTAGACTCGCAATTACAGAAGACATGGATAAATTTCTTGAGAGTATGATATGAAAATTTGCAGACCAAGTATTGTCCTCATAATAAAAGAGGATAAATTTAACTGTAGCTAGTGTCCATAAAACGATATGAAACGAGAATGGTCAAATGATATCTCATGTTCATCATGGGAACTCTTATTTATGCCATGACTTCTGCTCATCTAGACATTTGTTATGCAGTTTGAATGTTGGAAAGATGCCTCATTAGCTTGATTTGGATCACTACATGGCTGCTAAGAAGGTGATATATTACTTACAGGGAACAAAATATTACATGCTTACTTATAAAGCAACTTATCGGCCTGAATTGACCAGTAATACGTACTCTAATTATGTTGGTTTCCTGGACAACAGTAATTTTACATCATGTTTTGTTTTCCACTTAATTATGGGGCAATTTTTTGAAAGTCCAACAAATTTGTGTCTTTCTGTTACCATGGAAGCAAAATTCATGGCAATCCAGTCACAAAGTTCTATTTCGGGTATTCAGGTTATCCGAACCTACAAGGACAAGGAGACAACTCATGATTGAATATATGTGACTAATATTCTCAACCAACCATCAGGAGAAGCTCAATCATACGTGGGCCACATAACAGGGGGCCCCACCAGGACAAAGTCTAGTGGTACAGGGGCCACACAAACGGGTCGCGCTAAGAGCATTGCCAACAGACACCATCATGAAATCGTTGCAAAAGTACTCACAATATTGTGGTACTCCAAGAGACACAAGTGTTGGCAAAGGAAAGCGTGCTGGAGTGTAATGCAATTTATTGTAAGAAGTCATTCAAAAACAGGTGTCTGTAGTTCATATACCCAAAAGACTGATGGTTGTTCTCCGTTGACCAAAGCATTGACCCCCAATTCTTCGAAGGTTTGTATCAGATATGGGTCTTGTTCGAATTTGACATATTGATCATACTCTCAAAAACTCTCATTTGATTTGATCATATTAGAATTGTTGGAGTCTTTCTCATCTCCTTGTTCACATTTATTAGGAGGTGAGCGAGATATTATTGATCTTTTGAATAACTATTATTCTTGTATCTCATTTAATATGTAAGTCCCTACTTATGCACTAATTTGAATGGAATTATTAGTTTTGTGACCACGAAAGAGAGTAGTATGCCGCCATAATTCAAATTCATTTGACTACTAATTTTAGTTATTGTGTTTCTCCAACCAGGTTAAGGGATATTTGATGAACTTTGGCCATATGGTCTAGGTGAGAGATTGTATGAAACTTATAATTTTTGCTCTTTGACCTAGTCTAAGTAGTGATTTTGAATTGACTACTCACTGCTCCATTAAGTGCCTTTTATGTGATTCTGGAGATAGTGATTGGTGTTTTAGAACCTGAAGCCTTAATAGGAGGTTTGCAGTTACTTGTAAAATCATGAGACCGGGTTGCTACGAGCCTAAATGGTAATGGACAATGTAGAGCTTTGTTAGTCGGTGAGCTCTAGGAAGAGCTGCTGAATCCTTCTATCTAGAGTTTAGAGAGGGAGAAGAAAGCTAAGAGAAGCAGAAATTCTTCCTGTTCACCTTCGTTCTTTCCCTCTGGGCATATGAATACAACTCACATGACATTTCTCAGAGAAGTCCACGCATCCAGACTAATTACAACCATACCTAACATAATTACCAAGACAGCTCACATTATAAAACTCCTATATCCATAACTATAGACACATAAACACACGTAATTAACTAAACAAAAACACATAATTAAAGACACTACAATATCGGATCCATAAAAAAGACTAAGGCTCCGTTTGGGACGGCGGTGGCGGTCACGAACACGGTGGTTATGAACCGTCATTCTTGAACGCCCGACCTCACCTAAGGAACTTCATCCCCTTTTATGTTCAAAACCAGTTTTCTTTTTTGATGGCGGTCATAACCGTTGTCATGCCAAACATACATTCTATGACGGTGGCGTATTTGTCCAAACTCACCGGAGCAAAAAAATCGCGCCAAATGGAGCCTAAAGGACCCATAACTCGAGTCCTCTTCCTTGTTCATGTGAAGTATTTTCCTTATCCATCATGAGAAATATTTAGTGTAAGAATTGAGGGGAGAAGTCCAAATCTCATTGAAGAGACAACTGCATCAAACTCTTCTTCAGTGGTTACTTATCTCATGTGCTAAACTATACAATATATTTATGTTGGTGTTGTTGTTCCTGAATTTATTTAAAGCCCTAGAAATATGAAAGCATACAATTTATCTTTTTAATGAATTTGATTTTCATTGATTTCTTTATGACTTTTGTATTTTCCTTGAAAACATCTTATCATTGAGGAGGAGGATTTAAGCTGCTGAATAGCATTGTTCTGCATAATAAAAATTTTTGTACCTCATATTAATTGATTCTTTTCTTTTCACCTCAGTGCTGGTTGAAGAAACAGAAGGATGTCCTGCTTCCCGCTTTGCAAGAATCTGGGGACAAAGTTATTTGGACTTCTGGTCTCATATTTGGCAAGGGAGTGGTATATGGATTTTATTGAAATTGCATATGCTCTTTTTATCCCTATTTTTCTTTAGATTACAGTTACATCCTCGAATTAATCAATTTTCCATCACCTGCTACTATATAGAATGGTACCAACTCTTTGGTGTAACAATGGGGCTTCCCATTTTAACCTTTTTTTTATTACCCCATAGAAAGAGAGAGTCATATGTACAACTACTCTTAGTCGTTAAGAGGTGTGTTATGGGATTTTCCCGTAGCAGCGGTAGCGTCACCGGAGGAGTGGTCGGCGGCGGAGATGATGGTGCCGGAGGGTACTGTGGAGCTGGAACTGCGGATGCCCAGGCGTGGTGTGCTCGGGAGGCTACCACAATCTCATAAACAAGACAAGGAAAAAGAGAATAGTTTCTTCTTGGATTCTTCACACAATAATACATGCCTTGAAATAGGCTACAAGACTCATAATGACTAACAACATCCTAATGACTAACAACATCTTAATGACTAATAACATCTTAATGACTAGACATTAATAAAACGATAATAATTAAAGACATTAAAAGATAACAATGACTAGACCCGTCGCCCGAGACCTATAACAAAGTGTAAATAGCTTTGAAATATCCATCAAAAAAGGTGAGCTGGGATGGTTGTAGGCATATAAAATGTTAGTAATGGGGGTAGTGGATAGCAATTTTTTCATCTAAATCATTCGATTTGATTGAATTGGTTGTGAGTATTTATCTTGACTTTCCATTGCTGCACCTGAAAGTTGATTTTTTTTACATTTGTTTTCATATAATTGCACTTTGCAAATCGTGTTGAGAATATAATCTCACGTCGAAAAACTCGTGTAATCATGTGCATTTAATATAAATACTGGGTACTCCACTTACAGCCAAATGGTTTAGGTTGGATCTGGGTTGGATGTAGGTTTTGTCTGGTTAGGCGATGCACTCATGTGTTACCAATAAAATGTTCACATGTTAGAGGCTAAAGACGTACACATAAGAGGGCGTGTTGAGAATATAGTTCTACATAAAAAAACTAATGCATTCTTGTACACTTAATAAAGTTCATGTAGCCCCACCTACAACCAATTGATGTAAGTTTAGATGCATAGATTTTGGCTCCGTTTGGCGCGGCGTTTTTGCTTCGGTGAGTTTGGACAAAAACGCCACCGTCATAGAATGTATGTTTGGCTTGACAACGGTTGTGAACGCCACCTAGAAAATTGATGGGGAATCAGAACCATTCATTTTATGCGGATCGACGATCGTAGCAGTTTTTGTTCTTGCATTTTTTATTTCGAGTTGTAATTTTATGTATTTTTGAGTCGGGACGTTCGACCAATCATAGCCATCCGTTGCCTCCTAGGAATCTATAAATAGAGAGTGAGGACTCTCATTTTAGGCATTGAAGAATGGAGTATTGAAGCTCATTCTTAGGTCATTCGGTGTCGAAGCCGTTAATCCGGGTGCGAAGCCTTGGATCCCTTTCCCCTTGCCGCCCACCATATTTCCCCTCCACCCTCTCAGGAAGCTGCCGGATCCCCCCAACCTCCATCTCCTCCCCCACTACAACAACCAGCCTAAGATCCTTGCCTTCCCCTCCAAAAGCAGCCACCGGCCCTAAGCCTATCTCCCCTACCTTTCTTGGCCAGCAACACTCCCAAACCCCCACCTTCTCCCTCCTGATTGCTGCCAGGAAAACAGAGCAGGCCCTGACACTTCCCCTCCTTCTCCCACCAAAAAACAGCCTCCCATACTCCATAAAAAATCCCTGGCGATCACCGGAGTTCGCCTGCGGACACCTCCGGTGATCCTCCTACTCCTCCCCTTCATTTTCCTACATTCTTACGTTTTCCGGTGATCGCCGAAAAACTTTTCCGGAGACCACCACCACCTCCGGCTATCACCAGCCACCAACCTCCACCACCACCACTCATAACCACCATCATAACTACACACTACCCCCACTTTCTCCTCTCTCCTAAATTTTAGGCACTCCTAAAATTAATCCCAACCTCCCCACTCCCCTTATTTCACTCTCAACCTTCCCCAAATTAACGTGGAATCACCTTAAAATTCCCCTAACAGTTAACCCATTAACTCCACATTATCAAGGCAGCCGACCCCACTCCTTATCCCCCCACTAACCCCTCTTCTCCATTACGTGGAGCCTCAATCAGCAAATACCCACCTCTTCCCTTCACCTGGAACCCCTTTCAGCAACTCTTCCTTTCCCATTCCTAGCCCCATACTTAACTGTAACTGTTCTGCTCTTCCAGAACAGCCCAGTAAATTATCCCAAGCATCCCACGCCTCCCCTCACTCACCAATCTCCTTGAAACCTGCTGCCAGCTGCCTCAAAATACTTCCCTTGCATTGTCGGGCTTGCTGTCCAGTATCCTGGACAGTCAAAAACTGCTGCCCTTGCTGAAAACTACCTCCCAACACCCTCGTTATTGCTGACCCTGTTTCTGGACAGCCCCAAACAGTTTCAGAGCTCTGAAAATCAGCCCCGGCAGCCCTCTAACAGCACCTCCAACCCTCCCCTCTACATTGTTTGCAAAGTTCAAGGTTTGTTTGTTGATTTCTTTAGTTTTGGATCATGTGTTTATTCTCTACTTGAGAGATAGTGGTTTATAGACTTTATTTTCAATTGTTTTGGTCTTTGTAATCTCTCATTTAAATAGTATTTGATTTTCTGGCACTCTTGCACTTATACGACTTCTCGTGTCTCCTTATTTGAGAGCTTTAACTATTGTGGCATAAGTTTATTTTGATTTATAAAACTAATTATTATTGCAAGTTAAATTCGTCGGATATGTATGGTTGCATGTAGGAGTTCATTCATGTGCTTTCACATCACATAGGACCGTCCTGCGTCAAAAACAAAACTAGTTTTGAACCTAAAAGTGGATAAAGTTCTTTAGGTGTTTTCGGGCGTTCACGAGCGGTGGTTCGTTCACGGCTGCCACCGCCACCGCCACCGCTGCCATTTGGAGCCTTTTATCTGGCCAAGTTAGCTCAATGGCTCACTCATGTGTCACCCAATTAAAAAAAAGTTCCCGTGAGGCCAAAGACATGCATGTAAAAGTGGGGTGTTGAAAAGATAGTTCCACTTCGAAAAACTCAAGTTGTCAGCCTTGTGTCTTCTAACACACCTATTTAGTAAAATATCATTTCATTATTTTAGTTTTAAAGCTGGGATACTCCCAGTTAGTGCTTTCTACGTTTCCTTCCTGTTGATATTTTATTTCATATTGCTCTCTTTGTAGTACTGTATAGAAGATTAGAAGGTCACTTTAACTATAGTGTGGGTTTGAAAAATGAGAATGGATTTACATTGGATGGTAGGAATTATTTCCTGTATTGGAAAATGAGAATGTATTTAATTCTAGCCGTTCAAAGTAAATCGAACGGTTGAAAACTGTCCGCATCCTCTACAGTTACTCGGGTGGCTTGGGACAGCATGATCTTTGTTGGAATATTTTCACTATTATATTCCTATATTAATATAAAATATGATAATTTTCGTTTTAAAAACTTTTACTGAAATAGCAGAACTTTTAATATGAACAGCAATAATAATAAAATTGCATGAAGGGGATGAGAAATAAAACAGAGTAAATATATAGATCAGAATCGAGCCTGGGTAAGGCGTGTGGTCACTGCCCTAAAGAAGTTGCACCACCCTCCGGCAGGGCTTTCAACCGATGCTCACTCCTCCAAGGTACAACACCCGGCTAGATCCCGAAACTCCGATGTGCGCGGACACCGAAGAAGCACAGAGCACCCGAACCACCACTTGATGAAGCAAACGTAAAGAAAAGGAAGCACGAAGAATATCGTCACAGGAACCGAGAGCACAAGAGCGTATGAGCGCATGTAAAACTATCTACGAAGAACGAGTATATATATAACTCGGACCGCAAGATCTTCAATGAAATTCGATCTCGTAAAACGGCAATAAAATAAAGCCTCAATAAATACGAACGGTTATATAGGGAAGGATCATAATCAGGAAAATAAACGTTGAATATTTCCAACGTAAATATTGGCGAGAAAGACGCGCAAAAGAGCGGTTGAGAAAACGCGTAAAAACGGCAGAACGTGTGAAGAGAAATCGACGTTGCGTCGAGTGCATATCGACGCTACGTCGAGTTCTATCGACGCAAGTCTTATCGACGCAAGGCTTATCGACGCAAGCGTCGAGTCCTATCGACGCATGCGTCGAATTCCATTCGACGCCACGCCATTCCAGCGGGCAATACGACGCTACGTCGAAATCTATTCGACGCAGCTCCGAATTCTAATCGACGCATCTCCGAGTAAAATGCTATGAAGCTATTTGGAACAAAAAATACAATACAATTCAATTATTCCCCAAATCCCAAATCCCAAATCCGAAATCCGAAATCCGAAATCCGGATCCGGTCCGGTGCGGTGCGTGCGCGCGCGCGCGCGCGTGTGGTTCATAGTTTCTTCTTATGTTCTTTTGAACAAATAAGAATGTGTGAATTTCTTTATATATAATAAGTGAAGAAGTAGAATGGCAAGGTGGGACTAAAGAATACCCTTTCATCATGAAAGGCTTCCCTCCAAATATTTGGATTCCCTCCAAATTTGGTTTTGAGCTTTTCCATCACAATGAGGAGCCCAAACACCAAACACCATTTAGCTCCAATCAAAACATTTAATTTATAATGTTTTATAATTAAAATTTCTAACAATTGTTTTATAATTAAATTTTCTAACAATCCCCCACAAAAGCGATAAACCAAAAACGAACTTCATAAATATGATATTACTAATAATAAATAAAATCAAATACAAATTTGCTTTATCAAGTTGTATCTAATGCAATGGGTATAGATGAAATGGTTACCTTGAATCTATACTTAGTACTTACTTCCTCTACCGAAGAGTATAATGTGCCAGAGGCTTTGAATTATAAACTTTTGACCGGTAAATTAGATAAACACACAAAAGATTGGTTGTTCTTGGGTTATGGCGGTGGACGCGTTAATGACCATGCGCATTCCTTGATTTTTCATGAGAGTTATTTTGGGTTCAGCCCGGATCCCAAAGTTGCGGCCTCACAACAACCCCCACATAGGTGGTGCCTCAAGAGATATTCGTAACCAATATCTCGCAAAGAAATATGCCTTTGGCAACCATTAAGAACTTAATTAAGTTCATCCTAACTTGTTACGTAGAGCACAACATCATAGGAATGGGGAGAAGGTTTTCTCAACCTTATATTTTGTGCTCCCAACTACGCTACATCAACGGCTTCGTTTCTATCACATTGAACCCACTTCATGGGATCTCCAATCACATGGGTTGGGTATCCACCGTTGGCAGCAAATCATGTGGGCTTAAGCCCCATTCTCCTCGATGATAACAATATCTCCCTTCGGGACAATCCCTTGGTAAGATTATCAGCCAGATTCAATTCTGACTTTACATAGTTGAGTGATATCACTTCTTTTCTTCTTTGCTTCACGGACTTGTATCTGATTCTCATGAACTTATTCATTTTGGAATTAGTACTATTAGAAACAGTTAAATCAATAACACTTTTGTTATCACAATGTAAAGAGATAGCAGGCATGGGGTTTTCAATTAAAGAAATTTCACTAAGTAAATTTTTAATCCATTCTGCTTCGGCACATGTAGTGTCCAAAGCTATAAGCTCCGATTCCATGGTGCTTCTAGAAATAACTGTTTGTTTTGTAGAAGCCCATGAAATGGCAGCACCTCCAAGGAGGAATACATAGCCCGTCGTTGACTTAACGTCTAACGAATCAGTTACCCAATTGGCATCTGAATATCCTTCTAGTACTCCGGGAAATCCCGTGTACACTAAATTATAATCCATAGTTCCACGAAGATATTTAAATATTCTATTTAGTGCTATCCAATGTTCATCACTTGGATTACTAGTATATCTACTAAGGCGGCCTATGACATAGAAAATGTCGGGCCTAGTGCGGTTAGCTATGTATAGGAGTGATCATATCATTTGTGCATACCTATGTTGATCAACGGGTTCATTAGTATTTTTACAAAGTTTTACACTAGCGTCATATGGAGTAGAAGCGGAAATGGAATCATATAAGTTGAATTTAATCAACATTTTCTCAATCGAGTGTGAAAGAGATAATGATACGCTAGAATCATTTTTGACTAGTTTCATTCCTAATATAATGTTTGCTTCCGCCAAATCTTTCATATCAAAATTGGATGATAAATTATTTTTGGTTTCATTAATAATTTTAATTGAGTTTCCAAAAATTAAAATGTCATCCACATAGAGACATAACAATACAATTTCATTTCCGTTTTGTTTGGCATAAATACATTTATCAAATTCATTAGATTTGAAGCCAAAAGTTAAGACTACGGAGTCAAACTTTTGATGTCATTGTTTAGGTGCTTGTTTTAAACCGTAAAGAGATTTAATTAATTTACAAACTTTGGTTTCTTGGCCTTTGACCACAAAACCTTCGGGTTGAGACATGTAGACTTCTTCATCTAAGTCTCCATGCAAGAAAGCGGTCTTGACATTCATTTGATGAATGATCATCCTATGGATCGAAGCCAATGCGACTAGAATACGAAGAGAGGTTATTCTAGCTACGGG
The DNA here is from genome assembly GCA_033032865.1 of Dactylorhiza incarnata. Taxonomy (NCBI): domain Eukaryota; kingdom Viridiplantae; phylum Streptophyta; class Magnoliopsida; order Asparagales; family Orchidaceae; genus Dactylorhiza; species Dactylorhiza incarnata. The sequence continues at coordinate 6,340,478 of JAWHQI010000012.1, forward strand.
AGCATATGTGTCTAGATAATCTATTCCTTGTTTTTGGGCATAGCCTTTAGCTACAAGGCGAGCCTTATATTTATCTATGGATCCATCCGGATTTAATTTCTTTCTAAAAATCCATTTACATCCTATGGCTTTGACACCGGGAGGTAAATCGGTTAGGATCCAAGTTTTATTTTCTAAGATAGAATTAATTTCTAGATTAATTGCTTCTTTCCAAAAGGGATAATCAGATGAGGTCATTGCTTCCTCATATGTATTAGGATCTCCTTCAACTAGATAAGTGAAGTAGTCCTCCCCATAGGACCTTTCGGTTCTAACTCTTTTGCTTCTTCTAGGTTCATCATTTTCTAAAGGTTCTATAGAAGAAGTAGAAGGTTGGTTTGAGCTAGTTGAAGGTTGAGATGAGTTATTTAGTTTATATGGAAATTTATCTTCAAAATAAGCTGCATCTCTAGCTTCTATAATGGTGTTGTTAGATATTTCACTAATTAGAGAATTAGTGATGAGAAATCTATTAGCACTACTATCGGATGCATATCCTATGAAAATTGAGTCTAATGTTTTTGGTCCTATTTTCTTTCTCTTAGGTTCAGGAATTGCTACCTTAGCTAAACACCCCCACACTCGAAGAATTTGGAGGTTAGGTTTTCTTAATTTGAATAATTCAAAATGTGTCTTATCGTTTTGTTTAGATGGAATCCTATTAAGGATGAAGGAGGAAGTGAGCAACGCTTCTCCCCAGAGATTTTCCGGGGCACCGGACTCGGCTAACATGGCATTGACCATGTTCATCAAGGTCCGATTTTTACGTTCAGCTACACCATTCGATTGAGGAGAATATGAAGCAGTCACTTGATGATTAATCCCATGTTCTTGGCAAAATTGGGTTAGTTCATTCGAAGTGTATTCTCCACCTCGATCGGATCTAAGAATTTTAATCGATGATCCTAATTGATTTTCTACTTCCGCTTTGAAAATCTTAAATTATGAAAAGACTTCATCTTTAGTTTTTAATAAATATATATAACAATATTTAGTAAAGTCATCAATAAAAGTTACAAAATATTTATTTCCACCTCTAGTGGGTTGGCGGTTCGAGTCACACACATCCGAGTGAATTAACTCTAAAGGTTTTGAAGTTCTTTCCACTGTTTTAAAAGGTTTCCTAGAAAATTTAGATTGTACACAAATTTCACATCTAGAACTTGGTGCAATATTAAATTTCGGAATTAAATTTAAAGTCATCATTCTTTTCATTGAATCTGAATTCACATGTCCTAATCTAGCATGCCAAAAATCAGGAGAAGAATTTGAAACTAAGGAAGAAGAAGATGAAATCTGATTTATTTCTAAATCAGCAACGTTTAATTTAAATAAACCATCGCAGATATATCCTTTACCAATAAAAACATCATTAAATGTTATTACAACTTTATTTGACTCTAAGACAATTTTATAACCCTTCTTCACTAGCAAGGATCCGCTCACAAGGTTTTTCCTAACTCTCGGCACATAAAACACATCTTGCTAGGCTAGTGTTTTCCCGGATGTCAACCTAAGATCCACTCGCCCACGTCCAAGAATTTGTGCCGAAGAAGCATCTCCTAAGATCACGCTTCCTCCACTGATGTCCTGAAAGGTGGCAAAGCAAGAACGATCAAAACAAGTATGAACATTTGCTCCGGAATCAAGCCACCAATCTGATGAACAAGTGAGAAGAAGACTAGGAGTATAATCTAACCTGAAGATAGGTTGAACCGGTGCTTGGATCATGTTGGCCTGAGGCTTGTCTCCACGAGACTTACCAACCACGGGTTCTGTCTTCTTGTAGAAGCAGTTGGTAGACAGATGGTTTGTGCGGCCGCAGATGAAGCACCATTTCCCTTTACCTAGATTTTGGTTAGAAGAACTAGGTTTGGGATGATTGGGTTTTTGATGGCGGGAACCTTGACGGAAAGGTTTCTTATGGATCTTGCCTTTGCCTTTGAAGTGATGGTTGGAGGAAGGATTTCCATGAGATTCGGTTAGATTCACTTTAGGAGCAAGGTCTTTGGGAGCTTTAGAATTCTTAGACTTATGTTCCTCCTCTATGCGGATAGCATTTTGGATTTGAACATAAGTGAGGTTTGATTGGTCATGTCTTAGTCTAGTGCTAAAGCCGGACCATGAATCGGGAAGAGAATCAATAAGACATGCCACAAGATAATTTTCGGAAAGGATTGAGCCATGAGCTCGGATCTTGGACAACATCTCATCTAGTTGATGGAGTTGAGGATTGATGGGCTTGGAAGCATCAATCTTGAATTTGTGGAGGTTGGAAACATTGTAGCGTTCTATACCCGCATTGTCAAGGTTATAGCGCGCTTCAAGTGCATACCATAAATCCTTAGCCGTACGATATTGGAGGAAGACATCGTAAAGGCTATCAGACAAAGCACTTAGGATTCGGTTACGACAATGATATTCAACATCTACTGGATCTCTATAAGGAAGACGTCTTACGTAGGTTCTAGTGGTGTTTGCAGTTGAAGATGAGGACGATGGTAGAGTCGAAGCAACTGCATTTGCAGTGCTAGGGATTTCAGTTTCTACAGCGGGGGCATCGAAGATGGCAAACAAAAGGCCTAACGTATTAAGGCAATATTCTATCTGAGCTTGCCAACGACGAAAACCATTTCCATTGAATTTCTCGGGTTTGATCCCGACGGAGTCATCAGATCTAGAAGCCATTGCAGATTTCTGAAATTTAAAATATAAATAATAAATTGCTGTACATGTAAACACTAAAACAGAGATAATCATTTGATTAATTGATTTTATTTATTCTATTGATGTGGAATTATCAACTTCTTTAGATTGTTGAAATATTTTCACTATTATATTCCTATATTAATATAAAATATGATAATTTTCGTTTTAAAAACTTTTACTGAAACAGCAGAACTTTTAATATGAACAGCAATAATAATAAAATTGCATGAAGGGGATGAGAAATAAAACAGAGTAAATATATAGATCAGAATCGAGCCTGGGTAAGGCGTGTGGTCACTGCCCTAAAGAAGTTGCACCACCCTCCGGCAGGGCTTTCAACCGATGCTCACTCCTCCAAGGTACAACACCCGGCTAGATCCCGAAACTCCGATGTGCGCGGACACCGAAGAAGCACAGAGCACCCGAACCACCACTTGATGAAGCAAACGTAAAGAAAAGGAAGCACGAAGAATATCGTCACAGGAACCGAGAGCACAAGAGCGTATGAGCGCATGTAAAACTATCTAAGAAGAACGAGTATATATATAACTCGGACCGCATGATCTTCAATGAAATTCGATCTCGTAAAACGGCAATAAAATAAAGCCTCAATAAATACGAACGGTTATATAGGGAAGGATCATAATCAGGAAAATAAACGTTGAATATTTCCAACGTAAATATTGGCGAGAAAGACGCGCAAAAGAGCGGTTGAGAAAACGCGTAAAAACGGCAGAACGTGTGAAGAGAAATCGACGTTGCGTCGAGTGCATATCGACGCTACGTCGAGTTCTATCGACGCAAGTCTTATCGACGCTACGTCGAGTTCTATCGACGCCATTCCAGCGGGCAATACGACGCTACGTCGAAATCTATTCGACGCAGCTCCGAATTCTAATCGACGCATCTCCGAGTAAAATGCTATGAAGCTATTTGGAACAAAAAATACAATTCAATTCAATTATTCCCCAAATCCCAAATCCGAAATCCGAATCCGGTGCGGTGCGGTGCGGTGCGCGCGCGCGCGTGTGGTTCATAGTTTCTTCTTATGTTCTTTTGAACAAATAAGAATGTGTGAATTTCTTTATATACACATAAGGGAAGAAGTAGAATGACAAGGTGGGACTAAAGAATACCCTTTCATCATGAAAGGCTTCCCTCCAAATATTTGGATTCCCTCCAAATTTGATTTTGAGCTTTTCCATCACAATGAGGAGCCCAAACACCAAACACCATTTAGCTCCAATCAAAACATTTAATTTATAATGTTTTATAATTAAAATTTCTAACAATTGTTTTATAATTAAATTTTCTAACAATCTTTAGTATCAGGATCCTCTCCATTTGAGTCCAAATTGATAGTATTCATTTCACAGTCGAGATTCATTTGCGGCTGATCCAACTGGTTCATTAATCCCATCATTCTATATTTTTCTTTAATACAAAATTATGTACTTTTAGATAAAGGGAGAATCAATTCTCACCATGAAATGAACCTCCATTTGAGGCCCCAAATGGAGAGGATCCTGATCTTTCGCTAACGTGGTTTTTTTTTATTACCGGAAAAATGTTTGAGCGAAAATCTTTATAATATTTACTTTTTTATATTTTATCATGCAGGGCATTGTGAGTTTGGAAACAGAATATGGAAACATTCGTATCAAAGTAAGCGATAATTAAATATTTTTTAATATATTTTTTGTCAGAATTTTGTTGATGATAATATTTCCTGAATGTGGTTTTATGTAACAATAATGGCTGAAGGTGTTAAAACAAATTTACTAACATATTTTGCATTTCCCTACCAACATTGAAACAGCTTCTCCCTGACTGTGCTCCCCATTCTGTGGCTTACATTGTTGAAATACTGGGAGCTCGTCATTGTGCCGGTTGCCGCTTTTACCGTGCCGAAGGGCGGGGACGTATATGGGATTCTGCAGGAGACCACATCGCCGAGGTAATGCTCATTCGTATTTCCGCAGTACTGGCATCACGCAACATTAACCCTAGATTTAGGCGTTGTTTAGCCGGGCGGATTAAATCCGCGCGGAGGCCACCGCGATCGCAGCCCCTGGGCTATGGTTGCGATCTGCGCAGATCCGCATGGCCAAACTTGGTTTTAAGCTCTATTTGGCGGGATTTTGTTGCCATGTAACGGTGTTTGGGGACGAAATGTTGCCCCGGCCGAGCCAAATACTAGATTGTTCCCGCTGCTTCTTTTCCTATATAGCTCCGGCTACGGATAAGTAGCATATCAGGGGTATATTAGACATTTAGGCTAATTGAGTCTTGATTGGAAGCTGAATTAACTTGTTAGTGCATTGTTAAGGCTGTAAGTATATCCCTTATGTGTTGATAAATAGAATTATCTATCTTCTCTCTCCTTTCTTGTCTCCAAGTTTTACTTAACATGAGCACCAATGTAACTCTCCTAATCTTGGATATAAGGGTAAATGAGTAAATACTTCAAATCAAGAGAAAGAAACTCTGGTAGGAAGGGAGGAATCAGGGTGAGAGACTTTAGGCTCCGTTTGTTGGAGCGTTTTTTCGGGTTTTCAAAACAAAAACGCAAAAATTATTTTTTTCACATGTTTGAATGGCCTTCATTTAGAAGGGGAGCCTTGGCGCACTGGTTGAGGTGTTGTCGTGTGACCTTGAGGTCACGGGTTCGAGTCAGCCTCTTGCAAAAATGCATGGTAAGGTTTGCCTACATTTCACCCTTGTGGTGGGACCTTTCCCCGGGCCCTCACTGCGCGGGGATGCCTTTGTGCACCGGGCTGCCCTTTTTGTTTGAATGACCTTCATTTGGAATCACAGATCCCTTAAAACACCGCTTTACGTCTTATTCTAACCGTAGGGAGGGAGCTCCATTCAAGAATATTATTTTATCTTTATCTCCAATCGCTTCAATTCCTACCACTACCATCCACCCAAACAGACCTTTAAAGGACTTATAGGGATTCGTTTGGCGTGGTGGTAGCGGTCGTGAAAGTGGTGGTCATGAACCATCGTTCGTGAACGCCCGACCTCACCTAAAAAATTTCATGCATTTTATGCTCAAAACTAGTTTATTTTCTTGGTAGTGGTCATGACAAAATGCCAAACATACATTCTATGATAATTGCGTTTTTGACCAAACTCAACAGAGCAAATAAGCCGCCCCAAATGAAGCCTAGAACACATAAGGCCTATATTATAGCTTTCACAAGCTAATGCAATGTCTAATCATGGCTTAATAAGCCACATTAATCATTCGAACCCACCTATGCAGGCTTCGTTCGGTCCCCCCTACGCCCTTATTCAAGGGACACTGGAGGCCGAAGGCCTCCCTTTCAAAGGCATACCTGTGGAGGCTTGTCCTACGCTCAGAAGAGGATCCGTCGCATGGGTCGGCGCCGGCCCGGAGTTTTTCATCAGCCTCGCAAATCACCGTGAATGGGAAAGAGCATACACCGCGTTCGCTTCTGTCCTCCCCGAAGATATGGAGATCGCCGAGAAAATTGCCGGACTTCCAACCAGATCGGACACATGGAACGGTGTTAATGTTTCCGTGCTGGAGAAACCCGTTGATTTGAAAATGAAGCGGTTTTCACAAACCATGGAGTCCTCTACGACTTGAGATCAGACTCCTGCCCAATATGAGTTTGCATCATGTTCTTGAAAAAAGTGATGTTTTTTTTGGGTTGAGAAAGTAGTAGCTCTGATGTTTTTAGACTTTATTTTGGTCTCAAATGTCTTTTTTTTAGTTGATTACTTTGTCAAATGTTTCATCTGTAAGTAGGGCTGTTCACGAATAGTATAGTTCGTGAATAGTTATAAAATTATAGAAAACATTATAAAATTATATTTAAAGATTATAATTTGAATTTAAAATTATATTTAAACATTATAAATTATATTTAAGCATTATAAATATTAAATATAATTATAATTAAACATTATAAAATTAGAATTCGAATTCAAATTCATGTTCAAATCCGAATCGATTCGATTGAATAGTTATTCGATTCGATTTCGGTTCGAATTCGAATTGATTGGATTCGATTGAATAGTTATTCGATTCGATTCGGTTCGTGAACACCCCTATCTGTAAGTATTATGAAGAAATGAGGGTGGTAAAAACGTAGCAGGCTCCTACCTTTGTTCTGATGGAAGTTTCTAGATAGGTAGACATACTTCTGCAGACTTCTAAAATTATTTAAAATAATAATTTTGAAAAGTAATTAAAAAAGAAATGAAAAGGTGAGGCAAATAAGAATTGAGAATTAAAAATATTTTTTGAAGGATAAATAAATTGATGATATCCGCAGATCCTCTTTGGTTTATTCATACACTTTTAGATAGAAATGAAAAAAAAAAAAAATCTGAAGTAGCTATAAGATGAGTAAATTAGGGATCCGTTTGGCGCGACGGTGGTGGTCGTGAATGCGGTGGTTATGAACCGTCGTTCGTGAAGGTCTGACCTTACCTAAGGAATTTCATCCACTTTTATGTTCAAAACTAATAATCTTTTTTGGTGGCGGTTATAACCGTTGTCATGCTAAACATGCATTCTCTGACGGTGGAGTTTTTCTTCAAACTCGCTCGAGCAAAAAACGCCGCGCCGCGCCAAACAGAGCGTAGGTATAAAATTTAGGATCTGCATCATTTAGAATTCAGAATAAAATCGATTAAATTTCTGGATGGAGAATTTTCTTTGGATATTGAGATTGACATACTTAAAGGTTCTTGCAAAGAATACATCAATTAAGCCTCACAAAAAAATATATAAGCAAAAGAAAATCAGCAGAAGAGATGGAGAGGCGGCGGCGTGGTCGTCTATTTCAGTTTTCTCATAAATGCCGTTTCCCCGGGAAAACATATTTCCGCCGATTATTCCCCAATGTGTTAGATTAATGTATGAACACAAGTTTTATTTCTTGATAAACTTGTTGGTTGTTGTTCAGAATTACTGAAGGCTCCATAGGTGTTCTTGGTGGGAATAACGTAGCACTTAAATTTGAACAAAAGGGTAGTTTTAAATTTGAGTATGATGCATATATAAAAAGTCTAGCACTTTGTTCGATTTAGTATAGATCAACACAATTAACTGATAAACTGAAGAAATGGAGGATTTATGTATGCTCTCACCTTATTATTTTGGAGAGAGAATATATGAGTAGGAATAACATGAACCCATAAACTTCAAGATATGTTTGAGGAATTTACAAATGAAGATATGTACATGAACAAATTAGAGGAATTGGTCGTGAAAGCAACCAAGAAGAACACGCAGCATTGGAAGCAAAACAAAAATCACAAAATTGAGAAAGTAGGAAGCCGAATGAGTCAGTGTCAGTCGACGGCGAGAGGAATTAGGGCGTCATGCTTCGATTCTCGGGGGTGGCAGAAGGCTTTGGTTGCTGATGAATGCGACATGCTTCGATTGTAGGAGGTTGTGAAATGCGTCGGCCTTCAGGCGATGGCAAGAGGAATCAGGTCGTTAGGCTTGGATTGTAAGCGGTGACGTCAGGCTTCGGTTCCGGGTGGCGGCGGTAGGCTTTGGTTGGTGGATAATGCAACGGGTTCCGGGGTGGTATTAGTTGTCATTACTTCATTGTGGGTAATGTTTTTGGTTTCAAAGCTCTGCGAGCTCTATGTCTAGAAGATCTGCGAATTCAGGCTAATCCATCTTAGCTTTTGAGTCTCAATCTTGATGTAGTTATCTACGACGTATTGTTGAAGCAGTCGTCCACCACGAGGAAGTATTGATGGATTACTCGTGCGTATCTACATTAGATCACAAATTGCTCAAACTTAGCACATTAAAAATCCATTACATGAAATTTTGAAATAATACTCATAAATTTAGGAACCTGGAGTAAGATGCGTAGTAGTCACAACAACTAACACGCAACCCTTGATCATTCTAATAAGCTTTATCCCAACCAAAAGTGTCGTGCGGTAGCAGGAGTGGGTATTGAAGCGGATCGTAATAACCTGCATACTCCATGACTATAGTTAGATGCCCGCTTGTAGAATGAATTTTGATGTCCCTATCAGTAGACTCGCCAAAATCTTCTATACCAACTAACACTGCAGCCACCTGAGATGCACTAGGAAGGATGTATTGTTGGTGGGTAGATGGTCGTTCACGAATTAGTAGTTGACACGATTGCAAATGCTGATGTTGAGCAATTTGTCTAAAGTTTGCGACTTATGGGTTGTAAGCATCAAGGATATGTTTGATCTCATTCAATATTTTCATATAAGTTCATTACTTTCTTCCATACGATGTGAGGTCTCATTTTCGATGTCATAGACGAAAATTTGTAGAAACCGTGGTTTGTTCCCCGGAGTAGGAATAAGAGATCCAATCTTGTGATATAAAGCTCCATGTGCTCTGAATGTATACAAACCCTATTGAAAGCAGGAAGTGTTTCGTTAAGTGTAACACCCATGGATGTGAAAGAGAATACATGATTGTATGCACGTATATTTTGCCAAAAATGTCGCCCTTTGTGGACTGGTCGGTGTAAAGAGCCAGTAACTGTGGGGGGACAGGAATGCCTGGTAAGATTACCTTGCCAAGATTACATCACAAATTTTTTGATTCTTTGTGGAATAATCGAGCTGCATAGTGAGGGCAAGTTGTCGATTGCGGGATCTGATAGACGCTGACGTTGTCGGAGGAACGATAATTTCTCGCTATATTTCGATGGCCTACTCTCGAATTGGGCACCGAACAATTATATCCACTTTCAATCAGTTGATTTGGAGGTTCTGCCTCGTTTGTTTGGTCTACCATGGTTGTTGGCATAGTCACTGCTGAGCGCAATTGTCTTCTCCTCACATTTGCCGCACTCCGTTGTTCCGTAGTCAATGACCGTCTCCAATTACTAACACTTACCCTGGTTGACTCCCGAGCTTGCTCAGTCGTTGTCGTCGAAGTTGAAGGCCTCCCCCGTTTACGTTAGACCATCCTACCTCTGTTTGCCCTCGATGACGATGACTCACATTGGTTTTGGTCTGCCATCTACATGTGTTTGAGATAATTGATTAGGAGCGGTACTCTGGCTCTGATTTGAGTTCATCTTAATTTGAGTTGACCTTAATTTAAGTTCATCTTAATTTGAGCTAATCTTTATTTGATATATAAAGCAATTTGGTACTCTGGCTCACCTATGATTGATCACACAAACAATTGGGTGCCGTTAATTTCTGTTGCGTCATGTATGATGTTGATGGTTGCTTTTGGTACATAAAAATATTGAGTGTGAAGCGGTATTTAGTATGTATAAAAATCATCACTTCATATATTTTGGGAATTACCACATTGATAGATCAAAATTTTCTTCAGAAATAACAACATAAAGATATATTCAGGCAAAATCAGATCGAAAATAATAGTGTTTTTTATTTTAAATCTAAGCATTCATGATGTTAAGAATCATGACATGAGATTGTGTATGAAAGCCTTTTAATTTGTTTCATTTCAACAATCAACAATGAATAAAATATTGCTGCCCAGCATAATATACAATATTGTATATAATGTTACACCACATCTCAAAATTTTATACCACATCTCAAAATGTTATAGCTGCCTAGCATTATATACAATATTGTTTCATTTTCATTTATTTTTATAAATAATAAATACGAACTAATTTTAGAGATATCATTCATGTTCACACATAATAAAAGCCCTGTATGAAAGTTATCTGATAAAGCTATAAAACACAGTCTTCTTCAATGAAAATTAGCTGAAAATTAAGAAGAATCCCAAGTAAAACCACATGAAGAAAGTACCTGGAAGGAAGCTTTGAGAGGGAAAATGGCTCTTCCCTTATATAATTGGTTGTGGGCATTTTATCATCTTCAGCTTCCCAGAACTCCCATCTGAATATCATCTTAGTAAAGAAGGATATAGAATACCATCTGAATATTATCCTTCTTAGAAAATTGAATAAAGAATGATATAGAATATCATCTTCATTCAAATGGGAGTTCTGGGAATTCAAGTGCAGTAATATAAGGAGAATAAGAATAAAGTCAATTAGGAATTTCTTTATATGAATTTCTATGTAGGCTCATTCCAGAATAAAATGCAGTAATGTTGGAATTTCCTTAAAGAAATTTCAGAATAAAGTTCTATGTAGGCTTATTTCAAATATAGAACTTTACATAGAAATTTCTAAATAAATCCTCATCTGAATAAATTTGTACTATAAATTTTTTACTTAAAATCTGAATGTAAATTCTGAATAAATCCTCATCTAAATCCAATATACAAACGATGGTTGAGAACACAAATTAAAGCAATTTTCCAACAGACCACAAACTTAGATATATCTTAAATCTGAAATCTGAAAACACAAATATGAAAACACAAAATCTGGAAATCGCACCTGAAGGAAGCTCGCAGCAACGGTGGAAGAGCTTTCCGGAATCTCTCTACTGTACATGCACCTGTAGGAAGCTCTTGAAGAGGAGGAGGAGATCTTGAGGAGGGACTGAAACAGGGAACTCTTGAGGAGGAGCTCTTATAGAAATACAAATTAGTATGGGTAAGCACAAAATACAATGATCAAAATAATGTAAGTTGGAGGAGAGTAGGAGGGTAACTTCTACAGTTTGACATCGTTCCAAAGGTATCTCAAAAGCAGGAAAATGACAAATTATGAGTTACCTGATTATCTAAACAATATCAATCCAAAGGCCTTCACAAAAATGAAAAGTAGAAAGTAAATTAGAACATGTCTAACCTTTAAGGATTTGAACACCTTTCAAGTCAATGGTAAGCCCCCCCACTCCCCCCCCCCCCCCCCCCCCCCCCGATAAACCAATTTCTTGCTCTGAAGAATTTTCTGCTCAAAATCAAGGTGGACATGAATGGGGGAGCAATTATAACAAAATTTTCTGCTCAGTTTGCAAGAGAAGGTACTGATTAATTCAAAAACATACACAAATGGATTTTGCCTTAAGCATTGATTCAATCAACAAAAGAGAAGAGCAGAAGAAGTGAAATAATTACATTTTGCCTTATCAAACAAATGTAAGAGTTTAATTCTTGTTTAAGACATTAAGCGTTGATTAAACAAAGAAAGTCCCCAGCTAATCTCTCATAATAAGCCTTATTCATAATAGCATGCATGCACTCATAATATATGTCAACTGATTGAGGATATCTTCTACCTCATTATCTTATTGATTTTTCCTTAAGTATTGATTGAGCTTTTGACTTTCCCAACCTAAATCAAAAGGATAAAAAATTAATGATTTGAGTGACCATTTGGCCTGTACACTACGTATCCCAACCAAGCATGCATTATTGACTTCAAATTTATTTTTAACAATAAGATGTTAGTACAAATTGGCTTTATTCATAGAAAGATGTGCAGAAAATAAGGACAATAAAGATAAGAAATAGTAGGAGCAGAAAACCACTCATTCAGGAGGAAGCATTCAAAGAAAAGAACCATGAAAAAAAGTAACTAAAAAAATTCGAGGTGTAACGGTCCAGGCCCGCCAACACGGGACCCAGCTGGACCGCCGGCACCCTCCCGGCCCAGGCCCGCCAACACGGGACCCAGCTGGCACCGGAAGGGTTCAGCCTAACCAGATGGGTCCCGTGTTGGCGGGCCTGGGCCTGGAGGGTGCTGGCGGTCCAGGTGGGTCCCGTGTTAGCGGGCCTGGATCGTTACACGAGGCATGGTTGAACAAAAAGAACAGAAAAAATATGACGGTAGGGATCGATAAACCACTTATAAGAAAAAGAACATATAATCATCCATCTTACAATAGTTCAAGGAAGAGAAAAAGGCATAGAGCAACCCAAAAAAATTATGTATAGAAAATACTGGAAGAACTCTATAAAATCTATTTTTCAGAGATTTTACAGCTCTATTGCAAGTGTTGGAACATGGTCTTCCGCATCTCTAGGTTTGAGAATAACAAATTCTATGTGTATTTGATCTTGTGTGTTTAAGTGTGCAGGAAAACAAGCCCACATGATTCAAGGATAACATAAGAAAGTTGCGCCAAAATTTGAAGTCAAAATTCCAACATGCCCGCTAGCACCGGCGCTAGCGCTAGCGCTAGCTCTGATTTGAGAAAAATTTCGGAAACGGTTATGGAAGGTGCTAGCGCCAGGTGATAGCTGCTAACGAAGGCGGTAGCAGCTATCGCAGACGGTATTGGCTAGCGCAGGCGGTAGCACAAAGCACAAGAGGAAGGCGACCGACTTGCTTAAAATGAAGGATTCTCCCGCGGAGAATATTGCCTAATTTGGGATAGTGCCCGCGGTAGCGTTAGCGCTGGCGCTAGCTCCAAGGCTATAAAAAGGACCCCTTGGATCCGTCTTCTTCATCCTCTCCGACCCCCAAATTCCAGAGCTTCGTGCCACTTCATATAGAGGAAGGTTTAGAGAGATACTCCCACAAATCCATGAAGGCTTAAGGAGATCCGTGGAGAAGATTTCAACACGCGTCATCATCATGACGAAAAACCGCATCGACTACGATCATACTCTGCGGGTCTTCGTCTACTTCTCCAAGAGATCCATATAGGGAGTTTTTATATTGTTGTCGTTTTATTTCACATCTTTTCTGTAATCGTTTAGTGAACTCGCCTCGTGTTGGCGACTAGGTCTGGGCAGGATTTTGGGCAGAAACTCGCCTCGTGTTGGCGACTAGATCTAGGTTAGGTCTAGGGGGTGCTCGAGGCCATATCCGGGGAAGGATTGACTAGAGCGGCTTGATGCCGTATCCGGGGAAGGATCGGCTAAAGCCAACCGGTTCGTGGGAATACGAGTCGGTATAGAAAACAAAAAGGGTCTTTCATATTTCGCCTTGATTTCTAGCGTTATTGAAATCTAATTTTATAATCAATTTTATTAATAATAATCGTCTCTTTTTTGTGTAATAAAAATGATTTGTTCTTCATTTCTCTAAATTGTTTATTATCCTCTCTTTCATTATAAAACAATTTAGATCTTTATTCAAAATCACTATTTTGATCTCTTATTATTTCAAGATAATCATAATATAAGAAAAGTTTTAAACCCTTATTGACCCCCCTTTAAGGGAGCCTACCGATCCAACAAGTGGTATCAGAGCGGTTTTATTCCAATCGGCTTAACAACTGAGAATAATGACATCTCATGATCTCGCTTCTATTAGTGGGGCAAATTTTTATGAAGAAGAAAAATCACATGCACCACCTTATTTAAGGGTGATGTTATGGGCAAACCTATTTTGGCTAATGGCAGCGCATGGTTAATTGCAGACCATGAATGTTAATGTCAAACCAAGATCTTTATTGTCAAACCAAAATTTTATTCGTAGACCAACATGAAAATTTAAATTTTAATTAATCAATTAAAAATCCAAAGTGTACTCTTTCTAGGCACTTAAATTAATGGTACATCCTGCACATGAAAATTTTATTCGTAGACCAACATGAAAATTTAAAATTTTAATTAATTAATTAAAATCCAAAATGTATTCTTTCTAGGCACTTAATTCTAGTTGCCAATAAAATTACATAACATATCATTTTAGTCACAAAATCTCCAAAGTGTACTTTTTCGTAATGGTTCATCCTGCAAAAAAAATATGTTTTTATCAATTCAAATATTAAAAGATGTATACATGATGGATAGAAGCTATAATGCCTACCTAAGGCTCTGTTTGGCGCGGTGGGGGCGACTGAAGAAGCAGTGAGAGAATAATCAGCTGTTTTGCAGAGTGGTGTCAGAATCTGTGAAACTGTTTGGAAGAACAACGTTTGCAGAATATATATAACTTATATTAATATAATTTTTTTTATATTATATATAACTTATATTAATATATTTTTTTTTAATATTATATTATATATTATATATTATAACGTAATATATTATACGTAAATTATATATATTATACGTTTATATATATTAGATTATATATATATATATATTAAATTATATGTTTATATATATTAACGTAATATATTATAATAATATATTATTATTTTTTAAAAGTGCAACGCTTTAAAATATAGATTATACAGTATTACGTAATATATTGTAATTTTTAAATTTGTTATTTTTTTAAAAAAAAAATAAAGCTGCGCTGCAGCCCTGAAAAAAGGGCTGCAGCGCAACTGCCACTCCTGCCGCGGGTAAAGACCCGCGGCAGGAAAACAGCGTCCGCCCGCTGTTTTTAGCGGTGGCTCATGCCACCGTGATGCCTCTACATACTTGTTTGGCGCAGCTTTTTGAAATTGAATGGTCCCCCACTCCTAAATCGCGACGCCAAACAGAGCCTAAATACCATCAATCCAGTTGTAGTTCAAAAATGTAGTGCCCGAAGTGTACAATTTGGAAGAGCCAAAATATAGTTATAAATATGCAATTAATATTTACAATTGTAAAGTTATTAAACTAGTAAACATATAAATATAACATAAATTAAAGAATTTAAATGCATACCTAAACTTCATGAATCGAAATGTAGCATAAAAAACGATTCTCCCCCGTAATATATAAGTTGGAAGAATTGAAGAATCAAATTGTAGCCCTAGAATCAAGAACAATTGTTCGGAACTGTCGTGCAAACAAAAGACCATTCCCCTTACTCAGAGGCTGAACCACTGCCCCAAGAAGTGAAGAACAGATTACAGTGAGTAACAAAAAGAAAGAAAGGAAACTCATGACATGCATCTGATCGATTATCCATTCCTCTAGATCGGATGTCACTTCTTCGAAGAGCATCGGCCATCGAATCTTAGATTCCTATTTAGCGATGAGAAGGGCAAATAATTAGTTGGGATTTTCTAACCTGCAACCAAAAAGAGGAAGAGATGTAGTTCTGAGACCTTAAGAGCGGAGAGAGAGCTCTCGCCGCAGCTATCACAGAGAACTCCGTCAAAATTCAAAGCGTAGAGCTCGTCGCCCATTCCGATCAATGTAGAAGTGTCTCCTCCACTAGCAGGCAACGATTTTCCCTTCCGCCCTTTTCTACCTTCTTCCACGATACATGTCTTCGATCACAATTGCTACCCTTCCGGAGTGGAGGAGGTACTTGGGTGGAAACGCCTTAGGGGAATACGAAACAGGCGGCGGCTAGGCTTTGGGTTCGCAGATCGCGGAAGTCGGCAGGTGCGGCTTCAGGAAATCGCGCAGGCGGGGAGAAATATTAGGGCTGCCACTAGTCGAAAGGAGGGGAAGGAAAAAAACAAGATTTCTTGGTTTGCCAATAGCGATAATAGGTCTGCCCATATAATTACCCTTATTTAAAGGGACAAATTAGAAAGGGTGGAAAATTTTAATGGAAAGGTTTATTAAATTTTAGATATCGAAGCATGAAATTTAGTAATAGTAAGACCAGCGGATGAATCAAATAAAAAGGAACGTCATCTAAATGCAAAAGCCAAACACTATTTATTTTGTGGTCTATCAAATGAAGTTTTCAAATTGATATATTGTTTTTCTAGTGCACACAAAGTATGGGAAATTCTTGAAGAAATGAATTATCTTCCTCTCGCAGGTATGGAACAAACACAGGAGGAGAAGAACATACAAACATCCACCATTATTCAAGAAGATCTCTCTCATAGCAAAACCATGGAGATCATGGAAATCAACTTAGAAAAAGAGAGCAATACATCAAGAGAAAAAGAAGATGAAAATTCATCTATGATGGAGGAAGGCCTAAAAGATGACAAAAGAACTTCATGTTCACATTTTGCCTCTTCCAATAGCGCTGTAAGAAAGTCTAATTCATCTTCTTGTGTGATAACTTCTATCTTTAGTTTCAATATACTAAAAATGGCTAAACGTAAGATCAAGAAATTAAAAATTACTAATAAAATTTACGTTTAGAAAATAAGAAATTAAATGCTAATGTTAATTTAGAATCTAATTATGATGTGGTTTCTCCATCTTGTCCTTCAATTGAAAATACAAAACCTTGTTTTGATTGTAATAATATTAAAGAAAAATTCAAGGAACTTGAAAAAGAACTTATTTTTGTAAAAGAACATAATGAAAAATTATCCTTAGAAAATTAATCTTTGAAAAGTGATTGTGCTACATGCCAAAATTATAAAATTGAAATCAAACAGATGGAAGAAATATTTGAGGAATTTAGAAATGACTATCAAAATCATATTGACTCTATTGTCTCTACTCTTAAAAATAGCACAATAGCTTATAGTAAAGCTAAGAATAATCTAAAGATCAAGAATGATGAATTAAAATAAAAAATCAACTTGCTTATGAAAATTATAAATACAAATTCTCAATATCAAGCTATATCTAAAAACAAGTTGTATATGAAGATGAATATCTTAAATAAGCCTAATAATGAGAGTGAGAAACACAAAATGTTTGTAAATCAAAATCAAAATCATCATTATTTACAAAATCATATTTCTCCCAACTCAAAATTAAAATTGCACAAATTTCCTATGAACAATACTTTTAATAATCATTACAATCATAATCATCAATATAAAAATTATCACAATGGAAATTTGACATATAAGAATAACATTAAACCAAAGTTTGAATGGAGGCCCAAAATTAAAAATGAAACATTAACTTCACATGAAAGGACCCATTCATCACTAACTACCCACAAACATACACGATATATTTGGGTACCCAAAGGAACCACCACACTTGGTTCTCTTTGGATACCAAAATCTCTTATTCATTAGGTATCACCAAATGCATGAAGTAGAATATTTTCAAATTGAAATATACAAATTTCTACTTCATGATATGCTTTAATGTCTTTTAATTTTTCTTTTTGTTTTCTTATTTTTAAGCTATCATGCAATGGTCATCTTATATATTATTGGAAATATGATTTTATCTCTTAAAACTTAATGAGTTTATAAATCAAATTGATCAAAATTCATAATCATATTTTTTATTTTGATGACCTATCTCTCTTTCTTATATTCATTGCCTATATATATCATATAGTATTCATATAAATTGAACTATAAATTTGCTATAAGATATGCTAATTAAATCAAGTTATTAGGCTATTAAGCTCTTTAACCCTCATCAACCAAATTAGAGAAATGACATGATCTAAAAGAAAGATCAAGATCTACAAGAAAGCTCAATTATCAATATGTTTTTGTTTGAATTATACGATGACAATTGATATTATAATTACATACCATGGTTTGTGTATTATGTATGTATTGTGATTTATTTCAAGTTTAGACCTTAGAATCATCTTGATATCTATAAGATCAAATCAAATTGAATCTTCATTTCATTCTAGGTCTATAAATTAAAACACTATCTTACTTTGGCATAGCATTAATCTCAAGACATTGCCACCCGAAGAATATTAGTATCTATGTTAGGTTTTATATGTTATTATCTAGGGCATATCCATGTTACTCTTTGCAAAAATATCATCTCGTACTAATAATTAAAATCATGCATATCTGTTTTGTTCAATCATGTCTTCTTTGTTTGCATATCCTATAATGTTAAGCTTAAATGGTTGTGCAAAACTCAAGAATTAAGGTTTAATGAATATGGAGCTATGTTCTAAAATTTTAACTTCCGCAACTTTTTGCGATTTCTTCTCGTCTCTTCACTTCATTAGACAGGTCTTACATTGCACAAACATAATTAAGCAAAATCGGAAGTGAAATCAAAGAAAATCTAGGTTATATGATTAAAATAAGCACTCTCTGTGAGCTAACGCAGACGCTAGGACCTAACGTCGGCGCTAGCTCAAGTGTCTAATTTTCTATAATTTTAAAATTCTGAAAAATCACTAAAAATATTTTATTTTATATGTACTACTCATTTTTGCATTTCTGTCTATAATTGATTTTTTAAAATACAAAATTACAAAAAATTATTTTTCTTACTTTGGTTATTTGTTTGATTTCTATTTCTATATGCAAAAATCAAATACAAAAATATAAAATAAAAACAAGTATCAAAAAGTTTTTTTTTGAACTTAAATTTTCTATTTACATGTATCTTGCGAAAGGGAGATTTGGGCTATCATCCCATCACATCTCCTAGTACCGGGCGAATCCCTCACATGGTAGTCCTCGTGAAGTCAAAGATCAATTTTAAGAGTTCAAACTTTAAATCAAAACTATTTTTTTAATATAAAAAATACTGTATGGACTTTATTGTGAAAATCAAGCATGATTTAGGCTTCGTTTGGCTTGGCTTATTTGCTCCGGTGAGTTTGGACAAAATCATCATTGTCATAGAATGTATGTTTGGTATGACAAATGTTATTACCATTATCAAGAAAAGAAACTAGTTATAAGATAAAATGTTTGGTATGACAATGACGTTTTTATCCAAACTCACCGGAGCAAATAAGCCGAACCAAACGAAGCCTTAATCTTGTTGGGAATATTGCCCTCAATGTTCCCTTGATTTGAAGAGGGATCACTCACAATGCTAAGTACATATTGTATTTGATAAAATCTATTTTGTCTCAAGGTTTGTACAGAGAGATGATATTCCATACAATAGAATAGGTTCAAAGGTCTGCTGATTAATCAGCTGAGAAAGTGTCCCTGTCTCAGCTGAACTGCTGAGACGAGGACAGGTGCCGCTGAGAAGCAGCATATCTCTAATGAGCTGTAGATAGACAAAATATGCTGAGAAGAGAAACTGTCTTAGCGGATCCACTAGGACGACAACTGCTTAACCGCTGAGACTGAAAGTTGTCTCAGCCCAACCGTTGAGACAGATTCAAATATTGAAGAAAACAAGTGGCACGACACGCCTTTGGCGCAAACAACTGTAAAGGGAGATTAGAGCCAACTATCTATTCCCAAGGTGTCAGAGCTTTCCCTTGAGTGCCGTTGAAGATGTGTAGAGTATAAAAAAAGGAGTTAGGGCACTTTTGAAGAAGGCTGGTCGAGTGCTAAACAAATTGCTACTGTTCCATTGACGGCACTGAACTTCTCATTCTCCTCCTGCTCACTGAATAAGGAAGAAGAGACTGAGAGATAAATATTGCTCTTCTACAAGAAGGAGCAAGGTGATCCTTCATCCTTCAACTGAAGAGGAAGATCAGATAGTAGCTGGCTCACAAATCATCATCCAGTCAAGCTACTATAAAGCACAAGCTATGCAGGAACTACAGAAGACACCTTCTTTGTGCTGTCTGTTGTAGTAAAGATAAAAACTTTTTTACTGTAGGGCTATTTGGCCTGAGTTGTAGGGCTGTTAGGCTTGAGATTGTAGGGCTATTTGGCTTGAGTTTGTAGGACAATTAGGCCTGAGGTTGTTGGGCTGTTAAGCCTGAGTTGTAAGGCTGACTGGCCTGAGGTAGGGCTTGGAGCAAGCCTGAGAGATCTTGAAGGATCTGAACTGTAAGCTCTTGTAGCTGAGATTGAAGAAGTTGGACTTGTCTATCACTCTGTTAGAAAGGTGAATGGGGAAATTGGACTACCCATAGACACACTGTCTTGGGGAACCACTATAAACACTTGAGTGTTTTCTGGGTTTGCTTGATTATTAGCTTGGAATAGTTTTAACTATCTATATCATTTAAGTAAAAATCAAAATACCTATTCACCCCCTCTAGGTGAATTAGATCACATACCTATATTCTATCAAGTGGTATCAGAGGTAGGTTGGTCATAAAGGGATTAACTATCTGACTAGATCCTACATAGGTATTGTTATTTCTGAATCCAATGGCTTCTAATGGAGTTCAGAAGGAAATGGGTTCCATGAAGCTTCCTATATGCCAAAAGGAAACCTTTGGCATTTGGAAACAAAGGGTTAGGATGTACATGGAAGCTTCAGACCCTAGGATCTATATCACTGTTTAGGAAGGCCCCTTCCTTATCACAAAGCCCTCCACCA
Source organism: Dactylorhiza incarnata (assembly GCA_033032865.1). NCBI lineage: Eukaryota > Viridiplantae > Streptophyta > Magnoliopsida > Asparagales > Orchidaceae > Dactylorhiza > Dactylorhiza incarnata. The sequence goes on from JAWHQI010000012.1 coordinate 6,361,074, forward strand.
TTGATCCTACTAGGCAGGTAGGCAAGTCTTACACTGAAATGACAAGGGATGAGATAGCATTGGCTACAATGGATAAAATGGCTCAAAATATTATAGTCAATGCTATTGATGATTCAACATTCCAAAACTTGGTGCACTGTGAGACTGCAAAGGATATGTGGGATACATTGATTGTTTACATGGAAGGGACTAAAGAAGTGAGGAATGATAGGAAATCGCTCCTCAATCAGGAGTATGAATGCAGATTTTGCAGGTTGCAAGGAAGATAGGAAGAGCACAAGTGGGACTTGTCAATTCCTAGGAAGAAGGCTGATCTCTTGGAGCAGCAAGAAACATAATAGTATGGCAATATCCACAGCTGAATCTGAATACATAGCTGCAGGGAGCTGTTGTGCTCAACTATTGTGGGTGCAACATCAGTTAGAGGATTATAACCTCAAGGTAAGTAATTCTCCACTATATTGTGATTCATCTAGTGCCACCTCTATAGCTAAAAATCATGTCTCACATAGCAGGACTAAGCATATAGAAATAAGGTATCATTTCATTAGAGGACATGTAGAGTGTAATGATGTATGCCTTGAATTTGTCCCCATTGACAAACAAGTTGCTGACATCTTCACTAAGCCTTTAGATGAAGTTAAATTTAATGCTTTTAAAATTGAACTTGGAATGTTGAACTTAGAATAAATCTGATTCTGCAAACTTATATGTTTTGCTAATGGTGTCACTCTCTAGTTCAATATAGCAAGGGTCACATGTATAACAAGATTTGAATTGTCAAAATGTGCTGTGTACAAGATTATTACCAAGTATAGGTCATGTGCCAAACTACTCTAACAGATCATGAAATCAGCTGAAACGATTTGGGTGATCTCATCTAAACCGCTGAGACGAATAAACCTATCTCAGCGGTTGGCATTTACTGTCCCAGCGGATAATTCTCAGCTGTATCGCTGAGACAGTTTGCTTAACATCAAACAGGTCAAACTTGATTCATCAAGAATGAAAACTCTAATAAATTGATTAAGTCTTATCAACTCATTCAATTAGAACAAACCTAAAACCTAATACAAGCCTCTATAAATAGCTTAATGATTGATTAAAATATCACACTTTCCTTCAACCTAGCCGGCGAGACAAACCCTTCTCCCCTCCGACTCAGCGACCTGTAACTCAAAAGAAATGGCGCCAAAGATGGCAAAAGAGTTGCAAGAAGGTTATGAAATAGTTAGGAATGGATTCTTGCATGCTCCAGAAGAAATTAAAGCTGTGATTGATCTTCTATCTGCCCAAGGTCTTGAATATACCCTATCTGAGCCCTCAACAATTCTCAAAATAGAAGTTTTGGAATTATTCTTCAGTGCTAAGCTGTCCTCCTCAAAGTCAACCATTAAGGGAAAGATAAGAAGTAGGAGGATAAAAATATCCCCTATGAAAATTGAAAAGGCTCTTCAACTGCCCTCCTGCAGTAAAGAAGAAGAGGATGTTGTTTCTAAGGAAGACGTAGTCAATGCATTACAGTGGTGTGCCTATTATGATGCCAAACTTGGCTCTCTTAAGAGGAAGTTCTTCAACCAGAGAGGCAAATTACTCTCTGACATTGTTGGCAAGGCCATACTGTGCAAGCCAAGCTCTCATGACACAATCTCCAAACACATGTTTGAATTGATGTCAAGAGTTATCCTTCAGAAGAAGACTTCCTGGGCAAAGGTACTATTTCAGAGAATAATAGAATGTCTGCAAGCCACCAACTTAGGAAGAATCCTCTCTATCTATCTTCTCAATACCTACCCAGACTACTTTGACAAATCCAAAGGATTCAACCTCCATTATCTAAAAAGAATGGACATGAAAACCCTAGACAGATTTTATAGGGTTCTTCCAATGAGCCAACCTTCTCAATTGAAGGAAAAGAAAAAGGGAGTTCTGGTGAAGGAGATGAGGAGAAGAAGAATGATATGCTCTGACTCAGAACATGAGCCAGAAGAAGATATATAAGATCTGGATAATCAAGTTCCACCAAGCAGTCCTCCACAGGATAACCAAGGAAATAATCATGACACTGAAGGTCATGCATGCATTAATCCTGAACCAGAAAGAAATGATGATGTTGAGGTAGTGCATCAAGAGGATGAAGAAGACAGTGGCACCACTAATAGAAATATCACAATCTCACACTCCTCCCCTGAAGACAATGAAGACAATGACCCTATTGATCTTCAAGGTGAGATTGATTCAATTATCCTCAGCCTAAACAAAAGGTTTAATCAAATCCCACCTGAACCAGCAGGTTACTGGAAAGATGATGAAGCAAATGTTGATCCTGACTCAGAGGAGGAGCAGCTCAACACATCACCAATTAAGAACAATACTAATGCTCCAAGTGAGGGGGAGCAAGAAAAGTGTATTGAAAATGAACAAGAGTAGTTATCAGGTATTATACATGTTAACTAAATCCTTTGCTTATCATAAAATTCTTGAATTCTACAACCAATCTTAACTTTAAATCTCTCTATCAGCTAATAAAGATAATAGTACTCACATTGAGGGGGAGCAAGTCCCTGCTCAGGTTGAGGGGGAGCAAATTCATGCTCATGTTGAAAAGGAGCTGAGTCCAACAACTACAACAACTCATGACAATCTCCTCAGCTCTATTAGTACCTTAATTAAAGGTCATATGCTGTCAATAAAGACCTATATTGATAATGGATTACAATCTTTGAAGAAAGAGATTATGGCTGAAGTACAGGAAATCAAGGAAGATACAACAATCCTAAATAAACAAATGACCAAATGGTTTAATCTAGCAGAACACACAGTGATTGCTCAGAACACTATACTGAGATCAATAGACAAATACCTCCAAATGGCAGAGAAAGACATGAGATATGTCAAGAATTATGTAAGCAAGACAGATGAAGTCATAGAACAAGCCTCCAATCACATTGAAGACTTTGTATGGAAAACAACCACCACTATCCTTGGAGAGACAGAGAAGATGAAGGATGACCTAAAGGCGGACTTGGAAAATGCTTTCCAAACTCTTTTTGGCTCTGTAGCTGCTGCCTCCCAATCCCTAGAAGGAAAAATAGTTGAAGAAGCCAGAAAGGGGGAGGTGGACAATGCTGAGACCAACTCAGAGTTAGCTCTACAAGTGCTACAAGGTACAAGGATAGCCCTCAATCTTCCTCTGCTAGGCAATTTCAGCAAAGAAGATTTTGAGTTTGAGGGGCAAGCAAAACTAGCTCAGAATGCTCACCTAGCAAAGAAGAGAAAAAGAGAACAAGTGATGCTAGCTGAAGAATTTATGGCTATGAAAAGAAAGGAGCAGGGAAATGATCCTATTTTTGAGTATTAGAGTGATGACTCCAAAAGCATTATTCTGAATGCTTGGGTAAACCATGGGAATATATGCAAAGATATTGACAGGATTTACCCAGCTGAAGAATGGATAAAACATCTGGAAAGAAATTCTTTGAGGGACTTGATCTTCAAAGAAAATCTTGTGCTGAAGGGCAATCCAAAAAGAATACCTTCAAAATATATTCCAAAACCCTTCCTCTATTTCAAAAGACAGGAAAATAAGAAGAAAGTTGCTGAGCTAAAGACTGTTGCTGCCAAAGGAAAGGAAGCTGCAGATGTCAACAAAGCTGAAAGTTCCAAGAAAAGGAAAATATAAATTGCTTATGTTAATAATAGTGGAACCAGATCTATGTATTAACTCTTAAACTAAAATGACAATGAAAATTCTGTTGAAATTAAGTGTGTATGTTATGGGATAAATTAGTCAAAGCTTTATATTCTTTTTCAGTACTTTTGCTTCATATGGTCTGTGATGCCAAGTTTTTAATAACAGACAATGCTGGTGTCATAATCACTTTGAATAATCTGTCATGATTTTTGTTAGAATGCTTAAACAATGTTATCAAGGTCAACCACTGAGACAGATTCATATGGTCTGTGATTTTTGTTAGAATGCTTAGAATGTAATCACCATGTATAATCTGTGACTCACAATGCTAAGTACATATTATATTTGATAAAATCTATTTTGTCTCAAGGTTTGTACAGGGAGATGATATTCCATAATGGAATAGGTTGAAAGGTCTGCTGATTAATCAGCTAAGAAAGTGTCCCTGTCTCAGCTGAACTGCTGAGACGAGGACAGGTGGTGCTGAGAAGTAGCATATCTCTACTGAGCTGCAGATAGACAGAATCCACTGAGAAGAGAAACTATCTTAGCGGATCCACTGGGACGATAGCTGCTCAACCGCTGAGACTGAAAGTTGTCTCAGCCCAAACGCTGAGACAGATTCAAATATTGAAGAAAACAAGTAGCGCGACACGCCTTTGGCGCAAACAACTGTAAAGGGAGATTAGAGCCAACCATATGTTCCCAAGGTGTCAGAGCTTTCCCTTGAGTGTCGTTGAAGATGTGCAAAGTATAAAAGAAGGAGTTAGGGCACTTTTGAAGAAGGTTGGTCGAGTGCTAAAAAAATTGCTACTGTTCCATTGACGACCCTGAACTTCTCATTCTCCTCCTGCTCACTGAACAAGGAAGAAGAGACTGAGAGACAAAGATTGCTCGTCTACAAGAAGGAGCAAGGTGATCCTTCATCCTTCAACTGAAGAGTAAGATCATATAGTAGTTGGCTCACAAATCATCATCCAGTCAAGCTACTAGAAAGCACAAGCTGTGCAGGAACTACATAAGACACCTTCTCTGTGCTGTCTGTTGTAGTAAGCATAAAAACTCTTTTATTGTAGGGCTATTTGGCCTGAGTTGTAGGGCTGTTAGGCCTGAGATTGTAGGGCTATTTGGCCTGAGTTTGTAGGGCAGTTAGGCCTGAGGTTGTAGGGCTGTTAAGCCTGAGTTGTAAGGCTGACTGGCCTGAGGTAGGGCTTGGAGCAAGCCTGAGAGATCTTGAAGGATCTGAACTGTAAGCTCTTGTAGCTAAGATTGGAGAAGTTGGCCTTGTCTAACACTCTGTAGAAAGGTGAAGGGGGAAAGTGGACTACCCATAGACATACTGTCTTGGGGAACCACTATAAACACTTGAGTGTTTTCTGGGTTTGCTTGATTACTAGCTTGGAATAGTTTTAACTATTTATATCATTTAAGTAAAAATTAAAATACCTATTCACCCCCCTCTAGGTGAATTAGATCACATACCTATATTCTATCGAATCTATTATTTAGAACTTATATAATATTGCAATTCTTCGGTTCAAACTACTTTGAACATTGTTTGTATCATGCTTTGATATATCTACTAATATGTGCACCAATTATACTAAAAAGGTTGTGTAGAACCAAGCTTAGCATGCCTCTAAGTTTGAGTAAATGTTTTATGATTGATAATAATATTTATTCACTCACTTATTTTGGCAAAGTCTACATGTGTTTTTAATCCAAGAATGCTTGCTTGTGTATTGTAATTGTACAACAAATTAAATTTGCACAAGTATCTTACCTACACTAGATTTATTTGCACTCTTAAAAAATAAGAAAAGTGGATGTGCTTTCAAAATTACATTGGTTTGTAAAACAAGTGTATTCGGAGAACTTTGTATAAAAAATAATCATGAAATAAATTGACACAGATAACTCCACCAAGCACTACTTGAACCTCCTGATAAGTCTTAATAAGTATTGTGAGGTTGAGCACCTTGGAAAGAATAGTAAAGTGTCTTGTGCAAACCTTCATTTTTACACCACTTATTCTTAAGTACACAAGATCACAAAAATCAATATTGAAAAATAAAGTATGTGATCCCCCAAACACTACTTTGCACCCTGATAAGTCTTAATGAGCATTGTGTGTGCAAAGCACCTTGGTAGTTGTACATTTTCTTTGTGCATTGAAGTGTGTGGAAGTAAAATTATTTGTGTTTTATTGTGCACTTTACTCTACATATGTCTTGTATTTTTGATTTAATCATTTGTTTACTCTATTCAAAATACACTTATGTGCACATTATTATCTTCCATAACACTTCTTCTCATGAGTATTGGATCCTAATACTAATTCTATACTACTCTTTATATATAAATGCACTAGATAACCTAGCATGCTCTCTACAATGTTTTGTATGTTTTGAATTTGTGAATTAAAATAACATTGTAGTAATCTCTTTTTGATAACATTATTTCATGCTTGGTTACTTTATTATCAATCTTAAAATTTTTAATTGAAAAATGATTTACAAAAACATATTTCTCTTTGGAATTTAACTCATATATCTTCATGATTACAAAAAGGTGTTTCTTGTGTTTTTATAAGTCTTTCGCATCATCACCATATATTTTTTACCTTGCGTTTTCAAGCATATATCAAAGTCTTAAATCTCAAAATTCCTTTTTAACAAATGATAGACTTGCTTGGTAGAATTTATATTGGTTGGTCTAACACGAATATCATTT